>CM042011.1:124415751-124778251 GCA_023525715.1 Cichorium intybus | reverse complement strand
ATAATAACATAACTGAGTCAAACAATCATATAACATATTGCAAAATTTAGAACAAATTGTTGGTTAATAGCGTTAAAGTTTTATTAATATTACAACTTTTCAAATTCCTTCTAATAGTTATTTAACATTAAACTACAACACTTGCAGAGATTTTTTCCACTTATGGTATTTAAATTATACTGATGGTATTTAAATAAAGAGGAATCAAATATTTAAATTGTGTTTTGTCAACTAAATTAATAATATGATGATCTAAAGTCTAGTCGTATATTAATTGGAACCTTTACGTTGGAATATTATAACGTTAATAAAATTAGTAATACGTTATTTCTATCTTTGTGAATTTTAGATTATCGCTTCTTTTCATATTATTGTTTCAAAGAAAAGTTTCAAACCATATAGTCGACATGTGTTATAGAATATGACTATCAAATGAGTGAATGAGAAGTTATTTGGTAATAGATAATTTGTAAATGTTTAATGTATTTCATTGAAATAGAAAAACATAAACTAATAAAGATGAATTAAAACATAAATGATAATATGTTTTCATATTATTACAATCATAAATATTGGAGTAAAAGATTCATCAATAAAATAATTATATTTTTCTAATTATATTTGTTGCATACTCTATGATGGAACCAAATAAAACAATCAAATAAGATATTACAAACTAATAACATACATCTTCAACATATTATAACAAATAAACAGAAATAGAATCATCGTTTTTTATTGGATAAATATATACAATCATAAATATTTTCTTGAAATCTATAAAAATTGAAAGAATAAGAGTTGGAGATAAATTGAGCCATGGAAAACAATCGAAATTGTTTCAAACCTTTCAAAACCTTGATTATCATACATGGATTTAGCTTTTCCCAATATATTTAATCAATCAACTATTTATTTTAGAGATTGGAAAGGTATAGATCTCTTGCACTTTCTTTTCCATCTTGATATACTTTAGATCACAATAACAAAATGAGAATAGAAGAAAATGCATAAGACATAACATGAAGATAAAGTTATTATATAGAAAAATATTTCATTTAACTAATCAATTTATACGAAGAAGTTGAAAAAGTAGGAGTTTCAAATGAATAGAGTGCAAAATAGATGCTCTATCTTGAACCACAATCATTTGTATGGTATATATATATATATATATATATATATATATATATATATATATATATATATATATATATATATATATATATATATATATATATATATATATATATATATATATATATATATATATATATATATATATATATATATATATATATATATATATATATGTTGAAACACGGACGTAGGATCTAGATTCAATAATGCGGAAAATAACAATAAACAAGAACACACATAATATGTAGAACTGATGTCGAATGATTAACATGCAACTCAAGAACAATTCAAGGAGAACTATTCGATATGAGTGCCGTAAAAGATGATTACAAAAGTTAACCCTAATCCGGGTACAAGCATGCCTTATAAACTAGAACTAAGTATGGAAGGACTGGCCCATTCCATAATAAACAGCTAAACTAAAGGCATAAAATCAGGTGCTAAATAAAAACTACAATTGACTCGATCTATTTTGACCTAACAATCTCCCCATTTGAGTCAAGTTGCGAAGAGACATCATTCATCCTTTTGACGGAATCATTTCCTTCCTTAGAGGGATAGGTCACATTCCACTCTTTGGAATTAATTTTTCCGAAACGTCTTCACTTTAGATCGGAAGTTGGCTTCTCAGGCTCGACTTCTGGAGTAGAGTTTAGAAGTGCAGCAACTTCTATGTCAAGTTTCGAAATTTCCAAAACATAACCCATGAGAAATTTCTTGACATGCTCAGCCAGAATCTGATAATCGGGAGCCCTTGACAGGATGTTGAATAATGAAATCCAATCAAATGGAATCATGAATGGGAGATCAGCTAAGGTGAATTCTTCCTTTTCAAGATCACTTCCTCTTCGTGCTAAGAAAATAGCATTTCGGAAAGGAGAAGTTACATGAGGCATTCTTGGAGTTAGCTTGACTATCTTCTTTAAGCTCCAAGAAAGATATTGCTCCTTGGAATTGTTCAGATAAAAGTTGAAGAGTATTTCATTTACCACTGAGCTAGGTTGAGTGTTGTTAATTAATTCGTCAAAGCATCGAATTAAGAACACTCTCGCAGTCATCGGAAAATCAAACTAAGAGTCCACTTGGTTGCTGGTGTCGTATGATCATATTGGCTGCAACCAATTTTCGATGGGCTCAGTTATGGCATCCTTCTTCATTCTCTCAAAATCCCATTCAGGAAAAAGCAATCTCCTGGTTTGTAACAAAAGTACAGCTTCTTTTTCAGCTGCTTCTTTTGCATCGAGCTCTTTATTTTTACTCTTAAAATTTCATCAAGTTCCATATCTCTCTCAGCCCTGCATAGCTTAGTTTTTTCCGAGAGCTCAGTCTCATCTTCTTCATCATGTTCACCGATCTTCTTTGTTTTTCGTTTCGGAGGACCGGCGGAGTCGGATCTTGGTTTCGGAATATCATCAGCAGACTTTTCAGCCCCTGGTTCCTTCAGATTCCGAATGGTAGAAAAGAGCGGATCCTCTTGAGAATTCTTCTGAATTCCTTCTTGATTTTCTATGGAAATGTTTGAACTTACCACGTTGGCCGTCTGATTCTCCTTGATCTGATCATCCTGCATATTAGCAGTCGGATTCTCTTTCTTGTTTTGATCAGTTTCATTGTCCTTATCATCCATGTCTCCCCGTTGTTTCGGAATGGCGTCGTCATCCGAAACACCCTTGATTTTACTTAACAAGAGAAGAACCGGATGAATCTTGTTCGTTAGATGATTGCAAACAAAAGGAGTGAGTATTGGATCATTTTCCTCGATTAGGCGACGAAGAAAGGAATCAATATTGGAAGCACAGTTCCGTAAGGCTTTGTTTTGAGAAACAGCAGATGTCAGGACTGATGTTGTATGTTTGAGATCAGCCTTGAGAACTGCTAGTTTTGTAGTCTTAGAGGCCAGTTGATCCATGACCTCGTTCTCCATGGCAAGGTCGTTGATGAGTTTATCCACTTTTGTGTTTAGTGACGAGATGAGTTCCGAATTCTCCTTTTTCAAATCGGAACGGAGAGTGGCAAAAGCTTCGTTTTCAGTCTTTAGAGACTCAGCTAGACCAGTGATGACCTTTTTCATTTTGGTGTTATTGGCCTCATGGGAGTCTCGGAAGTCTTGCATGAATTTGAGGACATCAGTCTCCAACATACAAATCTTGGTGGCGGCGTTTTCCATCTTGGTTTCCGATTTCTCTATTTCGGAAGAGAATTCTTTCATGAGCTTGACATTTTCAGTTATCAATGTCTCAAAATGAGAATTGTGGATTTCCAGCTGGGATTGCCAGTCGGAAGTGGAAGGACCCTGGTTGGCTTGAAGTAATTTATCCAACTTTGCTGACAGTTCTTGAAATTGCTCCTGCGATATTGGAGCAGCAGCGTCGGAAGCATTGAAGCGTACATTGAAGGAGATTCAATGTAGTCAGCCATATCATCCTGATCATCGTAAATCAGGACGTCCTCTTCTTCTTCTTCGGAAAGAGGTTCTTGTGGTTTGGGTGAGGGACTGCTCTTTCTTTCCTGAGAAGGAGATTTGGGAGGTGTGGAGTTGCGAGGTGGTGTTTTTGGTGGTGGTGATTGAGGTGGGGTTGTTTTCGGAGTGGGATTGTGAGGTGGAGTTGGTGGTGGTTGATTAGTGTCTGCAATGGTGTCACCTTCAACATGATCTTCCAAGTCATCTTCTAAAGGATTCGAGATGTGTTGATCATCGTAATTGTTGTCTTCTGAATGATGTTGCAAGACAAACTTATGAAGCCTTCTTGATCGTTTGACTGGCTTCTCGGTATTGGAAGCAGCACCTCGTCCATTGCGTTTTACTATCTTCTTTGGATTTTCTAGCTTGTCAAAAGCAGCTTGATGCTTTTCATCAAGAGGACGGATAACAAATGGAGTCTTCAAGCTGTAGTCAACGACACATTTGATGTCGTTCAGAACTCGATTTGTCATGGCAGCTGGAATTGTGCCTATGAATTTGAAATCCTCCGCTTTGGTGGTAACGAAGGTGGTAGTTGGTAGAGTTTGAATTACAGCCATAACAGAGTCAGTCATGACATGAATGTCATGCTTTAAGATTTCCCTATGAACTAAAAGGGACTAGAAACGAGCACAGGAGATCTCTGTGTGTTGAAGTTTATAATTGACACTGTCCACGAATTGACTCCACAAAATAGAGCCGAAGTCCAAATTGACATCATGGTAGAGACCATAGAAGAAGGAGTAGAATAGCTTACTTGCACTATCGGTGCCGGTGGTTCGTTCCGAAAAACTCTTGAACAGGATTGTGAATAGTGCATTCCAGTGAGGAGGTAGGCCCTTCTTTGCAAATTTAGACAACTGAGTAATGTCACCCTTGTATCCCATCTGGTAAATGAGTCGAAGTAGGGTTATTGGCTGAAGAGATTCAGGATCAACCATGTCGCCGGTGTTTGTAAACCCAAGAAGTTTACCAAATCGAGATTTCGATATCTTGGTCTTCACTGACCCAACTTCAAAAGTGACTATCTCCTCCGACTTTTTGTAGAAGGCGGTGGAGTAGGCGGCGGAGAGAAGAGCAATGGGGACTGATGCAGAATCAGTCAAACCCTTGGAAATCCTCGAGTATTTTAAACACTCGATCATTGTGCGAATCGGCTCGCTGTAATGAGAAGAGTTAAGATCAATAACCATGTTCTGGTTAACTTTGATCTTCAACATCAACGTGGAAGAAGTGTTGTCGTTAGCTGAAGAAGAACCGGCCATTGAAGAAGGCTTGAGAGATGATTTTCTTTGAGAGAATATGAACGTGCTTGAGAGAAAAGTTTGCGTAGAAAAAAAGAGACAAATCTTCAAGAAAACGATTATATATATGCTTTGGGATTTCAAATGGAGAGAGAAAATCCCGAGAAAATCAATTCAGTTTCCCCAAATCACGCTTTATGATGATGAGTAGCCCCCAAGAGTCGCTATGTCAGGCGCGTGAAAAGTGAGAACTTAGCTAGAAATCAGGATGACGTTGTAACTGACACGTCTTGGTGACGTCAACCCAAATTTAAAAATTCGCGCCTGATGAGAACCTTATCACAATGAAACCAGAGTTAGAAAAATCAATAGCGATTTTTGTGCAAGAGTGTGACAAGAAAAAAGAAGTAAATCAAAATATATCTGGGAAATCTCTGATGTCGGAATGACATGAAATTTGATGGATCCCATGCAATGATCTCTTCCTTCGGAATCAAGAGAGATTCGGTAGTGCTGACGTGCACGCAGAGGTCGTCATGCGGTCAAAAATAAGAAATAACCTAACATTCACTAGTATAGTAGAGTCAGGGTCGATCCACAGGAGCTACGTGGTTAGTCTAGATGAGAGATTACCAACTAATAGTGTCACGGCTATAGTCGGAGGAACTAATTTCTATCTTTCTACCTTGAAACAATATTCAAATACCCAAGCCAAGCTTAGCCAAGCTCAAATGACCTAGTTACTTTCTGAACTCAGAAGTGCATCTCTGAATCAGAAGCAATTGAAGGCATCCAAACTAGCAAAACCAAGCATAGCATAAACTAGCTAATAACCAACAGTTCTATGAGACAGTTAATAGCCAAAGTTTAATGCTTAACCTAACCAAGTTAGCTACTGTTTTCAGCAAAGGGAAACAGTCCCAACCAAGTCACAAACAAAATCTAAACACAAGTAAACAACAAAAAACAAACTAACATCCGAAATACCGAAAAACCAATGTTAACATTAACCGAATGATTTCATTCACTCAAACCAATATTCAACATCAAATCAGTAACCAAAACTACTAAAAACAGAACCCTAAGCTGAAGATCAATGGTTGTCACACCCAAAGATTCAACTCAAAGCTTACAAATGTTTAACTAAAATGAAATAAAATCTGAAACATAAAAATACCAAATGATAGCTTCTGAAATGGAATCCTCGAGTCAAAGAGCTTCTAGGTCGATGTTTACACCAGGTCTTTGCTAGGGTTTTCGGCTGGAAATGCCTCTATTTATAGTTGCAAATTTCCCGTGACCGCGCCGCGCATAAATGAAATCCACGGCGCGCGTACTTATCCGTTCCCCGTTTTTTCGTCATTCAAATGTGTTCCACCGCCTTACGCCCGCGTCGCGCAGACGATAAATCCGCGGCGCGCGTACGTCTTCTCTTGATTTTTCATTCTTTCCATGCTTTTTCCTTTTGTACACCTTTAGTCCCTGTTTCTGTTCTTTTTCTCCAGACAAGTCCTGGCACAAAAAGTGAGAATACCCATGCATATTTGATATAATTTTACCAAGAACAGGGCTCAACAACGCCTAAAATACTTGATATCACTAGGCGTTGTCAAACACCCCACACTTGTGCCTTGCTTGTCCCCAAGCAAGAGAGTTTTTTAACAAATTATAATAGAGAATCGAACAATTTTTGACTGTGTTTAGTTTCAAAGTTTATTGCTCTTCGAGTTAGAATGGAATAGTTCGTGAAAACATAATTGAGTTGTTCTTTGGAATTCATGGCTTTCTAAAGAACCCTTGATTACAAACTTTCTGTCCACAATGAAGTGTACTTACTTGTTCAGATTCTAAAGGCCATTAAGGAATTGTCCATGACTTTCGATGTTGTCCGTGTAGCGAGCTTTCAGAAATACCATCCCAGACCAGACGATCTTAGGTGGTAAGGTGCATAAGGCCCACCCATTTTAGACCTACCGGCTCGAACAACAAAGGCCACTGACTGACTTTTCCTTCCTAAATTCCAATCCTAAAACAGCTCAATCTTCTAAACTCCTAAAACTCAACTTATTTGACTAAACAGATAGCATGATAACAACTAAATAGTATTTCTCGAAAAATACCAATGCTATAAACAATCATAAACTATTCGTTTCAAAATTGCAATTCATTAAAAATTTTGAAAAATATTGCTAAAATTTTGAAAAATTGATCATTTCTGCAAAAATTTCAAAAATATCTCTTTCGACCGTCCACACCCCACACTTAAAACCGTACAACGTCCCCGTTGTACAAAAATTAATTCAAAACAAGGGAGAAAGAGTTACCCCTTTTTGGACGGTAGACTGCTTGGTGCTCAATATCACAGGTATAATGCGTACAAAAAGATTCCCGATTCATATGCTGGAGTTGTAGCGCTACAGTAGGACATGCCGGTGGTCAAGACAAGTGGAGGGGGCACGGTGACCCCACACTTGTCTGAGACAACTCCCTCTCAATTTGGTATATCATGCATCACTTAACAAATAAAAGAAAACACACATGACAGAAAGAAAATACTATACAGATAGATGTGTCATAAGTTTATACATATATCCCAAAAATAATAAAAAAGAAAAAGAGAAAAGAGAAAAAGGTACATCAATCACTACCAGGCGGCCTGGAGGGTCCGGCCTCATGATCGTGGGACCTGGCTGGGAATGGTCGGGGGTGCCTGCCCTGGGCCGATGTGGTCTGGATAAGGACCTCCCCGATCCACTCGAGCTGGTCCAAAACCATTGTGAGCTGACCCTCAATCCGCGTGACTCTGGCCTCCAGCCGGCTGAGGGCTGATGGATCGTCCTGCTGTGGCTGCGGCTGTGCAGGCTCTGGTGCTGCTGGCTCTGGCCTCCGGCGTCTCGTGCCGGGCTGGGCGTATGCAGGCTGGGGTGCCTCAGGAGGCTCGATCGGGGCCCGGATGTACTGCCCCGGGCGCTGCAGCTCAATGAACCGCATCCTCTCCAACGTGCGTGCTGTAGTGCGCGATGGAGGCAAAGCAGTCAAAGAAGCTGCCACGGGGGCAGTAAGGATGCCATAGGAACGGGCCAGGCGAGTAATAAAATACCCCCTGGCGAGTGGACTACTGGTGGAGGCTCCGGTAGAGTGAGTGGAGAGAGCGGTCGCAAGGGCGAAAGGGAGGTGGAGGAACCTGGATGGGTCGAGGAGGACCCAAAAAAATGTCACGTCGTCCCCCGACACCTTCTCGCCTCCCTCCCGCTGCATGATGGAGGTGGAGTGGATCACGTAGGTGGCTCTCCCTCGAGGCCCCCGCCTCGTACCTGACGTTGGAAAATGGTGCCCAAACCTCCATGTTGGGAGCCCTGTCTGGCTCCCCCTGAATGCAAGACCCGAGGAACCGGGTGAAATATCGGTGCTGGAGGTCCGCGGCGGTGTAGATGCCTGTGCGCCTCCCAAACTCCCGGAGGTTGCACTCCCTGTGCTCACCTCCCAAACGAAAACGTACGAGCCTGGAACGCGGGTCTCCCGCCCTCGGAGCGAAATGGACCGTAGACAGGAACTCCAGAAGAAGCTCTGTGTAGACCACATCCTCGTCAGTGGCCATGATCCGGTCCCAACCTCTGCATGTGAATGACGCCTCCTCGTGGGTCCAGGTGCGATGTAAGAACGGCTCGATCGCACCCCAGAGCCCTGCGTCTCTCAGAACATCTCGATCAATGACCGTCGCCTCTAACACCCGGCGACTCCTCAATGCATCCCTCCGCGAGGTATACTCGACAGAACTGGCCAGCTCCGCGGGGAACTGGAGGAAAGCGTGCTCCATTCTGAACATCATCTGCAAAAAGAAAATATATCCACAAAACAAAAATTTTTGCAAAATCAGTCCTTTTTCTTCCCCACCGCACCGCGGCGCGGCCCAAGAGCAATGGCGCGGCGCGGCGTACGCCTGTTTTGAAAACCCGGGATCAAATCCCCATTTTAACCTGCTATATCTCATTTTAATCATACCACAAGGTAGCCTAAGTGCCGACTAGCTCATCTAGGGTGTCCATTTGGCAAAACAAACACCCGATGGGCTAGCATTAGTGATTCTAAGTTTTTGAACTTTTTGGAATAAAACCCTAAAATTAACTACCTAATAACTAGTTTAAACAGCTGATAGATAGTTAAAAGAGCGTACCTTGGTAGTAGAAACACAATAAGCAAGAAAAAAATGCAAGAAATTTTTGATCACCAGAGCTCCGAGTCGTGTGATTTGAGTGGTGAGCCGCGGCTCACCGGATAAGGGCAAAAACCGTCTGATCGTTTCCCGCGGCGCGCATTTCTCGTTTCCGCGACGCGCGTGTCGCCAAATCAACCCCTGCGCATCGGGTTGAGTTTCGAACCCGCGTCGCGCAATTCAAAAATCCGCGGCGCGGTCTTGAAGATTTCAAAACTTTTTCACACGACCCCACACTTGCTTCAGACCACTAATACCTGCAAAGAATTGATGTATTTTCTAAATTAATCCTAAGAAATATGAAACCTACTTATGACACGATGGGTTGCCTCCCAACAAGCGCTAAGTTTAACGTCTTCAGCCAGACGTGCTGCTCCTAAGCTGACCCTTCTTCTTCTTCTTGGCCTCTTGATGACATTTGCTGATATTCTGGCATGAAATTATTAGCCATCATTGTCATAAGGGATGTGAGTTGGGTTATCCGATCACTCACACCGCTGATCCATTGTTGTTGAGATTTCAAGAGCTCGAAAACATTCGCCTCCCGTTTTCTGGATTCTCTTTCATATTGCTGATGCCTTGCTTCCATTATCTCTATCATTTCCAGCAATTGTTCCTTGTCGATGGCGGATAACGGGTGATCTTTAGTTTCCTTTAAGATTTCCTCTGTTCCTCCCTCTCCTGTACGTGTCCATATCTTTTCTTTGTTTCTGATTCCTGGCTCCATTAGTGTTTTCATGTCTGCTGGTTTGCCATTTTCCTCTGAAGGTAATGATATCGGGTTCCCAAACATATTCAATCTTCTTTTCCTGGTCCCGAAGAAAATATCCATATCTCCAGTCTTGCAATCGATCACTGACCCAGCGGTAGCTAAAAATGGACGCCCCAAGATGAGCGCAGGCGCATCATCTGGGCTCTCATACTCCATGACTAGAAAATCTACAGGATAGAAAAAATCCCCCACTTTGACTATGACATTGGTTAGCTTCCCCCTAGATACCTTAGTTGATTGGTCAGCCAGCTGCAGTACGACTTCTGCTGGCTCAATTTCTTCGTTCTTGTACTTGTCATATAAGTATCCTGGCAAGATGTTAACACTTTCTCCCAAATCTAAAAGAGTATTTCGAATAACCACGTCCCCTACAGTTGTAGTGATCAAAGGTGATCCGGGGTCCTTTTCCTTTTTAGGCAACGTTCCCAATAATGCTTCGCTAGCTCTCACAGTCAATCTCACCGTTTTTGGCGTAGGTTCTTTGCGTTTTCCATTCTGCTCACACATCTCTTGCAAAATCCTGGTGTCCTCGGGGGCATCCTTAAGCTCATCCCATAAGGGCTGATTCATTAAGGGTCCCGTTGATCTGGATGCTTCCTGCTTCTTCTTTTCTTTCCTATTCTTCTTCTTTTGTTTGATCCCCGCTATCGTTGGTTGCTCTTCCTTTTGGACCTTTTTATCAATTTCTGGTTGAGTGCCATTTTCAACCGAAACTTCTCCTCCTTTACCTTCCTCGCTTTCTAGAGCCTTTCCTTCTTCCCCTGGTCTCACGTCACTCCCCACTTCGAACAAGTCCTCCAGAGTGACCTTTCGCCATCCTGATTCAACAGTATTGACTTGTTCCTTCCCTGGACGTTGATTATGCGTAGGGTTGACTTCAGTAGCACTTGGCAGCTTGCCATTATCTCTCTTTTGCTGGTCTGCAGCCATTTGACCTATTTGTCTTTCCATATTTGCGATAGCTTTTGCATTCGCTTGGGATTGTTGTTGAGTCGCAGTGACCATATCATACATTTTTGCTATCATCTCTTCTTGGGTCCCTAGGGCATTGTTGGTAGCGTTGGTGGGCCCCCTGTTGTTGTTGTTTCCGTTGTTTGCAGGTTGCTGGTTTCTAGGCTGACTATTTGATTGATTCTGATAATTGTTTTGCCTGAAATTTTGTTGCTGTCCTTGGTTGTATGGCCTGTAGGGTCGTCCATTATTGTGTTGACCTTGACCCTGGCCGTAAACTTGATTAGCTTCCTACATCTTAGGTCTTCCTTGACCTTCTTGTGATGAATTTGGCGGTCCATTTTGTAATGTTGCCATAAGCCTATCAAACTTTCTGTTCAATTCACTGATTTCCTTTTTCACTTCCTTTTTCCAATCGGCATCAACTCCTACTGCTGCCGCCGTACTTGTAGTCTTCCTGGTGGAGAAGTTCGCTTTGGAGCCATTACTCAACTGCTCCAAAAACCGCCAGGCTTCTTCTGGATCCTGCCACATAAATGTCCCACTAGAGGAGGCATTTATCATGGCCTGGTGTGTTTCGCTAACTCCCTCAAAGAATAACTTGACCAACTGCCATCTGGGAATCTCGTGATGCGGACAAGATCGCAGCAACTCTTTTAATCTGTCGAAGGCTTCATGAAAAGCTTCTCCAGGTTTTTGTTGGAAATCCTGGATGACCCTCCTGACTTCAGTTGTCTTGCTCGCTGGGTAAAATTCCTGCAGGAACTTTGCCTTGAGCTGATCCCACGTAGTAATACTGTTGGATGGCAACGATGTGAACCAATACTTGGCTTTGTCCTTAAGGGTGAACGGAAACAGTCTAAGCCTAAAAATATTTCTATTCGTGTTTCTGGGATTATTAGCATTAGCGATCGCTAAGAATTCATATAAATGGTTATAGGGATCATCCTGCTTATATCCTCTGAATTCTGGTAATATTCCTAATAACTGGGGTCTAATCTCTACTTGCGAATCTATGTTGTCAGGAATATAGATCGGCGACGAATCATCATATTCCCGCGGTTGTAAATGTGATGCAACCGATTGCCGTCTCGGTTGTGCAAAATGTAAGGGTTGAGCGGGGTTACCGTAAAGATGATCATTGTAGTCCCGCTGACCTGGTGGTTGGTATGGTGGTGCTCGCCTGGGAGGTCCCCGACCTCGGTTCCATTGCGGTTGGGATGCCGGTGGCATCCATCCTTCATCTTCCTCGTCGTACACTTCCTCCGTCTCTGGGTATTGGTATTGCGGTTGAGGCGGTGGTTGAAAGTGTATAGGCTGGGTTGGTTGGTATGTAGGTTGAGGTTTAAAGAGGGCTGGTTGTGGTTGTGATGTTGGTGTATGCTGTCTAGGAGTTGGGGTGCCATCTCGGGTCGGCTCTCCCCAAGTCATAGCAGATGTAAAAGGATTGGTGGATTGAGGTTGAGAAGCGGGTGTAAATGGCGGGATGGAAGGCGGAGTGCATGATGGTATGGGTGCAGGGGCTGAAACTGCACCACCAGAAGCACTCGAGCTTCCAAACTGAAATTCCGAAAGTGGAGGGATAGAAAACCTCCCAGTTGCCTCCCCTGATGGATCCTGGGCAACACTGACCGGACTACTGCTAACTTGACTATAATTCATGATGTTCAAACGCCTGCGGGCACGGAGTTTGTGCGCAGTACGCTCAATCTCAGAATCAAACTGCAATGGGGATGCTTGCTCTCCCCTGCGGGTACGCATGCACTAGTGCAACACGCCCACAAGAATCAAAACCAAAATGAAAATTACTCAAAAATGAAATTTCAAAAAGCAAGAAATAAGTTCCTACTACTCACCTATTCTAAGCTCACAGCTCCCCGGCAACGGCGCCAAAATTTGACGTGCACGCAGAGGTCGTCATGCGGTCAAAAATAAGAAATAACCTAACATTCACTAGTATAGTGGAGTCAGGGTCGATCCACAGGAGCTACGTGGTTAGCCTAGATGAGAGATTACCAACTAATAGTGTCACGGCTATAGTCGGAGGAACTAATTTCTATCTTTCTACCTTGAAACAATATTCAAATACCCAAGCCAAGCTTAGCCAAGCTCAAATGACCTAGTTACTTTCTGAACTCAGAAGTGCATCTCTGAATCAGAAGCAATTGAAGGCATCCAAACTAGCAAAACCAAGCATAACATAAACTAGCTAATAACCAACAGTTCTATGAGACAGTTAATAGCCAAAGTTTAATGCTTAACCTAACCAAGTTAGCTACTGTTTTCAGCAAAGGGAAACAGTCCCAACCAAGTCACAAACAAAATCCAAACACAAGTAAACAACCAAAAACAAACTAACATCCGAAATACCGAAAAACCAATGTTAACATTAACCGAATGATTTCATTCACTCAAACCAATATTCAACATCAAATCAGTAACCAAAACTACTAAAAACAGAACCCTAAGCTGAAGATCAATGGTTGTCACACCCAAAGATTCAACTCAAAGCTTACAAATGTTTAACTAAAATGAAATAAAATCTGAAACATAAAAATACCAAATGATAGCTTCTGAAATGGAATCCTCGAGTCAAAGAGCTTCTAGGTCGATGTTTACACCAGGTCTTTGCTAGGGTTTTCGGCTGGAAATGCCTCTATTTATAGTTGCAAATTTCCCGTGACCGCGCCGCGCATAAATGAAATCCGCGGCGCGCGTACTTATCCGTTCCCCGTTTTTTCGTCATTCAAATGTGTTCCACCGCCTTACGCCCGCGTCGCGCAGACGATAAATCCGCGGCGCACGTACGTCTTCTCTTGATTTTTCATTCTTTCCATGCTTTTTCCTTTTGTACACCTTTAGTCCCTGTTTCTGTTCTTTTTCTCCAGACAAGTCCTGGCACGAAAAGTGAGAATACCCATGCATATTTGATATAATTTTACCAAGAACAGGGCTCAACAACGCCTAAAATACTTGATATCACTAGGCGTTGTCAAGTGCTTGTGTGGTTTCCCGTTGAATTATGATCATATGATTGTTAAGAATCATTGAAAGGTATCTTTTAAGATTGTTGTTCTCTTTGGGTTGGTTTTGCTTCCTTCCGAATTCCGAAACGTGAGAGGTGTCCGAAATTGGAAGAAAGTACTTGTTTGACCAGTGTAGCCATCAATAACAAGTAAGGCAGGATATGTTTTGGCTAACTTAGGTATGTGAGGAAATCTCAAGAAAAAATAAAAACTGGATCTTGTGGGTAGAAATAACCTGGTTGAGATATATTTCATTAAGATCACGCAAAAATAAAAAAAAATTGAGATTTCGCAACTGAAGACCGTTAATTCCATAAAGGTGATCGGATTTTTGGGTTTCATTCAGAAATGTGGTGAGGACACTTCCGAAATCATTAACACAGATCTTGAGTAACCATCAGTTTTCAGTGGGAATGCTGAAAACCTTCATAAAGGTTACAGTTATATGAAAGTGAGTTGGATAGAGAAATGATACATGGGTCAAGAAGGGTTGGTGAGTCTCACAGCGCATCATGGTGAAAATGATTTGCGATCTTTGACTAGAATTTCTGAAATCATATATTGAAATCGGTTTTAGTTTCAATAATCATCGAATTTCATATTTGGTACTTAGAATATTTGGTAAGAAAAATCTCATCAATTCAAAAGTTTCAGTCTGAGCAAAAAAAATAATATTTTTGGATTTTAAAAAACAATTGTTGTATAGTGCTGACGTGTGAATCAACCATCATGAGAAACCATTAATTTCTCAGGCGTGAGAGAGGGAAACGTCTAATCGGGTGTCCAATCAGCCGTCTCTGCCTTAATGACGCGCAATAATAGCTGCAGAATCCATCATTACTCCAAAAAGTAATTTAATATCTCTAATTGGTAAGATGAACCGGTATGTTTCTTGCCTATAAAAGGAAGTAAAATTAGTGGCAAAACACACACCTAAGTAAAATTACCTTCAGAAGAATAGACAAATGGCGCTTCGTCCCTACAACCGCTTTGACAAGGTGGAGGTCAAGATACAGGAGGGAGAGTACGCCGGTGGCATCTATGGTGGTGTTATCATAGAGATGTGGAACCATCACTACAAGGTGAAGATGACCACGCTGAATGATGGTGAGAATGGTGGTCCGCTGTCGGTTCGCACCATTTATCCCTACCTGCAGCTTGTCCCACCAAAAATCTTGGTGGAGTATAAACAGTTCGACCTCGTAGAGGTCTGGCACAGGCGGGGATGGTGGCCGGCGGTGATTACTCGCACAACTCCCCACAACCAGTTCCATGTGGGACTGGCTGATGGAACTCGGCTCTTCGTGGATGAGAGCGAGGTGTGAATCCACCAGTCTTTCCACCTGGGTGATCCTCCCATGTGGCACTACTACAAACTTTAGGAAGATGATGTATTTTCTTCTTTTGAAATCATGTGCTGCCTTCCTTTAGTTTATAATAAAGTTGTCATCTTTTGTCTTCTTGATCTTTTTCTGCAAACAAAACACAGCGAGAACAAAATAAAAAGAAACAAAATAGACATCACAAAAAAATATTTAACGAGAATAAAATCACACATAAACAATGAAGCACAAATAAACAAAATAAAAGAGAATCTTTTTGGAAAATTTTGTATATAAAACAAACTTCGAGAAATAAACATGTTTTTGCTGTTTTAATAAGTAAAAGTAAAGAAAAATAAAAATATACAAAAGGATACATCTATTCCGAATCCATTGATTTTAGTTGCGATTCCGAGGCATTCCGAAATTCGGAATCTATCGGAACTTTTAGGTAGATTTCGGAACAGACTCAGCTTCCATCATTCCAAGTCCTTGAAGTATTCGATTGAAGGTGAGTTCAGGTAAGGCCTTGGTAAATATATCTGCCAGTTGATCTGCTGAGCGCACAAAATGAATTTCAATGTTACCATCTTCAACATGATCTTTTATGAAATGGTATCGGAGTGCAATGTGCTAGGTCTTTGAGTGTTGCACAGGATTGTGGCAGATTCGAATCGCACTTTCGGAGTCACAATAAAGAGGAATACGTTTCATACTGATTCCATAATCCCTCAGTTGGTTTTGAATCCAAATGATCTGAGAGGTACAGGATGCAGCAGCAATATACTCCGCTTCAGCTGTGGAGAGTGAAACACATGTCTGTTTTCTGGATTGCCAGCTCACAAGCTTACCATCTAAAAGTTGACATCCTCCTGAGGTGCTTTTCCGATCAAGACCACATCCACCAAGATCTGCATCCGAAAATGCTTGTACAAAGAATCCTGATCCTGAAGGATACCATAGTCCAAGTGAAGTTGTCCTTCTCAGATATCGGAATATGTTTTTGACAGCAGTGAGATGTGGCTCTCTGGGATTAGCCTAATATTTAGCACAATAACATACAGCAAACATGATGTCAGGTCGACTAGAAGTAAGGTAGAGAAGTGAACCTATCATTTGACGATAAAGAGTAATGTCTGCTGCAGGTTTCTCCAGTGAAGGAGTGAGCTTAGTCCCGAAGGCCATCGGAACTTTGACTTTTGAATCTCCTGTCATTCCGAATTTTTATAGAAGAGACTTGGTGTAAGCTTCTTGATTGATGAAGATCCCTTCCAAACTTTTCCTGATGTTGAGACCAAGAAAGAAGTTGATTTTCCCATAGAACTCATTTCAAACTTTGTTTCCATCAATTTTCGGAACTCAGCTGTTAAGTTTGGATGAGTAGATCCAAAAATGATATCATCAACATAAATTTAAACTATCATGAGATGATTCCCTTCCTTTTTGCGAAAGAAGGTTGGTTCGACAGAGCCTAGTTTGAATTTAGACTGTTTGAGAAAGCAAGTCAACGTTTCGTACCAAGCTCTTGGAGCTTGCTTCATACCATAAACTGCCTTATCCAGAACGTAGCAGTGATCTGGATGTTTGCTACTGACAAACCCAGACGGCTGTTCAACATATACGGTCTCTTCTAGTTCTCCATTCAGAAATGCACACTTAACATCCATTTGGTAGACGTCAAATCCCTTGTGTGCTGCATATGCCAGAAAGATCCGAATAGATTCCAACCTAGCAACAGGTGCGAAAGTTTCTTCATAATCAGTTCCTTCTTCTTGACAATAACCCTTGACTACTAATCGAGCTTTGTTCCGAATGACATTGCCTTCTTTGTCAAGTTTGTTTCGGAATACCCACTTCATTCCGAGGACAGAAGCATTATTTGGAGTTTGAACAAGTCTCCAGACCTTATTACGTTCAAATTCATTCAGCTCATCTTGCATAGATTGGACCCAATCAGCATGATCAAGTGCAACTTTGACTGTCTTGGGTTTGATCTTTGAGATAAACGAATTGAACATGCAAAATTCCACTTTTGAAAATAATGCGGTTTGTTTCTCTTTGAGCTGAGCTCTTGTAAGGACACCCGCTGATGTTTCTACGATAATCTGAGATTGTGGATGATCTTTCATCCATTTTAACATTGGAGGATAGTTCGGATCATACTCAGGATTAATTTCTGCAAAAATTTCTTCTGTTTCCGATTGAGCCTCTGATTGAGTGTCTGCATTGTTTTCATTCTCCCCCTGGAAGATTGCATGTGATTCGTTATTCGTAACACTAGCATGCTCCCCTTGGAAAACAGGAATAGGCCCTTCTGCCACGGTGGATGATCCCTCCCCCTGGATAGGTGCTGAGTTTTCTCCTTGAGAAGGAAAATCTGAATTATTTGTCGGAGGATTGTTTTCTATAGGAATCGGAATCGGAATTTCTGGATCGGGTGTTATATTGTCCGAAGTCGGTATCGGAATGAATGATGCTTCTGAAGAGCTTTCAGATTCATTGACAGCAGCGTCTACAATTTTCAGAAGTTCATCACCTTGGTTATCTGTCGCATGTTTTTCTGCAGATTTCGCAGTTTCAGGCTCATCGAACAGATTCATAAATTCCTCATACAAATTCATGAGAGGAATGGTTGAAAGATTTGACTTAGGGAAGATTTCTTGCGATTGATTTCCAAGAAGATGTGCTCTGGAATTGTACTTGTCATCAAAGGTGATAAAGCGCACAACTTCCCGGTAACGGCGTCAAAATTTGACACGCCTAGGTCGTTATGCGGTCAAAAATAGAAAAATAAAACCTCACAAGCAACTAGTATAGTAGCAGTAAGGTTCGATTCGCGGGAGTTTGGTGGTCAAGATATAGTGTCAGAATAACCAACTATAGTGTCACGCTATAGTCAGCGATGTTTCCTTCACTTCCCGAAAAACCGAATAAATCGAATACCGAAAAACTAAAAAAATCATAAACTAAACTAAACTACTCCAAACTTCAAACCACAATTACTTACTGATTCCAGAAGTGAATTCCCGAAAAATCAGAATCAACAAACAATCCAAACCATTCAAACAAACATTCAACATAAATAATACCGAAAAACATGTAAAATAATTGAAACCGAATGATTATATT
Source organism: Cichorium intybus (assembly GCA_023525715.1). Classification (NCBI taxonomy): domain Eukaryota; kingdom Viridiplantae; phylum Streptophyta; class Magnoliopsida; order Asterales; family Asteraceae; genus Cichorium; species Cichorium intybus. Next base: position 124,759,993 of record CM042011.1, on the reverse strand, counting down.
GAACCAAAGTCAATTCCAGAAACTACATGTTCAAACTCCGAAAATAATCCAAACTTAAGTTGTCTCAATAGATTCTACACTTCAGAATCGCTGAAATCAAGCTAGAACTAAAACTAATAAATAATGAAATAAACAAGAAAACATAAAAATACCAAGTGAAGCTACTGAAATCCGAAATATGGAGTCAAAGAAGACTAGGTTACACCCTTTGGTCGATTCTTCGCTTCCGAAATTCGTCCTAGATGCCTCTATTTATAGTTGAAAATTAGGGTCAATTGCGGCGCACAAGGCTTGGATCCGCGTCGCGTCTTATCCATTATCCCTGTATTTCGCACTTTGAATTTCAATACACCGCCTCATCTTTGACTTCCCGCGTCGCGCGTGCTCCTTTGGTCGCGGCGCGTGTGTCTTTTCAATTGAAATGGTGTTTATCCAAACTACTTTCATTTTGTCCATGTTTAGTCCCTGTTTTCATCATTTTCTTGCATACAAGTGCTAGCACAAAAACTGAGTAATACCAATATATAACTGATATAATTTCACTAAGAATAGGGCCTTACAACGACTAAAATACTTGATATTGATAGGCGTTGTCACAAGCCCGTTTCTACATCTCCTGATTATCCTAGCTGGTATCGTGCTAATTCGATGGTAATCAGTTGGATCCTCAATTGACTTTTGAAGAACATAGCAGATAGTGTATTGTTTCTTCAAACCGCATCAGAAATTTGGTCCGAACTCAATCAGCGATATGAACAGTCAAGCGGTGCCCTCCTTTATCAAATTCAGCAACAATTATTCTCTATTTCTCAAGGATCTGAGGATTTCTCATCCTATTTCACCAAACTTACAAAAATTTGGGATGAACTTCGTAACATTCAAAATTTTCCAGCATATTCATGCAATACTGCTGCTGAAATTTGAAAATTCCTTGAAGAACAACATCTGATTCAACTCCTTATGGGATTGAATGATACTTACAAAGTTCTTAAAGGACAAATCCTCATAATGAAGTCGCTACCTTTCATTTCGACTGCCTATTCGCTAATAATCTAGGAAGAACAACAAAGGGGAGTAAATAACAACTTTAATAGCATTTCTGACTCCATTGCTATGCATGCATCTGTCAAAAGTACATCTCAAAAGAAACAATTAGTTTGAAATCGTTGCAAGAATCCTGGTCACTCAAAGGCACAATGTTATCGATAGATTGGATTTCCTTCCACTTTCAAATTCACAAAATCAAAGAAGGAAGAGCCAAAATATTCTGTTCAAACAGTTACAACTAAACCTGATTACGGTATCACAGAAGAGCAATATAATCATCTGTTACAGATGTTCAACTCAAGCAACACTTCATCTTCTTCAAATTCTCAAGCTAATGCGTCTATGAAGATAAATCATTGAATGACGAAGGTAAAACATTCTCATTCAAACACTTTGCATCAAACGTTTATAGATCCTCGTATTTGTTGCAACCATATTTCTCTTAGATCATTGATACTAGAGCAACGGATCATATGTGTTCTAACACAGACCTTTTTTTGACCTTTCACAAACTACATCAGTCTCAAATGATTAGGTTACCTGATGGACATGATACCTCCGTCGATTACTATGGTGATATTCGTTTACACGATTCTCTAACTCTTCATAAAGTGTTGTATGTTCCTCATTTCAGATACAACCTTGTCTCTATTTCAAAACTTACTTCACAATTCCAAAACTTCGTTCTTTCCCTTTGAAGAAGAGTGAGATTGCTCTTGGAATACTAGGAAATCGAGTCAATGATTTGTATGTATTTGATCATAGAATCATAAAGTCAAATCTCTCTTTTAGTTTTTCTGTATTCAATCAAACTGTAAATAGTTGTGTTTTCAATTTAAATAAAGATTCAAATGTTTCGTATGGCATAACAGGCTTGGGCATGCTCCCATTGAAACGCTTAAGTCTCTTTTTCTCATCCCTTCTAATCATCATGATGACTCTCATTGTTTAATTTGTTCTAAAGCTAGAGCATCGTTTACCTTTTCCTAAAAGTTTATCTCGTTTTAGTAACTCTTTTGATTTGATTCACATTGATGTTTGGGGCCCATACAAACATCTAACACACGATGGCTACAAGTACTTTCTTACTGTAGTAGATGATCATAGCAGGAATACTTGGGTCCATTTACTCGACATAAAGGCTATGCTATGTCTCTTATTAAGAGTTTCGTGAAGTTAATTCAAACACAATTTTCAAAAACTATCAAAGATATAAGAACAGATAATGCACTCGAATTGGGGTCAAGTACTGAAGGAATAGAGTTTTATAAGACACAAGGAATACTTCATCAGAAATCTACAGCCTATTCTCCATAACAAAATGGAATAGTGGAGAGAAACCATAAGAATATTCTTGAAATTGCGATGGCCTTATATTTTCAAGCTGGTTTATCACATGAGTTTTGGGGAGAATGTGTTAAGACTGCAGTATATCTCATTAACAGAATGCCTTCCAAAGTTTTAAATCAGAAAAGTCCTTTTGAGGTTCTACACAAGAAAATTCCTGATCTAAGTCTTTTAAAAACTTTTGGATGTTTGTGTTTTGTAAGTACACATACTGTTAATCGAGATAAGTTTATGCCTAGATCGCATCCTTGTATATTCATTGGTTATCCTCCGGATCAAAAGGCATACAAAGTCATGGATATTACCAAAAAAACAAATCTTTGTTACACGAGATTTAAGGTTTTTTGAAACTCTTTTTCCATTGCAATCTATTTCACCCAAGTCTTCATCTATTTCCTATCCCTCATATATTCCAACTAATTCTTTTGAACCCACAGATGATTCTATTCATTCCAATTCTCATCACAATTCTAAGCTTCAAAATGCCAATAATGTTCCTATAGTACCAAACATAACTAATCAGTCTACACGACCTGTCCGAATTCGACATCCTCCAACCCATCTTCAAGATTATATATGTAATCTTGCATCTACCCATGACAATTCTTCTCTTTGTCATCATGCTATTACAAATCATTTCATATCAACAAAACTTTCTACTTCTACTATTTCTGACTACACGTCACAATCATACTCCTTTAATGTTGTTAATCAAAGTTATGAACCTTTCTTCTACAATCAAGCTAAGGATAATCCTCAGTGGGAAAGAGCAATGGCACTTGAATTAGAAGCTCTTCATGCCGATCATACCTGGGATATCGTCAAATTACCGAAAGGCAAAAAGCCCATCTCTAGCAAATGGGTATACAAGATTAAATATCGATCTGATGGTACTATAGAAAGGCATAAAGTCAGGCTTGTAGCTAAAGGATATACTCAGAAAGAGGGTGTTGACTACACAAAAATCATTTCTCCAGTAGTTAAATTTACTACAATAAGGTGTCTTCTTTCGGTTGCTCTTAAACGCGGATGGGATGTTCAACAATTCGATGTGAACAATGCGTTTTTACACGGGGACCTTCATGAAGAAGTGTATCTGCGTATTCCTCTAGGATTGGAAGTTCAGTCATCTTCTTTAGTTTGTAAGCGAAACAAATCCCTTTATGGATTAAAACAAGCCTCTAGGCAATGGTATTCAAAATTATCATCTGTTTTATATTCTAAAGGCTACAAACATTCACAAAATGACCATTCCTTATTTCTTCGAACCACAAAAGACTTAATCATCATTGTTGTTGTCTATGTGGATGACATCTTTGTAACTGGCAATGATTTACAAGAAATTGCCATACTCAAAGAATTTTTAGATGCAACATTCAAGATTAAAGATTTAGGAACTATTGGGTTTTTTCTTGGACTGGAATTTCAAAAAGTTGATAACGGGATGGTTATTCACCAACAAAAGTTTATTCGAGAATTGCTTGAAATATATTCCATTCTTGACTGCAATCCAGTTAATGTTCCTTTACCAGCCAATTTCAAATCTTCTTCACAAGATTGTATTTTTTTGGAAAATCCAACATCTTACAGACAACTCATTGGTAAGCTCAATTATTTTGTTCATACAAGACCTGATTTGGCTTATACGGTTCAGCATCTTAGCTAGTTTAATCAACAACCAACACAATCTCATTGCGATGCTGCTCTTCATGTTCTAAACTATTTGAAAGGTACGATTACTCAAGGTTTATTTTTCAACAATAAACCTGAATTCAAAATGGAGGCTTTCTGTGACTCGGACTCGGACTGGGCCACGTGTCCTTTAACTCGCAAATCTGTCAGTGGATTTGTAGTTTTATTTGGAGGCAATCTCATCTCATGGAAATCTAAGAAACAACAAACTGTTTCCCTCTCTTCTGTTGAGGCGGAATATCGCTCTATGCGACGTCTTTGTGCTGAATTGGCTTGGTTAACCCGAATATTTCATGAATTTCAAGTTCCAAATATCACACCTGTTTCATTAAAGTGTGACAATGCTGCAGCTATATATATCGCTAAAAATCATGTTTATCATGAACGGACAAAGCACATAAAGATCGACTGTCACTATGTTCGAGAAAAGCTACAAGAAGGGTTAATTCATCTTTCTCATGTTTCCACAAATCGTCAACTTGCTGATGTGTTAACCAAATCCTTGCCTGTTTCTAAACACCACGATGCACTTCACAATCTGGGGTTTCTTCATCACCCTCCAGTTTCAGGGGGGTGTTAGAATTTACCGTATTAACTGTCATAATTATCTGAGGGTATATTTGTAATTTAATGTAAAAAGTTAGTTAGCTTGTTAGTTGCTTTTCTGTTACAGGTAGTTTGTTTAGTTTTTCTGGTTTTAAGTACCGTAAGTAGTTTCACTTCTTGTTCAATGAAAACGGAAGTTTTTCCACAGTTCTCTTCTCTATCAATTCAAACTTCATTTGCATGAAGTTTTACACTATCATATAAATGTTAGTCGTTAATCACTCAATGGCATGATCATACATTAAAAAAAAAAAAAAAAAAAGCTCTGTCGAGTAAATTACTAAATTGACGATGTCGATTGCGATTCTTTTTATAACAATGATTACATTTGATTTAAGAGTAGCATACATACATAGACGGAATTCAACATTAAAATGCACAAAGATATGCATCAAAAACTCACACTCCGTGTCCCCCTTTGCCCGATCGACTTAATCACATAGACTGATCAATCGCTCAGATAGAAACATTATTTCAAATCTGGTACTTTTACTTGACTCTTCTGTACATTTTGTTTCACTAGTTAAATGACTCCTAACTTTAATGGAACTTTATGAGTGCTTCATAAGCCAGCATCCGACGTAATGCTGCAAAAAAACAAACCATAAACACAGTTATAGCTGTTCATTGACATTCATGGTCGTGTATTGATTAACTTACCTGATATTTTTCATCGAACTTAAAGTAGGTTTAGCATCTGTAGTTGGGGGAAGGAACATAACCAGACTCTATGTGCCTAAGGTCTTTCAAGAGCACCTCGTAATGCCTTTTCACTTCTTCTACAGACTTTCCACCCACAGCCCTTGCAATATTCTGCCAACGGTCAGGTGTGTCTCGATCATAAACAGCAAGAGCTGTTTCAAATAACTTGTTCTGTTTGGCTGTCCAAGAACAGCTGGAGCCATATGCGGAAATGGTGTTTGATGACATTTTGTATATGAAGATATTCAAATGCAGTTGAAATATTGTTGGAAAGGCTAAAAAGAAAGGAATTGGATGACTGATGTGGAGGACTTGATTAGGTGAAGCTCTTTATAAACTAAAGAAAAGTGTGTGAGGTTCCACTTGAGCGAATATAAGTTGCAAGATGGTCAAATTGTATGTCACCCATCATCGTCTTTTACAAATTGCAGATATTATTATAATCAGTGGAGTATGAGAATCAGTATCTGTTTTGGGACCTTAGGGATTCTCTTTGAGTTATCACAACAGCTACAAAGTCATGTCAATCTAGCTGTCGTTACTGCTAAAATTTCATGATGGAAACTGGTTCATGTTTTATTTTTACATAACCAGCTTTCTACATGCAATTTCATTTCAAAATTTCAAAAAGTAAAGATTTCCAATTCTCAATAACTCTATACTTATTGTTTATTTCTTCATGCAGTTTCAAAACTTGTGCTTATTATATACTTTTTTCTTTTTCTGTTAGTGAACTTTTGAATTGTGTTTAAAGTTAAAACATACTCGTATAGTGATACATAAAACATTGGAGTGAGACTGAGACTCATGTTAATGGAACAAAAATTGCATTTTTTTCATCTTAACAGAAAGGTGGGACAGGTCTCATTTTAGGTCTCATTTTTGTAAAAGACGTGATTCCCCTCTGTTAGGTGAAGTTTGAAGTTTTGGTTTGGTGAAGACTTTTTTTTTCAATGTTAGGCAGCCTCTTTTGTTGAAGGCCAAAGTCTCCTTGTTCATATTGAATTTTCTTTCACATTCCAAGCCTATAAATATGAGACTGCACAACACAATTCATTTGCACCACACAACACCATGTAACACTAAGAGAGTGCAGAGTAAAACTCCTAGTTACCCGTCCTGGACGTAGGTCAGATTAGACCGAACCACGTTAAATTCTTGTGTTCTTAATTTGTGAGCTGAGTGTATGAGTTCAGTGTTCGTATGCTAAGTGTCTCGATCCTAACAAGTGGTATCAGAGCCTTGGTATAGCTCCAGAGAGTGATTTTCTGTTTTTGGGTCGAAAAATTTTGTCTCAAAAACGATTTTGGTTTACGCCGTTGGAAAGGTCTCGTTCCGCAGATTCCGAAAATATATTTTTTCGAATTTTTTGAGCGTCGGAAGACCTCCAAATCACCGGTCAAAGTTGGTCAAAACTCGCCGGAAAGTTGGCCGGAAAAACCAGTCCGCCGGAGAAGACGACACTGTAGCGCCGGAGTCCGCCGGAGAAGACGATACTGTAGCAGTTCACTGTAGCGGTTCCTGTAGCAGTATTGTAGCAGATTTTTCAAGAATTTGCAAAACAGGTCCTGAAGTTCCAGAATTTGCAAAACAGGTCCCTGAACTTCAGGAAAAGTGCAGTTTAGTCCCTGAACTTTAGGAAAATTGCGGTTTAGTCCCTGAACTTCAGGAAAATTGCAGTTTGGTCCCTCAACTTTGTCAAAGTCGCAAAACAGTCACTCAAACATTTGTTTTGGGCCGTTTAGCCAGAAAATAATTTGGGTGGGGATTATATTTTGCAAATAACGAGCCAAGAACAGTCGTTAAGTTTAGACAAGGCTTCGTTTAGTGAAGACTGAAAAGTTGGTGGAAGATGCAGATTGAGGCATTATGTGTCAGAAAGTTCAAGATGTGGTATTGGTAAAGGGAGAAAATTAGAGAATTACAGAAGATCAGACGTTCAGACAAATCCAGCGATGATCAGAGTTTCACGAGTTCAAGAACAGATCATGGGATGAACAGATCAAGTAATTAAGAGAAAATCCGTTTTCGGTAGATCCAGCAGTGATTAGAAAGTCAGCAGACTTAGGTGTAATCACGGGATCAGAAAGTTCGGTGTTATTCATGACGTTGAGGTGTGGACATTCTTTAGAGTCGATGTCCAAATAGAGGAAATTATGCTTCTGAGAATGTGTCTAGGTTTGATGCATTGGGACTCAGTGGAAGGCAGTGAAGACTCTTGGGTCAAGAATTCTGGTGCTTCATTTCACGCTACCCACAGCAGTGAAGCACTGCAGAATCTGAAAGTTGGAGACTTTGGAAAGGTAAGACTTGTGAACGATGAATGTTCGCTGTATATGGTCGGATTACCGTCTGAGGGAGTGACCGTCCCAGTTCAGAAGAGAAACAAAGTCCGGTTCACAGAATCTCATGGGCAAAAGAGGGTGACCTTTTGCAAGTAGGAAGCGTAGAGCTACAAGGAAGATTCAGGTTGAATGAGCATGGAAAGGTTCAGAAAAATCAGTCGAAGGATATTGTGGCAATAAGAGCACAGAGTATTGTTTCAGTTGCAGGGTTTTGCAACAGTGGGAGCATAGGTCGTGTTTCAATCATAGGTCCATGACGACAGTAGATTTAGAGCCAGTTTTCAGCTGTAAAAGTCTCTCCGATTTTGATAACTTGCTAAATATGGAGAGTGTTGTTGTTTGTTCTCAGATTGTTCCAGGATTCGGTAGTTCGTTTTCAGTGGGAGCCGATAGGGATAGAGAACGGGTCAAGGGCAGTTTAAGTCATGACGAACATGTTGAAACTCATGGGAGTTTTAACGGGCCTTTCAGGTTAACTGATGAGAAGGCCGGGGTAACTAAGAAGGAGCTAAGATCAAAAGTGTTTTTTGGAATGTACAGTTGAAGCACAGGTGAAGATTGTTCCGTGGCTTCAAGTGAGAGATTGAAGAATTGTTGCAAGAGTTGGACGGTAGATAAAGACTACATTGTTCAAAGTCTTCAAGTGGGAGATTGTTAGGTGAAGTTTGAAGTTTTGGTTTGGTGAAGACTTTTTTTTTTCAATGTTAGGCAGCCTCTTTTGTTGAAGGCCAAAGTCTCCTTGTTCATATTGAATTTTCTTTCACAGTCCAAGCCTATAAATATGAGACTGCACAACACAATTCATTTGCACCACACAACACCATGTAACACTAAGAGAGTGCAGAGTAGCACCAAGAAATAAAACTCCTAGTTACCCGCCGTGGACGTAGGTCAGATTAGACCGAACCACGTTAAATTCTTGTGTTCTTAATTTGTGAGCTGAGTGTGTGAGTTCAGTGTTCATATGCTAAGTGTCTCGATCCTAACACCCTCCTCACCCTAAAGTTATTTCTTCTTCATTAGAACTTTGTACAGTATGCACAACAAAATGAACATGATCATTTTCTTGTATACGCATGTTCTTTATTATGAATTAATTGAACTCAAATCCTATGTTTTTATTCTCACGAAGATGAGTTAGAATCAATATTTTGTCTTATTAATGCTCATAATTGGGCTTAAAAGCAGCTGTTTTGGTTTTTTCTTGTGTTAGTTTGTGTAAGCATATAAGTTTCTTTCTATTTGTGTTACAGGACCAGATTCCTCCATCTTTTATTGTTCCATTTTTTCATCTGGACCACCTTTTTTATTTAATTAAAAGTAGGATATTTATCCAGAATCCAAGTTATCTGACCCAACTTGACTTTTATCTTGGCACGAAAGATCCTAACTGGAGCAAGTTGTTTGAACAACACATCTGTGCTAGTGATAGCCATCTTGCAACTTAATGGACTTAACGGGGACATGCTCTATACCAGTGTTTCTTTTGACTTAATGGATACCAAATGACTTAACGAAGAACCAATAAAGTGAGAATGAAGAAAGGACAATTGTATAAATGGATAGAACCTTCGAATCCTTATCGGACTAAAACTTAGCATATGGTTCATTTTTTGTAGGTCTTATTTTGTTTGCTTGTTACTATCTTGTTGTAATTTCGTACTTGCACAACAAAAAGTTGATGGACCTAATGAAATTGTGGAGCCGGTATATGCTTGCCAAAGAGTGGCTCGGAGGCAAAGAAGGCCAAATGGATCGGTCTGATAAACCAAGTTACAAGTCACATGGTCACGTTGAGTTGATCCACCACACCTTTTGTGATGTATTCAATATGATTACGAAAACTATATTATCATCAATATTGTCCATGTTTATAGATTATCTCTCAAAAAATGACCATCAAATTTCATAGTGTTGATCGTTGAAAAACACCTTTATGTCGGGAAACATCTTTTTCTAGCCTAAAGGCATTTCGCAATCCATTTCGGACATTGCGAAATTATATTTATGAAATCTTGGCTGGTATATTGTCATTTAGTGTAGTTAGAGAGTTCCCAATAGCCAACGCGGATTTAATTTATCTCGAAATAAACCATATTTTGTTATATATTAAGTAGTTTTGTTGACGTAATCTCCTTTGTCAAAGTCTTTTAACTTTTAAACAACTTTTCTTAATCAAAAGGAATTGATCATTTAGTGAAATATTTAAAGTACTTTGTAGTGGATGGTCATAGGAGAGAATCATTAGCGTTATGGAGTACATGACCTCACCGCCGGTCCAAACTTTTTTAGGGTACAGGGCTAGAGGAGAAACAAAGGCCCTTCAAAAAATTTAGCAAAATCATTTATATAAAAGTATTTTCTAGCGTTTTTCATAATACTAGTGTTAACGATACATACAACTATAACAATTACAAGTAGTCGTTTTTTAATAACTTGATGTTTTCCTTCAATATTTGGAACTATTTCATAACCTTGATCTCTTATATAATTCACATTAAGATGTAACAATTTAGTGCATCTAATAATTAATTAAAAATTCTTATCCCCGAAGTACCATTTGCTTTAAAAATTATAAAAATATTCAGCAACCGGTATTTGATAGAAGACAAATATATACATATGTATTATATTAGACATACAATTTTTGGGCCCCCTAAGACGATGGGCCTTGGACAGTCGCCTGTGTTGACCACCGTCAGAAACGGGCCTATATGACGTTACAAGTGATGGATTATGGCATGTATTAGCTTTCACGTATAAGCTCTTCTTGGTTGGTTGATATGGTGGCAAGCAAATTATGTTTAACATATATGTTTATCTTTCCTCATCTCGGATGGAAATATGTCATCGAGCTAATTGAAGATGACGATGTCATACTTGATGGATGTTGGTGCTTTTTTACAAAATATGGCAACATTATTTGTTGTTGACGATGTTGTTTGAAGCTAGAAATGTTTTTCATGTAAATTTATCGACTATTGGAAGTCAATCGGTTGGATATTAGTCGAGTGGAAGCTAGTGACGTGTCAGAAGCAATCAATAGGTAATTTGTTTTCTAATATGGAAACACCATAAACATGTGGTTTTGAGTATGTTTCTCCATAGAAAGATACGTATTTTGGTGATGATTAATTAGCCTACATATGAGGTTGAATGCATCAATCCTTTCTTGATTATGCAAATCTATATGTACACAAGGATCAGACGGACTATTTTGTCGTATATTTGACTTTGATAAAGGTAGTTTTAGAGATGATAATTCTAAGGACAAAGAGGGTGGCCATGGAAAAAGGAACTTTTTTGGGGTATGCCTTCCCTAAAACCAATGCTATATCTCATTTTTTTGTACACTTTCCCCAAAACTAAAAGGTCCTTTAACTTAATTTTTGTTGTTCCAAGACATTAAACTCAAGAATATTGTGTCCATTTAGTCATTTTTGGAAGGGTGACTGGTTCAGACGGTGATAAAGATGATGTGGAATTAAAATATATGAATATAAAGAGTAAATAATTTACATTATGTAATCTAGTGAATAAAAGCCATGATGACCTGGTTTGAGGAGATTGCAGTGCTATTTCATTACACCTGAAAGAAGAGTGGCGATTAGGGTTTTTGAAGACGAACACGGTGACGATTAGGGTTTCTGAAGATTGAAGGAGGATCAACTGGAGAATCGTAAGTGCATGGCTAATAATATGCCTGATCCCGTGTATTTCAAAGTTAGATTGCACTACAATGGTACATTTATCCGGTATCCTTGTTATTATGTTGATGGTGAAATTTATCAGTTTACAGACTTTGATTTTGTTATTATGAATGTTCACGCGTGTGGAACTTTGCTGGAACGTTTTACTGGATCACCATATGAGAAGCTTTATTACTGTATCCATAATCAACCTTTATCTACTGGTATAAGACCCATAGACAATGATCTCGACTATGCCCAATTTTTAGATGAAGCTATTAAAGAATATGAATCTCCTAAAAACCTTGAAATATCTCTCTATATGGACCATATTGGGCCAGGCTTAGAAGAATGGTTTGATGATGATATGAATGTTGTTTTAAGTAGCGAAGGAGAAGATTAAATAATACAAGCCGAAGGTAAAGACAATGAAATTGTTGATAAAGAACCAATTATAGAAGAAGAGTTTCCCAAATGTAAGGATTTGGACGATTTAATTTGTCCAGATGAAATTCCAAAGATGAACAAGATAGCTGATGATGAGTTTGTGAGTAAAATGTGTTATGAAGAGAAAGGCGATGGCCAGACACATGATGACCAACTTGATGTCGATGAGGATGGAGTTGAGCATTGTACTTTTAATGAAAATATTCATTGGAGGAATCAATGCCCTGTGTTAGGTATGCGATTTGAAAACCCAAAACAGCTTAGACATATGTTATGTAACTATGCTGTGGCTAATGGGTACCAACTTTGTTTCAAGAAAAATGACAACAAAAGGATAATGGTGTATGTTGCCAAGGGGATGTAGCTTTAGATTATGGGCCTCATGGATGGGAGATGAATATTCTTTTCAAATCAAATCATTGAAAAGTGAGCATAAATGTGCACAAAGCTACAAGTTAGGCTCAGTTGTGACATACTCTTGGATTGGAAGTCATTACACAAAAGAGATGTTACATAGACAAAAGCTTAGTATTAGGCAACTTAGACTTCAAGTGATAAAGAAATTTGGAATAGATGTTAGTCTCAGCCAATGTAGAAGGGCAAGACAACATGCAATGAGTTTGATAGAGGGTACACTTACTGAGCACTATGCAAAATTATGGTCTTATGGTGCAGAGATTAGAAGGACAAATCCTATAACTACTGTCAAATTGGATGTAAATTTGATGCCTGATGGAAAGACCTACTTTAGCAAGTTTTATGTATGTTTTGAAGCTATCAAGAAAGGGTGGATTGAAGGGTGTAGAAGTGTGATAGGAATAGATGGTTGTTTCTTAAAGGGAATTTGTTGTGGGTAGTTGCTTTGTGCTATTGGTAGGGATGCTAACAACCAGATTTTCCCAATTGCTTAGGCAGTTGTATGTGTAGAGAATAAGGAGAATTGAAAATGGATTTTGGATTTGCTTATATATGACATTGATCTTTGTTTGGGTAATGGGCTAACATTGATGTCTAACCAACACAAGGTAAACAATTTTTTTAATTGTAATGTTATTACATGTGTTTATTGATTTGCTTCATGTGTTGATATTCTATGTGTCTTAGGGACCAATGGAGGTTGTCAAAGAACTGGTTCCTCAAGCTGAGCATAGGCAATGTGCAAGACACATATGCTCAAACTTAAAAAAAATTCTCTGCTGCACATTTTGAAAACTTATTCTGGAAAGCCTTCAATGCTATTACAGAACAACATATCAAATGGATTATGAAGGAATTGGAATTGCTTTGTCCAATTGCTAACAAGTTTTTAATGGACAAGGACCCAAATACATGGTCAAAGGCATTCTTTGAAACTGGGAGATGTTGTGCAGCCATTGAGAATGGTTTATCTGAAAGCTTTAATGCAGTAATTGTTAAGGAAAACCCATAATTACAACGTTAGAGGAATTAAGGTTGTATACGACGGAGAGGATGTTCAAGATGAATGGAAGAGGATGGTCTATTGACATTTCACCTTCAATTATACATAAGTTGAATGAGTTAAAGATAAAACAGAGATACAGGGAGGTATTGCCAAGTGTAATGCATCAATTTGAAACTAGGTGTGTAGGAGAAGCCTTTGAAGTGGACCTGGAAAAAGGACTTGCTCTTGTAGATTATGCCAACTAAATGGTTATGGTTGTGTCCATTTAGTGGCTGCAATATGTTTCCTTAACAGAAATGTAGAGAGTTATGTCCATCATTATTTTAGGCGGGATATGTACTTCAAGTCATACAAATATAGATTATCACCTATGAATGGGAGTAGCATGTCGCCAGAAACAGCATTTACTCCACCCTTGCCACCTAAGAGTAAGAGAATTCCTGGAAGACCCACTATGAAAAGAAGGAAGGATGTGACTGAAAAAGTAGGGAAACATAGAGTATCAAAGGTTGGGAAAAGAATTTTGTGTAGTACATGTCATGAAACAGGACATAATAAGGCAAGATGTCCTAAGGTACCCAAACCATCAAAATTGAATGTTAAATGAGCTAGGACAATGACTGGGAACTAGGTATCATTATAAAAGGATGTTTGAATTTTAATATAACTAAACCCATTTATAAATGTATTATAATCCTTTCAGGTTCCATCAGAAACACATGGAGAGGATGATGATGGTGCACAGAATGAGGGAGTTACATGAGATAACACAAATCAAAGTGAAGATGATCTAATGCAAACTCAAGAAAACACAGTGGAAAGTGAAGATGTTCAAATGCCAACTCATGATAACACAATGGAAAGTGAAGATGTTCCAACGCCAACTCAGACTGAGGGAGTTACTCAAGTTGGTCCAATACAATGTGCAAAGCCTCATGGAGTTTAAGGAAAAAGGACTGATGTGATGCATGAAACCACACGTATATGTAAAGTGAAAAAAAAAGAGAATGTTGAAAAGATAAGGAAGTCTGAGAGAATTGTTAAGAAAAAGTTGGCAAGGAATATCATTGGAAAAAATGGGGAAGGGACTACGGAGTTCATCAGGAAAACCAGCCAGCTTAAAGTAGTTTGATCCTTTGATCTATGCATTTGAATGATTATATGTGTTTTGTGATTTTCTAGGGGTTGGAAATTTGTTCCATAACTATTAAACATGTTCTTGTTGTGTAGTAAACCATGGCAACGTGTTGGTGTGCATGTGCATACCACTTTTGGTAATATTATGACATGTTGCATTATTAAATGAGACTTTCTAGTTATTATGGTTGAAACACAACCCCACTTTGTCCCACATATTTAAATCTAGGGTTGTCCCATAACTTTAAATCCAGAGATTCCTCATGTTTCCTGTCAAACACAATCCCTACTTTTTGAATTCAATTTCTGCATAAAGGACAAGCATGAATAACAACTTTCAAGGCAAAGACTCCACATGTTTCACACTTTCATAAAGTACGATGCTAATATATGCAATGGTCCCCCATTCAATATTTAATGCCTCATGGCTAGTAAGTAACAGACAAATAAGTAAATAAAATGTGGGATTTTCAAGGATCCCCATATCAGCCTTTAGTTAATTTTTTACATGCAAAAGTGGGTCATGGATGCTTGTCTGAGCCACTTAAATACAAAAACAATGTTTGGGATGTACAACATCTAACCAGTTCCAATGACCCTGCTAAAGAATACCTATCAACCCTTCCTGTACTTCACCAAACAAACCATAACATTCAAAAACTAACCTTCATATACTTCAACATACAAAAACCCAAAACCCCATCAAACCCCAAAACCCTTCATCCCCTAACCCACCTACATCAACAACATGCAAAGACAATAAGCCACCATGAATCCAAACAATACCCGAATTATGAGCTTTTTAGTGGCTATTTTCTTTTTCTCCTTCATAAGTGCCTCCTCCAGTTGCATAATTCGGAGGACAGCAACATCCAGGCCAGACTTAAACTTTTTTTCTCCTCTTTCATTTCCAGTTTTAGCTTCTCAAGCTCAGGATTCCTTGTGAGCCTTTGGATCTCATTCATTAACTTGTTCATTTTAGCTTTGTAGTGGGGACTAAGCTTAGGATCCACCCACCTGAACCATCTACAGTCCGTTATACGCACCTGCGTGTTTTTAAAAAAAATTAGGGTTTTATAAAATTCCTTACTCAAACGTTAGTTCATAGGTGCCGATCAACACAAAATTAAGCATAAAAGTTGAAGAAAGAGTGATTACCAACGAGTCTGGGCGGTTTAGAAACCTTCACTTAGGGTTTTTCAGGGGTTGAAGACATCCTCAACATCACAGTATTGTCGCAATCACACTTCGGTAAGGGACCGATTGTTCTCAACCAACTCCAGGTAATACCTATTGAACGCCATTGTCATCGGTGGTTATTACAGAGGTTTTTCGAGTTTGGATAGCCAAGATGATGATCTCGATCTCTATAAACCCTCTAACTTATAGCTTCGAATCTATAAACCGCGTTTGATGTGTCCATTCCAGGTGTACGTGTGACGTGTACATGGGGAACCACTTATGTGGAATTTATTTGTAACATTTAGAAAAATTACCGGGTAACCGGTTAAATCTTCCAACAAGGATTAAAAGAACAATTTACTCTTGAGTCTAATGCCTTGAAATGACGAAAATTAAGTTAAGGGACCTTTAAAAAAATTTTGGATAGTTTTTAGGGGCATTAGGTCAATAACCCTTCATTTTTTGCCATATACACCATTAGTATACTACAAGCCAAATTTATGTCATATACCTTAAAATTTTCAAATCAAAAAACATTTGCAAGTAACACTGGGATTGAAATGCATTGAACATGGTTTTGTGATGAAACCCAAAAATTTGTGAAATACATGTTTAAGGAGTATGTCATTCTGAAATTAAAATGTCGAATCAAAGCATCAACTATTTGTATCTTCCATTTTCAAAACTTTATAAATAAACATTCTTGTTTGATTTCCTAAATATATCCAAATGATGTCCAGGAAACAAATGAAACAAATTTTCATTTATTGAAGGTGATAATAGATGATAGTAGCATCATACTATTTGGGGGGGGGGGTAATGAGATGGACCCAAATGTTAATGCTCAATTCAAATATGATATTTCCTACTCTTAAGATTAAAGGAGAAAGTCTTATGAGTTAGCATTGCCGCACACATTAAGATAGATGACGACGGCTGGTTTGAGCACTTCTTCCTCGTCATTAGTATCTTAGTAACCTTAACTTCGTGAAAGCCTCGATGAGATGCAAATTAAAAAAGAGAGGTAGCTTTAGTGTCCATATCCTAAAAATAAAGGAGTATACTGGCCAGTTGTAGAGATTAGGCTTTCCTATCATTCTAGAGTTGGCCATGTATTTCATTCTTAACCTGCTGACTAGTTCATATGGGGAACTAATATTGAACTACAACATGAATAGCATGCAGATGTGTATCTTGGCATTACATGGCATGCTTAAAAGGGCAGGGTACATGGTCAAATCCAACGTCTCCAACATTGCTATGCTAAAAAAGGAATAAATATGAAGATATAAAATTCTTCAAAGGGCATAAATGATTCTGAAATACCTCAACCCAGGAATCTCGAGGAGACATTTTTCCACTACAAGGAAACAGAGCATGAAAGCCATTGGTGTCCAACACCAATGAAAAAGCTGAAAAAGATCAAAGACATGGGTCTAGTGGTTCATATATATATATATATATATATATATATATATATATATATATATATATATATATATATATATATATATATATATATATATATATATATATATATATATATATATATATATATATATATAATTAGAAGGAGATAATGAAGTCTCCAATGCTGTATATACTTTAACCTGTATAATTGTAGAACATTTTACTGGTAGATGGACTGATAATTCTGAACATATAAGAGTTTTATTAAATGGATTAAAGTGTAGAACTTTAACATCATTTAGACGGTATAAAGATACTTTTCTTAATAGAGTAATGGAATTACCAGATTGCAATATCCTTATTGGAAAGCTAAATTTATAGATGGGCTACCCAGCTTATTTGCAGAAAGAATAAGAAAACAATTAATAAAAGTAATACAGAAAACAGTGAAACTGAACAGGAAACATAAAATAATATAGAAATTACTAAAATTGGATCATATGATAATAAATTTGCTAAAAACCCAGTTCAAAGGATGTACTATTATCCTAGACCAAGTCCTTAGGATGTCCTACATGAATAACAGGAATATGAATTTAGTAATAGCTATAGTGGTAAAAACATTTATGAATGGAACATAGATGGATTTACTGAAAGGAAAATTTATAATGTTGTACATAGAATGTTAATGTATAGTACAATAGCTAAACAAGCCGGGCTTGGTAACGCAAGTCTGTGACTCGAGTGAGGGCATGAAATCATATAACTAGGCCGAACATGGCCTGAGGATCGAATAAATTTAAAATTTTTAAAGTAATCTGGAAAATAATTAGAGTTCATAATAAAGGTTCTTTTACATAATCAATCATTGTATTTCTAAGTTGAACAGTAAGCCGAGTCAACAAGTATAATGCCCTGAAATGTCATTCCACGGCTTGAAGCGGGCTAAAACGCGACTAATGGCTCGGTTCATACTTAGACATACACTGATTACTATGACCTTATAAAATTATGATCAAAAATTTATTTTTCCAGACTCTTTTTTTAACTAATATCATAATCTCAAGCCATGATGGATTCAACACATATAAGATTTTAGCCTTGCATTAAGGCGTAACAGAAATAAAAGATAAGATAAAGAAACTTACAGTATATGAAAAGCAGATTTTTATTGCAGAAGAATTCGTACAAGATTTTGAGAGAGGGGAATACGAGAGAGAATTTCTTTCTAAGGTCTATAATAAATCCTATAACATATACATATTAATTATGATCCTGGTATATAATTATATCCATGTGTTTTAACATTTAAAGTTAAAGCATCTAATATATTAACATCAGATAATGATAATTGTAAGTTAGGATAAACATTAAAATATACTGGGCCATGAGCCAAGCTAGATTGTATAATACCCATTAAGGACTGTTTCCAATTCATATTACGTGCATCCCTTAGAACAGCTAAAAACCTTTCAGGTAAACCTTGTAAAGTTAAAGGTTTAAATGCAATTTGCACTAATCCTATATGTAAGTAATTATAATGATTTTGATATTTATTAATATCCTGTGTGGTTAATAACTTTATAATCATTTCTTCTTGATTCAAGGTTAAGTTTTCTTCGATTGCTTTTACTGTATGAGTAAATCCTATTTCTTCAAATGTTCCTAATTCATATATTACTTTATGTTGTATTTTTGGAATTGTCCATTTATTAAGTAGATCTAGATTTTTTGGAATTTCATATTCCTCTATTAATTGATTTTTAACAGAATTCTTATCACTTCTATTGAATACTTTAAAATATTCATTTTTTATTTTTATTAGTGTTGAATACATCAAGGACTTTTTGAAATCATGGCTCTGATACCATATAACTAGGCCGAACATTTCCTCAGGATCGAATAAATTTAAAATTTTTAAAGTAATCTGGAAAATAATTAGAGTTCATAATAAAGGTTCTTTTACATAATCAATCATTGTATTTCTAAGTCGAACGGTCAGCCGAGTCAACGAGTATAATGCCCTGAAATGCCATTTCACGGCTTGAAGCGGGCTAAAAGGCGACTAATTGCTCGGTCTATACTTAGACATACACTGATTACTATGACCTTATAAAATTATGATTAAAAATTTATTTTACCATATAACTAGGCCGAACATGGCTGAGGTTAGAATAAATTTAAAATTTTTAAAGTAATCTGGAAAATAATTAGAGTTCAAAATAAAGGTTCTTTTACATAATCAATCATTGTATTTCTAAGTCGAACAGTCAGCCGAGTCAACGAGTATAATGCCCTGAAATGCCATTCCACGGCTTGAAGCGGGCTAAAACACGACTAATGGCTCGGTCCATACTTAGATATACACTGATTACTATGACCTTATAAAATTATGATCAAAAATTTATTTTTTCAGAAACTTTTTTTAACTAGGCCGAACATGACCTGAGGATCGAATAAATTTAAAATTTTTAAAGTAATCTGGAAAATAATTAGAGTTCATAATGTATAACTAGGCCGAACATGGCCTGAGGATCGAATAAATTTAAAATTTTCAAGTAATATGGAATATAATTAGAGTTCATAATAAAGGTTCTTTTACATAATCAATCATTGTATTTCTAGGTCGAACAGTCAGCCGAGTCAACGAGTATAATGCCCTGAAATGCCATTCCACGGCTTGAAGCGGGCTAAAACGGCGACTAATGGCTCGGTCCATACTTAGGCATACACTGATTACTATTACCTTATAAAATTATGATCAAAAATTTATTTTTCCAGACTCTTTTTTTTAACTAATACCATAATCTCAAGCCATGATGGATTCAACACATATAAGATTTTAGCCTTGCATTAAGGCGTAACAGAAATAAAATATAAGATAAAGAAACTTACAGTATATGAAAAGCAGACTTTTATTGTAGAATAATTCGTACAAGATTTTGAGAGAGGGGAATACAAGAGAGAATTTATTTCTAAGGTCTGCCTAAAACGGATACCAAGCCTGCCTATTTATAAGCTCGGATTTCAAACGTTTATAAAATCTATTCTATAACACATTATTGAGGCCTGATACATTGGCCGACAACGGTACAATAATTTGTTAACTTTATTAAAGAAAGGAGATTCCTTTCACGCGTCTTTCGTAATCAGGCAATTAGAGGGGCCCTCCATCTTCAATTATGGGCTGTGTTGATTAAGGCATTTTGTCCTTATTCTTAGATTGGAAGTCTTTGAACTGAGTGGCTTCCATCTCTGTGAAAATGTCTTCAATAGGAATTGTTGGGAGTTCTTCATCAATTGGCTGGGATTCTCCACTTAGCATGTGAAATTGGTTTTCACTATCAACAGAAGTCATGGATTCATTATCCGAATGACTTTTTATTTTCTCTGCATGCTGTATGATGACAGTCTGCATTTGATTAATATACTCCTTAAGAATTTCTTGGTCTGTCGGATCTTTATGATACTGGGTCTTCAATTGATCAGCAATTTGCTGTAGAGGATCCTTTTTGGCTTGTTTTTGCCTGAATTCTTTCTGGGAAGTATACTTCTTAATTGTTTCCTTGATTTGATCTATTGCTTCCTTGGAGTGCATTTCTCCGGTTTCTTGATCTTTTGTAATCATCTTGGGCCAGAACTTTGTAAGGAAAATTCTTTGGATGAAGGAAATTGTTGTGTGGTATAATCAACTTCTGGGATCCATTTCCAGATCCATGGGATTGAAAATTCGGTGAAAAAATGATATGAGGGTAAATGTTGTTGACCACCACTATATTTGGTGATATCATTCATTAATCGAGGTGAATTTTTACCCATTCATCATATAATGCCTTAAAGGGTTATGGAAGTATTTCAATCGATGGACCATATGATATCCACCATTTTAAGAACCAATTAGGAATGTCTTTATTATAGACTTTGGGACATATTTTTATAAACCAAGAGTGTTTTCTTTTATGATTTTCATATAAAAATACTTTATAAAAGCTTTCAACATAATCCTAGTAATTGAATTTTACAGGGATCCTTTGTTCATGGTGTATAAACTCCTTTTCTTTTAGGGTACTTATTCCCCAATCTTCTGTTGATATAATCTTTTTGATTATAATTTTGCTGAAGTTATAGACTTGGTTTGAATTGGCCGGATAGAAGTGTGATATTTCACAAGATTCTGTAGCCTTAAGAATATTTTCATAATATGATCGATGTTTATATGATCCAGCTGGATATGAAGAGTGTCTAAGTATCTGGACATGAGCAGCCAATCATCATTATTGGCATCAAAATACCTCATTATATCCTTTTCTTCAAGAATTAATATTAATTCTTGATGTGGATTTCTATAATAATCCTTTGAATCAATAGGTTCCTCTGTTATTACACTACTGGCATATGAACCACCAGTATTACTGGTTTCACATTTCTTTGCTTTTATGAATTCCATGAATTCTCCATATAATGGATCATTATGTTTAATTGAAGAAGATGATGAAGATGCAGGTATTACTGCCACTTTTGCTATGATAAGGTAATGGAGGAAAATTTCCTCGGCCTTGTCTCCTATGAGGGTATTGGCCTCTTCCTCTTCCTCTGTCACGAGGAATCATTCCTGTAGGGTATGGAAATATAAATCTTATTATTGAAAGTTATTATAATAAAGCTTAACAAGTAGTTTGTGAAATGAATTCTCTAAAGTATTTTATATATTTCTTATAATCTTCAATTTCTCTTTTTGTGATTACAACTTTTGTTTGCTTCTTTCTCTTGAATCTTTGCTCTATGTGCTTTAACACATAAACATATGAATTATCTTTTACCTATAATTTTGAGTCGGTCATTTTTCCTGCATAAAATTGTTGTACTGTTTAAAAGTCTTTCTAGAGATTTTATTTCTGAATTTATAACCATAGAAAATATTCTATAAAATGTTGGAGAATATTCCTCAATTTCCTGTAAATCCCACATAATGAATCTCATTAATTGATGTTTACCATTTTTATAGCATTTTCGCTTTCTTTTAATAAATAGTTTAAATATTATCTATCTTCTAAATAAGATATTTCTCCCTTACTATAAATTCTCCATTTGTTTATAAAATCATCTTTATTATTTAATTTATTAGGTTCACTAGATTCTCCTATTTGAAAATTCATTTGAAGATCCATAGTTTCTATTTCATCAAGACTCATTTGAAAATTGGAAGCATCTGTTTTTGTACTCATTGTAAATATTCTCTGGTTAAAAAGTCAGGAAGATTATTATCTACTCCTTTTTTGTATTGAACTTCAAAATCAAAACAAGCTAAATTAGCTTGTCATCTTGCAAAGTTTAGAAACATCATGTTTAAAGTCTTTATTAAGAATAAACTTGGCTGCTTGACAATCTGTTTTGACAATAAAATGCTGATTGTACAAATCATCTTGAAATTTTAAAATACATTTTACTAAAGACAGTATTTCTTTAGCAATAGTTGAATAATTATTTTGTGCTGGATTCCATTTTCCAGAATAAAATCTTATTAAATATTCCCTTTTGGATTCTGGGCTAGTTTGTTTTAAAATTCCTCCATAGCCTATTTGGGAGGCATCTGTCTCAACAATTTTTTCCCAATATGGATTGGCTAAAGACAGACATGGAAAAGTTTTTACTTTTTATTTTATTCTTTTTACCGCTTCAGTGCGTTTTTCACTCTACTGAGGTGGATTCTTTTTAAGTCTTTCATACAAACTAGCAGTATCTTCTGCAAATTCAATACTTCTATTGATTGGAATAATATTTCCTTTTTCTATATTATGACCTAAAAATCTTACTTTTGTTTGGAATAAAGACATCTTTGGTTGATATATGACTAAACCATTTCTTACAATTATTTGTTCAAATATACTAAGATGATGGAAATGTTGTTCAATATTTTTAAAAAATACTAAGATATCATCAATATAGACTATTATGAAATTACTATAAGGGTAAAAAATGTCATTAATTGTATTCTAAAATTTAGAAGGTGCGTTTTTTAGTCCAAAGGGCATGACATTCCATTCATATTGCCCAAATGGAACATTAAAAGCTGTTTTGTATCTATCACTTTCTGTGATCTGTATTTGCCAATATCCTGATTTTAAATCGAATTTAGAAAATATGATGGCATCATGTAATCTGTCAAGTAAATCCTTTTTATTAGGGATCGGATATCTAATCCATTTTAAAACTTTATTTAATGGTTTATAATTAATTACGAGCCTAGGAACTCCTCTTTCTTTTTCTGTATTTTTATTTACATAAAAAGTTGTACATGACCAAGGTGATTTAGAAGGTCTTATTAACCTTTTATCTAATAAGGTTTTTATTTCTGTTTTACAGATTTCTAAATAATTTGTATTCATCTGACATGGTCTTGCTTTTGTTGGAATATCTTTTTAATTAAAATTTTCTTCATAGGGTAGATTTACCATATGTTTTTTCTATCCCAAAAAGCATTTGGATGATTATTACAAATACTATTTGAGAATTGATTTTGTAATAATTTAATTTTATCTTGTAATTTAGGATTTTTAAGTGTCTTCAATAGTATGAATATTGATTTCTTCTTTTATATAATTAATTTGATTTAATTTTGCTATTAGCTGATTTTTAATTTCATCAACCCATATTGTTTGAGGGGGACTAATAAAAGGAAAACATATTACTTGTCCTTCGTACAATCTTGTAATTTTTCTTTATCAGTAATAAAAGGCAATATAATTTCCAAAAATGGGTTTCCTAAAATCATATCATTACTCATATTTTTACAATAGTAAAATGGAATGGTAAACTTATACTATTTGTGCAAATTTTTGCATATTTTTGCATTTGTTAATTTATATGCAATATCTAAATTTTCTCCTGAAACTCCTCTTAATTTATATGAAGTTTTTTGAAAATATTTGGTAGGAATTAATCCTTCCATGATACAGTTCATGTCTGCACCACTATCAACCAATGTTGTAAATTTTTTTTTATAATTATAACCTATTTAAAGGCTGATTTTTTACATACCATTTTCTAAAAATTACCTTTTCAATAGATTGTAAAAATAAATTTTCATTACTATCATTTTCATCCCTTTTTATAATATCAGCATATGATTCTGTACTGGTCTTTTCTCAAGTTTGGTTATTCTATTATCTTGGATTATAGAATGTTTCTTCAAGTTTTCAATTTCTAATCTTAAATTAGTGATTTCTTTATTTAAATCTTCGACTGTTATTAAATCAAAAGTTTTAATATTTCTTCTTTCTTTTAACATTTGATCTAAATTTTTTATAGAATATGGTTCTTCATTTACCACTTGTTTTTTTTTATCGGGCTTTTGTAAATTATATATTATTTGATTTGATACTTCTTTTAGTAATTTCGCAATATCACTACTAATCATATTTATTTGTAAATTATTTTGAAATTGTGATTCAATCAAATATATTTCATCCTCAAACTTATTATTGTCTGAGTCTGATCTGTTTTAATAATACAATTACATTCATCTTCATTACTTGATGTAGTATCCTCTTCATAATAATTCTCTTCATAATAATTTACTGAGTTATCAGTATCTGTGTCTTCTATTAGACTAATAAATTTTTGTTTAATATTTTCATCTAAATCTAATTTATTAATTTTATTTTTTATTTTCTCTTTATCCTTTATTTTACATTTATTAGCATAATGGCCAGTTTTTCCACATTTAATAAACTTTTGCTTTTTAAACAATTTTTTATTAGAATTCTCTTCTCTTTTTTGTTTTCTAAAATTCTTTTTCTTAATTCTTTTATTTTTCCTTTCTTCATAATATTTTTTGGTTTTATATTTTGTATTATGATTTTTAAACTTTATATCCATTCCAAATTGTTCACAAAATTCTCCTAATTGTCTTCTTTCATTAAGACGTTGACTTTTAATTTGGTGATTTAATTTTATTTCATTACATAAAGATAATCCTTCTTGGATGCATGTTCCTATTAATCTTCCATAAGTAAGATCTTCATATAAAATACTGGGATTATTTCCCCTTAATTGTTTTCTTATTCTTTCTGCAAATAAGTAAGGTAGCCCATCTATAAATTTAGCTTTCCAATAAGGACTATTGCAATATGGTAATACCATTACTCTATTAAGAAAAGTATCTTTATACCATCTAAATGATGTTAAAGTTCTACACTTTAATCCATTTAATAAAACTCTTATATATTCAGAATTATCAGTCCATCTACCAGTAAAATGTTCTATAATTGTACAGGTTAAAGTATATACAGCATTGGAGACTTCATTATCTCCTTCTAACTTTGTAACACTATTATATATTAATTGTTTTTATGTAGTAGTTAAATAACTATCCCACCAACCTTTTAGTTGTCCAGTAAACCCTGAAACTATCATTTTAGCTACCTTTTTATCATCATTTCTGGCTTATTTAGCTATTGTACTATACATTAACATTCTGTGTACAGCATTATAAATTTGCCTTTCAGTAAATCCATCTATGTTCCATTCATAAATGTTTTTACCACTATAGCTATTACTAAATTCATATTCCTGTTCTTCATGTAGGACATCCTGAGGACTTGGTCTAGGATAATAGTACATCCTTTGAACTGGTTTTCTAGCAAATTTATTATCATATGATCCAATTTTAGTAATTTATATATTATCTTCTGTTTCCTGTTCAGTTTCACTGTTTTCTGTATTACTTTTATTAATTGTATCTATACTTAATTTTTCAAATTTCTTAGATAATATGTCTTCTAATTCTTTATAATTTTTAAGTTTAAAATTATTAATCTATGGAGGTGGCTGTATAGTTGTTGTTATTAGGATTTTATTTGATACCTGACTATCTTCTTTTTATCATCTTTTTTAATATTATTTTGTGTCGGTGTTATTAATTTATCTATTTTTTTCATGTAAAGAAATCATTTGCTCATTCATTATATTAGAACATAAATTATTAAAATTTAGTTGTTGAATCAAAGCATTTATATGATCTACCATTATAACTGAATTACTTGTAAAAAGTTTTTGAAAAGATGAAAATTTTATTTTGATACCATCATTTTCTATAAAATATGGTTGTTGTGGCGGAAATAAACTTTTTATGTATTAATCATCACTTATATGATAAATTCTTTCAAGAGCATTTATTGTGCCTTTTTGTTCATAGACATATTTTTCTAAAAACCATGGAGCAAAAAATCAAATTTTATTTATCGAAGAGAAATAGTTATAAAATTGATTTTATAGAATTGCTAATTGTTCAGAATTAAATTCTTTAAAAAACCATTTTCTAAATGTTACCCATTTATTACTATAAAATTCTTCACTTATTAATTTTCTTGCCTGTGATCCAAGACTGAAATCTATTTTTTCTTCCATTAAATATCAGAAATCTTTGTTGTTGGGAAATCCATTTCTGAAAGAGTAGGATCATCATCTTGAAAAACAATATTATTTTTTATATTTAGATTTTTAATTTTTTCATCTATTTCAGACGTAGAGGCCCTAGAAGGCATCTCAACTTTATAATCTATACGTGAAATATAAGAATAGTTAGACCTGTTTGAGTGACATCTTTTTATTAATGAAGTATTACTACTTTTTTTCTATTTCTGTTGGTTTTTGAAATTCGATCTATATATTTACATCCATTGTTTGTACAATATTTGTTAAATTGTGTTGGGTTATTGGTGGTGGAGGAACTCCTCCTTCTATTACCCAATTTTCTGGAAATTCTATTTCATTCCATTTTATAGCTTTTCTTTTTGTAATTTTAAACATATAAAATTACTTTCTATTAGTATAGTTTCATTAATTGATTTATTAATTCGTTTACATCTAGGATTCATAGTTAATAGTGGTCTATAATAAATCCTATAACATATACATATTAAATCTGATCCTGGTATATCATTATATACATGTGTTTAAACATTTAAAGTTAAAGCATCTAATATATTAACATCAGATAATGATAATTGTAAGTTAGGATAAACATTAAAATATACTGGGTCATGAGCCAAGCTAGATTGTATAATACCCATTAAGGACTGTTTCCAATTCATATTACATGCATCCCTTAGAACAGCTAAAAAGCTTTCAGGTAAACCTTGTAAAGTTAAAGGTTTAAATGCAATTCGCACTAATCCTATATGTAAGTAATTATAATGATTTTGGTATCTATTAATATCCTATGTGGTTAATAACTTTATAATCATCTCTTCTTGATTCAAGGTTAAGTTTTCTTCGGTTGTTTTTACTCTATGAGTAAATCCTATTTCTTCAAATGTTCCTAATTCATATATTACTTTAGGTTATATTTTTGGAATTGTCCATTTATTAAGTAGATCTAGATTTTTTGGAATTTCATATTCCTCTATTAATTGATTTTTAACAGAATTCTTATCACTTCTATTGAATACTTTAAATATATTTATTTTTTATTTTCATTAGTGTTGAATACATCAAGGACTTTTTGAAATCATGGCTCGGATACCATATAACTAAGCCAAACATGGCCTCAGGATTGAATAAATTTAAAATTTTTAAAGTAATCTGAAAAATAATTAGAGTTCATAATAAAGGTTCTTTTACATAATCAATCATTGTATTTCTAAGTCGAACAGTCAGCCGAGTCAACGAGTATAAAGCCTTGAAATGCCATTCCACGGCTTGAAGCAGGGTAAAATGCGACTAATGGCTCGGTCCATACTTAGACATACACTGATTACTATGACCTTATAAAATTATGATCAAAAATTTATTTTTCCAGACTTTTTTTTCATATGATAATAAATTTGCTAGAAAACCAGTTCAAAGGATGTACTATTATCCTAGACCAAGTCCTCAGGATGTCCTACATGAAGAACAGGAATATGAATTTAGTAATAGCTATAGTGGTAAAAACATTTATGAATGGAACATAGATGGATTTACTAAAAGGTAAATTTATAATGCTGTACACAGAATGTTAATGTATAGTATAATAGTTAAACAAGCCGGGCTTGGTAACGCAAGCATGTGACTCGAGTGAGGGCATGAAAGTTGGAGTCTATTTGATGGAGCCGAGCTGCTTATTTGGGCCAAGAGGGCAATGCGTTAGGTTGGTTTCATAGAGCTGCGAAAACCATTCGCTCCAAACAGTGGAAGGATAACAGGCCCTGTAAAATTCAATTACTGGGATTATGTTGAAAGCTTTTATAAAGTATTTTTATATGAAAATATTAAAAGAAAATACTCTTGGTTTATAAAAATATGTCCTAAAGTATATAATAAAGACATTCCTAATTGGTTCTTAAAATGGTGGATATCATATGGTCCATCGATTGAAATACTTCCTGAACCCTTTAAGGCATTATATGATGAATGGGTAAACATTTCACCCCGATTAATGAATGATATCATCAAATATAGTGGTGGTCAACAAGATTTACCCTCATATCATTTTTTCACCGAATTTTCAATCCCATGGATATGGAAATGGATCCCAGAAGTCGATTATACCACACAACAATTTCCTTCAATCCAAATAATTTTCCTTACAAAGTTCTGGCCCAAGATGATTACAAAAGATCAAGAAACCAGAGAAATGAACTCCAAGGAAGAAATATATCAAATCAAGGAAATAATGAAGAAGTATACTTCCTAGAAAGAATTCAGGCAAAAACAAGCCAAAAGGATCCTCTACAGCAAATTGATGATCAATTGAAGAACCAGTATCATAAAGATCCGACAAACCAAGAAATTCTTAAGGAGTATATTAATCAAATGAAGACTGTCATCATACAGCATGCAAAGAAAATAAAAAGTCATTCGGATAATGAATCCATGACTTCTGTTGATAGTGAAAACCAAGTTCACATGCTAAGTGGAGAATCTCAGCCAATTGATGAAGAACTCCCAACAATTCCTATTGAATACCTTTTCACAGAGATGGAAGCCACTCTGTTCAAAGACTGCCAATCTAAGAATAAGGACAAAATGCCTTAATCAACACAACCCATAATTGAAGATGTACGGCCCCTCTAATTGCCTGATTGCGGAAGACGCGTGAAAGGAATATCCTTTCGTTAATAAAGTTAACATATTATTGTACCTTTTTCGGCCAATGTATCAGGCCTCAATAATGTGTTATAGAATAGATTTTATAAACGTTTGAAATCTGAGCTTATAAATAGGCAGGCTTGGTATCCGTTTTAGGCAGACCTTAGAAAGAAATTCTCTCTTGTTACGCCTTAATGCAAGGCTAAAATCTTATATGTGTTGAATCTATCATGGCTTGAGATTATGGTATTAGTTAAAAAAAAGTCTGGAAAAATAAATTTTTTATCATAATTTTATAAGGTCATAGTAATCAGTGTATGTCTAAGTATGGACCGAGCCATTAGTCGCGTTTTAGCCTGCTTCAAGCCGTTGAATGGCATTTCAAGGCATTATACTTGTTAACTCGGCTGATTGTTCGACTTAGAAATACAATGATTGATTATGTAAAAGAACCTTTATTATGAACTCTAATTATTTTCCAGATTACTTAAAATTTATAAATTTATTCGATCCTCAGGCCATGTTCGGCCTAGTTATACATTATGAACTCTAATTATTTTCCAAATTACTTTAAAGTTTTTAAATTTATTCGATCCTCAGGCCATGTTCGGCCTAGTTAAAAAAAAGTGTCTGGAAAAATAAATTTTTGACCATAATTTTATAAGGTCATAGTAATCAGTGTATATCTAAGTATGGACCGAGCCATTAGTCACGTTTTAGTCCGCTTCAAGCCGTGGAATAGCATTTCTGGGCATTATACTCGTTGACTCGGCTGACTGTTCGACTTAGAAATACAATGATTGATTATGTAAAAGAACCTTTGGAAGAACTCTAATTATTTTCCAGATTACTTTAAAATTTTTAAATTTATTCGATCCTCAGGCCGAACATGGCCTAGTTATATGGTAAAATAAAATTTTGATCATAATTTTATAAGGTCATAGTAATCAGTGTATGTCTAAGTATAGACCGAGCCATTAGTCACGTTTTAGCCCGCTTCAAGCCGTGAAATGGCATTTTAGGGCATTATACTCGTTGATTCGGCTGACTGTTCGACTTAGAAATACAATGATTGATTATGTTAAAGAACCTTTATTATGAACTCTAATTATTTTCCAGATTACTTTAAAAAATTTAAATTTATTCGATCCTCAGGCCATGTTCGGCATATATATATATATATATATATATATATATATATATATATATATATATATATATATATATATATATATATATATAAATAAATAAATATATATATATATATATATATATATATATATATATATATATATATATATATATATATATATATATATATATATATATATATATATATATATATATATATATATATATATGGAAGGGTTCAAATGAGAACCACTAAAAGGTTGAGAATTGTGAGACCACTAATTCACAGTTTAATAACGTTATATT
The DNA here is from genome assembly GCA_023525715.1 of Cichorium intybus. Taxonomy (NCBI): domain Eukaryota; kingdom Viridiplantae; phylum Streptophyta; class Magnoliopsida; order Asterales; family Asteraceae; genus Cichorium; species Cichorium intybus. The sequence goes on along the minus strand of CM042011.1, from coordinate 124,729,457 downwards.
TTTTTATTTTTAACACTTGTTTTTTATCAAAATAAAATTACGAAACACGTAACTATATATAATTATTCTTCATTTGCTATTAGATATCAATATTGATGTGTTTTAAAGTAAAAAACTTACGTTTTAATATTCGCAGTTTATTAACTAAAAATTTTATTATATTGTGAATAATGTAAAACGTATTAAAACATAATAATATTTATTAAGTTTAATGTTTTTTAATATAATAAAAAAGTGTGTAAAAACAAAAAATGAAAAAAAAAAACTTGTTTCTTAATGTGTGAATATCGGTTCTCACGGTTCTTAACCTTTTAGTGGTTCTCATTTGAACCATTTCCTATATATATATATATATATATATATATATATATATATATATATATATATATATATATATATATATATATATATATATATATATATATATATATATATATATATATATATATATATATATATATATATATATATATATACATACATACCGTTCCAAAAGGGGTAACTCTTTCTCCCTTGTTCTAAAATATTTTTTATGTACAACGGGGACGTTGTACGATTTTAAATGTGGGGTGTGGACGGTCAAAAGAGTAATTTTTGAAATTTTTGCAGAAAATATCAATTTTAAAATTTTTAGCAACTTTTTCAAAATTTTTACTAAACTGTAATTTTGAAACGAATGGTTTGTGATTGTGATAGCATTAGTATTCTTCAAGAGAAACTATTCAGTTGTGATCATGCTATTAGTTAGTCAAACAAGTTGAGTTTTAGGAGTTAGACGATTGTTTTAGGATTGGAATTTAGGAAGGAAATGTCAATCTGTGGCCTTTGTTGTTCGAGTCGGTAGGTCCGAAAAGGGTGGCCTCAAAGAGGCACTTATGCACCTTACCACCTAAGATCGTCTGGTTTGGGATGGTATTTCTGAAAGCTCGCTACACGGACAACATCGAAAGTCATGGACAATTCCTTAATGGCCTTTAGAATCTGAATGAGTAAGTACACTTCATTGTGGACAAAAAATTTGTAATCAAGGGTTCTCTAGAAAGCCATGAATTCCAAAGAACATTCTGATTAGGTTCTTGCGAACTATTTCACTTTAACTCTTGAGGCAATAAGCTTTGAAACTGAACACAGTCAAAAATTGTTTGAGTCTTAGTTAGAATTTATTAAAGACTCTCTTGCTTGGGGACAAGCAAGGCACAAGTGCGGGGTGTTTGACAACGCCAAGTGATATTACATATTTTAGTCGTTGTTGAGCCCTATTCTTAGTGAAATTATATCATATATATCGTGGTATTCTCACTTTTCGTGCCAGTACTTGTTTGGAAGAAAATAATGTAAACAGGGACCAAAAGCGTACAAATAAGAGAAAGTTTGGAGAAGAAGATAAAATCAGGAAAATACGTACGCACGCCGCGGGAATCAAGAAGGCGCGACGCGGATACAAGGCGGTGGAACAAAATTCAAAGTCCGAAGAAACGGGGATAAAGTCTTATGCGCGCCGCGGTTTACTTAAGTGTGCGGCGCGGCTGCGGGAAAATTGCAACTATAAATAGAGCCATTTACAGCCGAAAACCCTTGCAAAGACCCGGTTGAAAAACGACTAGAAGGCTCTTTGACTCCGTGATTAAGCATCAGCAACCTCTCAATTGGTTTTTTATGTTTTAGAATTTAATTTCATTTTAGTATTAGTTAGCAATAGTGGCTAGGGTCTTTGGGAGTGACAACCACTGACCTTGAGCACTTTAGTTTACTGTTTTTCTGTATTGGTGACTGAATTGGATCATTGGAATTCGTTTTTGGTTAATAAGAAGCATTTGGTTACAAGTAATCTTTGTTTTTCGGTGTTTTGATTATTGTTATTGGTTTTGCATGCTTGTGTTGTGTTTGGATGTTTGATTTGACCTTGTTGGACTGTTTTCCCTCGCTGATTTCAGTAGCCAATTAGGTTAGTCTTTTAGGTTTGAACTTTAGCCATTGACTGTCCCATTGGACCTTAGTTCTTGGTTTAGTTTATGCCTTGTTTTGGTTTACATTTGGATTGTTGGATGCATTTGTTTACTTCTGAATTAGAGATGCACTTCTGATTTCAGAAAGTAACTGGGTTTGGTTTGAAGCTTAGCTTAGTCTATGCTTGTTTTGGGATTGTTTAGTTTAGGATTTTTGAGTTTTAGTGGCAAGGGTTTGGAAACTGAAGTCCTCTGACTATAGCGTGACACTATAGTTGGTAATCTGTTATCTGGTCTGACCACGTAGCTCTTGCGGATCGACCCTGACTACCACTGTGCTAGTGTTGTGTTATGTTTTTCTTATTTTTGACCGCACGACGACCTAGGCGTGTCAGTATGCCCATGTAATATTCATACATCGTTAGCATGCCATTATTTCCATTATAGACTTATCCATATTTCCCATCCTATAGATCTGAATGAACAGATCATATGAGCTTGTCAGTGAGTTAAGGATAATACTAGTACCTAACTCCAGGAGACCATTAAGCTTGTCCATACCAAGGATGTATTGCTTTGAGAAGTTTAAGAGAGGTGATGGTGGAGAAGGAAGAGGAAGAGGAGGAAAATACGAGTTGACACTTGCAGCAGACATCTATAAAACAAGGTTTTAGGTAGTTTGATTTAATCCTTAAAAATAATTACCCAAATATTATTTAACAATGTTAGGATCCAAAATCTACCTTTTATGATGTGAAGAGGGATGTTGACACGCTTAGGTTGTTATGCGGTCAAAAATAGAAGATTTATACCTCACAAGCTCATTAGTTAAGTGGAAGTAAGGGTCGATCCGAGGGAGTCAAGTGGTTGAAATATGTGTCAGAATTAGCCAAACTATAGTGTCACTCTATAGCTGGTGACATTCCATACACTTCCAAAACTTCGAATAAACTAAAATTTATCAAAACTATAAACTAGCATTAACCAACAAAACAACTCCAAACTTCAATCCAAACCAATTACACAATCTGATTTCAGAAGTATATTCAGAAAATCAGAAGTGCTCAATACCATAAACAATCCAACGAACAAATAAACATAAACCGAAACCGAAAACACAAAATAACCGAAACTGAAAGATTGCATTAACTAAACCAGAAACAAGAAGTCGAATGGTTCTGAGTTTTGAAAATATCCAGATTCAACTTGTCCAAACAGATTCTACAATCCAGAATCGTTGTAACAAGCAATAAACAAAAATTATAAAATACGAAAAATAAACTAAAACATGAAAATACCAACTTCTAGCTACTGAAATCCGAAATCACGAGTCGAATAAGCCTAGGTTCCACCTTTGGGTCAGTTCTTCGCTCCCAAAACTCAACCTAGATGCCTCTATTTATAGTTACAAAGTCGAGCAAATCGCGCCGCATAAGGGTGAAAACCACGGCGCGACCTTATCTCTAACCCCGTTTTTCTATTTTCAAATGTCAAACTCGTCATCTGATCCTTGACTTTCCGCACGGCGCGTGTCTTTTCGATAGAAGATAGACTTCTTTCCAAACTTCTTCATTTTGTACGCGTTTAACCCCTGTTTTATTTTTTTTTTTCACACACAAACACTAGACATGAAAAGTGAGTAATGTAACAATTTTACGAGATATAATTCACTTAGAATAGGGCTCAACGACGACTAAAATACTTGATATTACTAGGCGTTGTCAGATGTCGTAATCACACCATAACGGTCATTAAGGTAGATAAATTATTTATCAATTTCAGTCACCATGAAATTCCTGGATCTTTGAGATTCATTGACTAAGATCAATGACATGTTAATCTCGATTACGCTCATCTCAATCCATGACAAGGAGGGATGTCGTGGATCATAGATTAGATGGTGGATCAACCATGCAAAAACCACGTGATTCTCGGCTCAAGATACACTTGAGTATCGCGAGTGCCACATCATCTTCAATTATAACCTCAATTTGATGTGCCGACAAACTGCAGAGCTCCGTCAACAAGTTATAAAGAAAATGTGATTTTTTCATGGTTATCATATGATTCACGTTTTTAATTTACTTAAAATGGGACTTTTGTTTTAATACTCTAAGTTAATACTTTTTAACAAAAACATTGCCTTATCAAACCCTTTCGGTAACTCCACTTAAGAAAAATGTGGTAGGCGATGAGGGTGGTAAGCAATGAACGCTATTTAAAAACGATCTCATTAGGATTCAAAGAATCCTCCTTCAAACCTTCTAAACAAATTGTAAAAGTGGGTGACTCTAGTCATGGTTTGACCAATGTCTTTGTTTTAATCTTTAAGTTATACATATAGATACTATTCTATTATATACATAAAATAAATTTTAAAGCATTTTAAACATTATATTTATCTATTAATTCCATTAACACAATGTTACTTATTAATTTAAACAATACCCTAATTATCATATTTGCATATAAGGGAATAAGGGTTAACTTGGAGGCAAAGAGTTTGGAAACTTGCAGGTCAAGCAAGAGTTGTAAACCCTAGCCGTCATGAAACCCTGGTTCAAGAAAAGGCCTAAAGGAACTACCTAAACCCTAGGATTTTCGAAAATCTATTCTAGCATAACCCCAGAATTCGAAAATCAGCAAGCAAAGAATTTTAAGAAAAAGGCATTCTAGCATAAACCATAGATCTCAAAAAACACAAGCATGTAAACATAATTCATAACTCAATCGGGATCTAAAAGTGCATACAACCTATGAACACAAGATCTGATACCACTGAAGGTATGTGATCATAAATAACAAAAACAATTTCACAGCGTAAGACTTAACATTATCAAATCATAAGTTCATACAAAAACACAACTAGGATCATACAGTTCATAGCAATTGTTGCAACTTAAAGGAAGAATCAGAATTCATGCCTTTGTTTGAATGGAAGGATCCAAACCAGAATCCCTCTTTTGATTCACACCCAAGAACACCATAAGAACAAACTAACAGAGGCTACACTGGGGAGGAGGCAAGACGCACAAACCCTAAAAGGGTTTGTGAAAATCTCCAAAGGTTAGGAGAATGGAATTGGCGGCTCAAAGGAGGAGGGATGGAGTGCTTAGGGTTTGATCCTTAGCTCTCTATTTATAGGAAATCCCGTCTAGAGTTTCAAACTTTAGGAGTCTCCTTCTTTTCCCCTGGAATGTTCCAATTAATTAAACTCTTTAATTAAATAACATCCAGTCCCTGTAATTATTTTCTTCCAAATTAATTTCTAATTAATTACTAATTGGTTTTTCATTAATTTATCATAAAAGGACAAATTAATAAACTAATTTCTTTCCAATGTATTATTGTCACAGGTTTGTTTTTCTGGACCCTAAGGGCAACCCAAAAGGACCCTATTATTATTAGAAATATCGCCAACATCTAATGACCTTGGGCACTATTTCTAACTATTATTTCAGAGATGACTCCACGTGGGACAATATAACATAACAGTATAACCAAGAGGAAAAACTGAATATTATTTGATATGGTTTCATCTATGACGAGTCATGTTATGCTTTCAACAAGTTTCAATTGTTATGCCTTAGATACTACTGAAAGCATCTTAAAACTTATACCAACAAAGAAGGTTCTCAAAATTCCCTCTAATATGGAGTAGAAAAGTTCTATCATTAGCATATTCAAAAAGTCTAGGGTTAGGAGGCTTACGTTCATTGTAAAGCTAAAGAAAATTTAGACCCCATATTAGAGAAGTTTTTTTTGTTAGATATCCTGCCAAATCCTTTGGATATTACTTTTATAAACCATTTGAGAACAAAGTCTTTTTTTCTCAAAGGGAATTATTCCTTGAACAGAAGCTGGTATCCAAGGAGGCCAATGGGAACTTAATTTATCTTGAAGAAATTCAATAGTCAACCAACAAAGAATGTGATGTTTGCACTAGTTCTCAACAAGAGGTTATAGAATGCGATGACCCTCAACTAAGAGCTACAGAGGAACTTGACATAGAATCACCTCATATCCATCGGTCTGATAGAGTACAACATGCACCAAAAAGATACATTTTACTAATATCTAAAGGTGATGGGTATGTGATAGATCATGATGCATCTACCAGCTATCAGGAGGCCATGATAGGCATTGAGTCTGCAAATCGGAAGGTCATGAAAGCGAGATGCAATAAATGTATGACAATCAAGTATGGGGCTTAGTTAATCAATTACCTAACTCAAAAATAGTTCGGTAAAAAAATAGGTCTTTAAGGAGAATTTCATGGAAAGGAAGTTACACAATTGAAATCCAACTGATGGTAAAGAGTTACATGCAAATGCATGGTGTAGACTGGAAAAATGATGGAAACATGCTTTCTTTCATGAATATTTTAGTACGGATGTGTTCATGACATAAGAAGAGGGTTTTGTACATCTAAGCATCTAAATAGAATATAGAAGCTTCAAAAGTCTATTTATGGACTCAAATAGGCATCTTGTAGTTAAAATCTTTTCTTTGATGAGAAAATGAAGGAGTTTGGTTTTACCAGACGTGAAAAAGAACCATGTGCATATGTCAATACTAGTGGAGAGATGTAGGTTTTTAAATTATGTCGAGGAAATTCTGCTATAAATGATTGTACTGGTTAACTATATTGACCAAAGGTACCATTTGATATAATATAATGATATATCCGATAAAAACTTAGTATATGATTATAACCTTCATTTATTCATTCAAATCAAACAAGGGGTAATAGGTTTCATTTTGTGTTTACGAACTGTTGGCTGAAGCCTTACCCTTACTTGAGACTCTTGATTTTGATGATTTAATTGGTATAAGAGCTGGATAGTTTAGGAAAGTATGGCCTAGTTGTTGGCATTTACTGAATCTTTTTAGTATTGGATCCTCTCATTGAGAATGTATGATGAAGTGCCTTCTAAGGAGATTAACTTCCTGTTTTTCCATTAGCAACAGTCTAGCAATTGTTACTTCTGAAAGGTTTTCTGCAAACCATGAACTAAATAACCTAAGTTCACATGCAACCTATGAGGATCTATGTTTTCTTCTAATTGAACATATAACAAAACCTAAAGGCCATAAGAAAATTAACTAAAAGAATAAAATTAGAAAAACCAACCTTTTAGAATTTTCTGGAAGCTGAGCAGCAAAAATATCCTGCCTCAAATGAGATCACACCCAAGCAGAGAGGAGAGGAGATCGAAAATCTTGAGAGAGAATTATGAAAGTGGCATGAATATATGGTGACCAGGGAGCCCTATTTATAGTTTCCAGATGACTAACTGATAAACCTTAGAGATAAACCTTTTTGAATTCAAATAAGATAAACCTTTTATCTTACAATTCAAAAACCTATTTATCTACTAATCATCAATTTCGAAATTATATATATCCATATATAGATTTCGACTTTCAACTGGTCACTCCACACTGTCACTTACTCAACTATTGAATAATTACAGTTTTAGTCCCTGCACCTTTAATTAATTAAATTAATCACCAAATTAAATCCAATTAATTCCAGATTAATTTCTAATTAATTAATATAGTTTCTAATTAATATATTATGACTTTAATATATTAATAAACCATATATTTAATTCCTGTTGATTTATTAATCCCATAATAAATCAACCTTTCTCTCTACCGAATTTTCTACCAAACCTCCAGCCATGAGGGCAACCCAAATGGACTGTGCTTCTATTAATTAGGTAAATACTAATTATTAGTCATGGCTTAGACACCTAATCCAACAGTCTCCCACTTGGATAAATCTATGACTATAATTACCAATTTAGCCTCTAATTAACCAGCACCTTAAGCTTCCTAGAAACTACTGCGAAACTCTGACATAATCAGTTCTGTCCAAAGATAAGTGATCAGATGATCCTCCGTCCAACTAGATATTTTTCAGACTCAAGACATGGATAAAATCAATCTGGTCTGATTCACTGTTCCTCGATTTCCGATTTGCATATGACTCTTAGACTACCAATTTAGTCCCGGTTGGCCAACCATTTTAGTCAACTTCAAAATCATCGAGAGGCCTACAGATATCTGTTCCTCGTTAGGGTCAAGGGACGAATAAACTTTGACTCATATACTTATGTCTTTTACCAGACAAATTACTCACAACAATACGTTTTATAACACCGAGTTACCGATGCATTTTCGTATTATCAATGAACAACCGTCTAGTAAATCATAACTCATATGTCTTAGCTTAAAGATCAAAAGATATTATCGTCTCAATATTGCTCGTGATGAAATCCATGAAGCAATCCATTGAGCGCGGGTTTATCCAATACTCAAATCTCCATTTCTAAGTACTCATGAATGTTGTAGCAATCTTATTGCAATGTCTAACTCCTTAGACAATCTACAACTAATTCATGACAACCTTGCTTCATACTTACTCCCTAAAAGCATGAGCGACTGTGGATATTCGAATAATCCAATTATTCAGGAAGTAAAACATGCAAAATGAAACACAATGATATATATATTGACAAAATCAGTAAACCATTACTCATTAATAAAACTCCATTATTAAATCACAAAATTCAAATACAATAACATTGTTACAAGTTTCAAAACCTATCTAATTACAAAAACTTATATCATCTCTTAATCCAATGCTCCTAGCATGCTGATTATGCTTAATCCTACTCAGAGCCTTTGTCAAGGGATCTGCAGGATTATCTTCCGATGATACCCTCTTTACAAGGAGGTGACCTTCTTCTACCCTATGTCTGATGTAGTGGTACTTTCTGTCGATATGTCTGGACTTTCCATGATCTCGCGGTTCCTTTGTCAAGGCGACCGCACCTTCGTTATCGCAGAACAGTTCCAAGGGCTCCTGAATACTCGGGACTACTCCAAGGTCATCGATAAAGTTCTTCAGCCAAGCCGCTTCCTTTGACACTTCACTTACTGCTATGTACTCTGATTCACACGTAGAATCAGCCACTGTTTCTTGCTTGGAACTTTTCCAAGTAACTGCTCCACCGTTCAAAAGGAATACCCAGCCCGACTGAGACCGACCACTGTCTCTATCCGTCTGAAAACTGGCATCTGTATATCCTTCAACTCTCAAAGTATCACTGCCACCGAGGACTAACACCATGTTCTTGGTCCTTCGCAGATACTTGAGTATATTTTTCACAGCTATCCAATGCGCCCTTCCAGGGTTACCTTGGTACCGACTGACCATGCTTAATGCAAAGGCCACGTCAGGGCGAGTACACGTCATAGCGTACATGATCGATCCTACAGCCGAAGCGTAAGGTACCAGACTCATTTCAGCTATTTCTTCGTCTGTACTCGGACTTTGAGTCTTACTCAATTTTGCATTACTTTGGATAGGTAGCTCTCCCTTCCTGGAATTTTCCATACTAAACCTTTTCAGTACCTTTTCCAAGTATGTACCCTGACTAAGTCCAATTAGTCTCTTCTTCCTATCTCTCAATATTCTTATCCCGAGAATATAGGCAGCCTCTCCTAGGTCCTTCATGGCGAAAAATTTCCCAAGCCAAGCCTTGACATCTTGCAAGGTTGGAATATCGTTTCCCATGAGCAGTATGTCATCGACATACAGCACCAGAAAGGTGACTATACTCCCACTAGCCTTGACATATACGCAGGACTCATCCTCGCTCCTAGAGAAGCCAAACTCTTTGACTTTCTCATGGAAACAAAGATTCCAGCTGCGAGAAGCTTGCTTCAATCCGTAGATTGATCTCTCAAGCTTACACACCTTATTGAGATACTTTGCATCGACAAAACCCTCTGGCTGATTCATGTAAACATCCTCAGTCAACTTTCCATTAAGGAAGGCGGTTTTGACGTCCATCTGCCAAATTTCATAGTCATGAAATGCAGCTATGGCCAGCATAATCCTAATAGACTTTATCTTGGCTACTGGTGAGAAGGTCTCGTCATAGTCAACCCCTGGGGTTTGAGTAAAGCCCTTCGCAACCAGTCTTGCCTTGAAAGTGTGTACCTTTCCGTCCATGTCGGTCTTCTTCTTGAAGATCCATTTGCACCCGACTGTCTTTCGACCCGGTACGTTGTCAACCAAGTTCCAAACTTGATTGTCATACATGGACTTGATCTCGCTATCCATGGCCTCTTTCCACTTGGCAGACTCAGGGCCCGCCACTGCTTCCTGGTAGTTAGCTGGTTCATCCAAATTTATCAGTGTCCTATCACTGAAAAACGTGTCCCCATCCGAAGTTATATGGAACCCATAAAACTCGGGTGGCATGCTAACCCTACCGGAATGCCTAAGAGGTAAGGATACATCTGTCGAACCAATAGGAACTTCTTCATCATGTTGGTTGCTAGTTTCTCCTAAGGTTGCGTCATCTGATGACTCTTGAATTTCTTCCAGATCAATGGTACTCCCACTGTCCTCTTTGAATATGAGCTCTCTCTCTCGAAAGACCGCTCGTCTAGCTACAAATACCACGTCCTCGCTCGGTCTGTAGAATAGATATCCAAAGGACTGTTTGGGATAACCAAGGAAGAAACACCTTTCGCTTCTTTCTGCGAGTTTGTCTTGAGTCTCTCGTCTAACGAAAGCCTCACAACCCCAGACTTTGATATGTGCCAACGAGGGAACTTTCCCCGTCCACATTTCATGAGGTGTTTTAGCAACCTTTTTAGTAGGGACAAGATTGAGGATATGGGCGGCAGTCTCTAAGGCATACCCCCAGAAGTGAATGGAAAGTGAAGCTCGACTCATCATGGAACAGACCATGTCCAACAGGGTCCGGTTGCGCCTCTCCGCAACACCGTTCAACTGTGGTGTCCTGGGAGGTGTCAACTGCGAAACTATTCTGCATTCCTTTAGATAGTCTAGGAACTCGATACTTAGATACTCTCCTCCTCTGTCGGACCTGAGCATCTTTATCTTCCTGCCTAATTGATTCTCTACCTCGTTCTTAAACTCTTTGAACTTTTCAAAGGTGTCCGACTTGTGCTTGATCAAGTAGATATAACCGTATCTACTGAAATCGTCGGTAAAGGTCACGTAGAACCGCGTGCCATCCTTTGTGGTTGATCTGAATGGACCACACACATCCGTGTGAATGATGTCCAGCAGACCCTCACCTCTTTCAAAAGATCCTTTGAAAGGTGATTTGGTCATCTTGCCCAACATACAAGATTCGCATACATCATCCGACCTGAGGTCGAATGATTCCAACACTCCATCCTTTTGGAGTTGGGCGATGCGTTTCTTGCTGATGTGCCCGAGCCGACTATGCCACAGACATGTCTTTTCTACACCACTAGTAGAATCAATATAATTTACACTATGTCCTAAATTGTCAACACATTCAACAATTTCATACACACCATTACAAGGATAAGCAGTAAAAATCAAAATACCATTTTTGAAAACAGAAACCGAACCAATTTTATTATCAAAAGAAAATTGAAATCCTTGTCTGAACAATGCGTGAAGTGAAATAATGTTTCTTGCCATTTCAGGCGAATAGCAACAATTAAATAACTCTATACTAACATCACTACTAAGCACTAAACTGTAAACGCCGATCTTGGTAACAGGGGACGATCTCCTATTGCCCATGATCAAGTTCAGTCTACCGTGCTCCACCTCCCTGCTTTCCTTTAGGCCCTGCAGATCAGAACAAATGTAAAAAACCACATCCTGTATCAAGGACCCAAGAATTAGAAGATGGTGAGTTTTTAGAGATAGTGTATATACCTGCTGTCGATGGCTTTACATTCCCATCCTTGACATCCTGCAAGTATTTGGGGCAGCTTCTCTTCTAATGGCCCTTCTCTTTGCAGTAAAAACAGTTGGCTTCATCGGGGTTGGCTACACAAGGAATCTGGGAAGACTTGGTTCTCGAGCCATTGCTTAACGACCCGACCTGAACCTTTTCCCTCCAATTTTTCTTAGGAGGGCCCTTCCTCTTCTTTCCTTTGCCACTTCCAATGGCTAGGACGGGCTGATTAACCGAGGGTACACTTTTACCCTTCATCCCGTCCTCAGCAACTCGAAGCATGCGATGCAATTCAGTCAGGTTAGCCTGATTGTTGTTCAAATGATAAGCCAGCCTGAACTGGTCATAAGAACTCGGTAAGGAGTTAAGCACTATGTCAACGGCCAACTCCTCAGGTACAGGCACATGAGCGCAGATGGACTCTCCATCTTTAGGTTTGCTGTTCGTGAAGTCCTTGACCACCTCGCACCTTTCGATGCGCTCTTGCTTGCGGAACTTTTCCGCAAGCTCCTTGTGCATCTCAAAGGGCCAGTAGTCTTCGTATATCCTTTGAAATTCAGGGTTCATTGTGGCGATCATGATGCAGGCCACTTTGGTCGCATCATCAGAATGTTTTTGGTACGAGGCAATCTCCTCGGGAGTAGCAGTTTCAGGGTCAATATCGACAAGCTCGGTCTCGAGGACATACTCTTTGTTCTCGTACCTTAGAGCCATCTTGATATTTCTAATCCAGTCATTGTAGTTTGTCCCGTTCAATTGAACCTTGGAACACAGTGAGAGGATAGAGGGAACACTGGAGTTTGATTGGGGAGCGGATTGATCAGCAGAAGACATCTATAAAAGAAGGTAAGTTTAATTAGATACATGTTGGTCCTTATAATAACCCAATATAAAATAAGGGTAGGATCCAACTATAACAATTCGCAACATAGAAGAGGGATGCTGTAATCTATAAGCAAATTTTATAAAGGTAGGCGAATGACGATTCAGCCAATTCCACCGCGGAAAAATAATCTTATTATAAATGGAATTCCTAGTTTCTTTTGAGATTTATTGAACTGTTCAATAGCATGTTTAATCTCGGATATGCCCTATCGTTTGTGACTGGGATGCCGAGGATCACAAACCGGGTGTGAATAACCATGCAAATTAGCTTGGTACTCTCGGGGTCCATTATCATCTCAAATTGATGTGCCGGTAAACCACACACGCTCCATCAACAATGATAACACCCGAGACACCCATTGCCACTCTTTATGAACCCCCAATGGTGTGCCGGTAAACCACACACGCTCCACCAACGTTTCATAAAGTGCAATGTGCAATTTCATGGGTAAGCATCAAATTCACATTTTTTCCTAAAGTAACTAGATTGGGATTTTTGTAAATAGTTCTAGTACTTTGATCATTATACTTTTAATGATTAAGCGGTTCTGTCAAACCCGTTCGGCTAACGACCCTCCACTGATCAGGCGAGCGGTGGGTGAGAGTGTTCACCCATTAGACTACCATTTTATAGGCAGTCTCCTTATACCCACTTTATAGACCAGCTTCGTGAATGAGGCCTACTATTGATTTGACTAACCAAATTTATCTCATATATATAGTATTAACTTTTAATAACATATATAAGATGTATTTTAAAACCCTTTAAAATATTCAAGGTTTATCTTTTAATTTTACCAAATTTAACAATTAAATTTTAAATTAAATTAAACCTTAAAATCGATTTAATCAATTTTAATTACCAATTAATTAAATTAATTAAATCTAAATAATTTAAATATTTTAAAATACTTTTTCCAGATTTTTCATTTAATTTTCGAAAATTTAAAATTAAATAAATCCCTTTTGAATTATCTTTTAATTAACAATTAATTCAATTACTTCAATGAAGATAGGTTTATCCAAATTAATCAAATTAATTAAAACCTATCCTAAACCGCCTAAAAATCGATTTCAAATAATGGGGTTTAAGGTTATCCATTTAATTAACAAATAAAGTTACCAAAAATAGAAAACCTCCTAAAACCCTAAAGCCAAAATCGAAAAATAGCAAGGGGGATTAGGGTTTCCAAAACCCTAATCCTAGAAATCAATCCACATTATAATTAGGGTTTATAGGCTTTAAACCCTAAAATAGTTATAGCAATTCAACAAGAAAACAAAACAGGCTCTGATACCACTGAAAGGTTTTCTGCAAACCATGAACTAAATAACCTAAGTTCACATGCAACCTATGAGGATCTATTTTTTCTTCTAATTGAACATATAACAAAACCTAAAGGCCATAAGAAAATTAACTAAAAGAATAAAATTAGAAAAACCAACCTTTTAGAATTTTCTGGAAGCTGAGCAGCAAAAATATCCTGCCTCAAATGAGATCACACCCAAGCAGAGAGGAGAGGAGATCGAAAATCTTAAGAGAGAATTATGAAAGTGGCGTGAATATATGGTGACCAGGGAGCCCTATTTATAGTTTCTAGATGACTAACTGATAAGCCTTAGAGATAAACCTTTTTGAATTCAAATAAGATAAACCTTTTATCTTACAATTCAAAAACCTATTTATCTACTAATCATCAATTTCGAAATTATATATATCCATACATAGATTTCGACTTTCAACTGGTCACTCCACACTGTCACTTACTCAACTATTGAATAATTACAGTTTTAGTCCCTGCACCTTTAATTAATTAAATTAATCACCAAATTAAATCCAATTAATTCCAGATTAATTTCTAATTAATTAATATAGTTTCTAATCAATATATTATGACTTTAATATATTAATAAACCATATATTTAATTCCTGTTGATTTATTAATCCCATAATAAATCAACCTTTCTCTCTACCGAATTTTCTACCAAACCTCCAGCCATGAGGGCAACCCAAATGGACTGTGCTTCTATTAATTAGGTAAATACTAATTATTAGTCATGGCTTAGACACCTAATCCAACAACTTCATCAAAGTATTTCCATTTAAAGGGGGTGGTAAAGGATGCATCATCTCGTGGTATATATTCTGATAACATTCAATGGAGAACCATGAAGTAGTCCAAGAATGATTGTGTGTGTTACCTAAGAAAATACAAGTTATGCTTGCATGATCAAAAGGTAAACTAGTGTATTACCACTTCCTACATATACAAGAGTTATTATGTAAATCAAATATATCATTTTTGCCATAGTCATGTACTTCAAATTTGTATTTTGACTTTGATAACAGCTTCCATGTCAGACTTTCATTCTTTCTCTTGTCAATTTCGTTCTCGAGTGAAGGGGTGATTTCGTGTTAAGATTTTACTTCGAATGATAAAAGGGATAAGTTATTTTATGAAACTAATTGTACATATAAACATGTATATTGTATTTATCTCCCTTAGTTCTCCATGTGCAGAGCACCTCTTAAAGTTTTGCATGGTAGATCCTTTTTTTTTTGTTTTCTCTAAAGAAGTGTTTGGTTCACAGAATGTTTAGAAAAAAATTTGAATCTTTTGGATAAATAGGAATTTAAATGAATTTGAATATTTAACGCGTTTGGTTGACAAATAATGGAATGAATTGTTGAATTCTACTAATTAGTTTGCAAATTCTATCGAAGATATTGGAATGTAAAGTATATAAAATAACTAAACTACCATTTATAATGTTAAATATGTCATTTTAATTGGAGATAAGAAAAAATAATCAATGGAATTTGAATTATTTTGCATTATCCAAAGGAATGATAAATTCAATTATATATGGAATTTGATGAAATCTTTACAATTCCACTCCATCCATTTTTCAACCAAACACGTTTTGAACGAAATTTCTCTTTCCAATCCCTTTGAATTCAATTAAAATACTTAAAACAAATACGCTCTAAGATTTCTATCAGGATTGTGGTTTACTAATGAAAGTTGTAAATGGAAGAAAGTTTTTTTTTCTAAATTTCAAATTATATACCATTTCAAAAATATCATATCACTTTTAAATATTTCGAAAATCGTACAATATTCGAAATTCTGAAACATTCTTTGTGTCAGAAAAATGTGTTCGGAAATAGCTTCCATTTCAAAATTGTTAGAAAAATGTGTCCAAAAATATAGTTTTATGTTAAAAAATGTCAGATCTTCAAACATTGTGGTTATTTAAGGATTTTCGAAATTGTATGGTTAATATGTAATACTTCTTTGAGTAAATTACAATTTGGTCCCTGTAGTTGACATGAAATTACAGTTTTGGTCATCCTTTTGAAATCCCACAGTTTCGGTCCCTATGGTTACATTTTCGCTACACTGATGGTCCCTCTTGGGGTTACCGTCTATTTTGCTCCGTTAAGTGGAGATAAAATGACGAAAATGCCCTTAGGGACCAAAACTCTATTGTACTTATAATTATGTCTCTCTCTTTTGGATCATACGAATCTTCAACAGAGTTGGCAATGGAGGTACAGAGGTGTTCGAAGCAACATTCACCGTCTCCATCCCCACCACAACCACTGTCAATTATAATAAATTTGTGAAAACACCACAAATCAGAACTGTTTCAGAACGTTTGGTGTGGGTTTCAATTCATCGCATTTTGTTCTAAGACGGTGCACAAGCCAAGAGTAAAGAACAGAAACAAAGGATTGCTTCAGGGGAAACAGGGAACGTAGATTATGGAGCTAGATTTCCTTACAAACTAAACAAACGTCTGCTGTTAAAAAAACTAAAAAAATGTCCGTACAAAGATCTAATGAGAAATAGCAAATACTGGCATTCGAGACCAGAGATCTAAAGACTAAATGTCCACAGCTGAAATAAAGGAAAATCAGGGCTGAACCGTTACATAACCTTGTGATCATTGTCGGAAGCGAACGCCGGCGATGAAATCAGGAGGAACGAAGTGATAAACACTGAGACGAAGGTGAGACCGGAGGAGGAATTGACAGTGGACCACATCGGGATCGTCGGTGATGGGATTCGGATCTAACGGCAATTGCTCAGAAAGAGGGGAATAGTATGGGCAAGTAACGTTCTTTCGATTTGGATCTAACGGCGATTGCTAAGGTCCGATTACAGTCCGCTATGGCTTCAGCAATCCGACCACAAGATTGGTAAGATGCAATTGGAGATGCTATTCAAGCATATAATCAGGAAATCAAGATCTATTGACGGAAGTCCACGGTGACCGGAAACGAAGAAGAAGGAATCCGGAACATGGGTGTCAAGGACGGGATTTGATCGGTTTCTGCAATCAAGCTCTCCGCTGTTGCTTCCTTTCCATATTGTCTCTCCTCATTTTAATCTCTCTTTCCTGTCTCTCGGCTGCAAATCGTGAACCAAGGAGACCGGATGCGGTGCTTGGGTACGTGTTGAGGAGAAATCACATCTAGAAATCCCATCTTCAGTTCCGGCATGATCACATTGATTTAGGTTTGTGGTTTGTGTTAATTATAGGTTTAGTCCCTAAATTTTAGCAAAATAACAAATATACCAAACGAACAAAAAGGAGTGGGCATTTTAGTTTTTTTACTGGCATTTAACGGAATGAAATAGACGGTAACCCCAGGAGGGACCGTCTCTGCAAGTTTTTAGTCACCACAGAGACACTGGACGTGAGATTTCAAAAGGATGACTAGTAATGTAATTTCGTGACAACTACAGGGACCAAAATTGTAATTTACTCTACTTCTTTATTATCAGTAGTCATTTTGATGAATATCCCTATTCTTTTATTATTTTCATTGTATCATGGTTTTATTTTTAAAGGAAAGGATTTTCGAAATTGCATGGTTAATATGTATCTAGGATTTATGTATTACTTCTAGTCCCTCAAGTTTCATATTCATTTCTAGTTTATTAAATATGAGTATGTATATTCTAAATGTATTAATTATTATATAATGTATTTTGTTATTAAATACGATTGTATATTATAAATGAAATAATTTATCTTTTTATAACTTTGTAATGATATATCTAATAAAGTTTTTACAAAAAGGATGCAACTAAATATGCAAAAAAACTAATAAATAAACAGTTCTTTTTGACAATTTATGTGACAACCGTGTCCCGAGAGGGACTGTAGATCAAAAGTAAGAGCGTTTTAGCCTTTAGTGTGGCCAAATAACGATGTTAAGGTCATTATGAGATAAGAAAAATATAACGATCAAAGCCTAGGAGTCAAAACGGAGCAAAAAGCGGAAAAAGTGACACTTTTCAGTGTCGGCGCCTCGCGACGCGACGGCCATGGTGGTCGCGACGCGAGAGCTGTCGCGAGATCCGGAAAGTGCGCCGTAAATTACGCAATCAGGCAATCATTCGAGCTGAGTCATCGCGACGCGACGGGAGGCATGGTCGCGACGCGAGGGATGTTCAGAGGCTATAAATACGAGGCACAAGCCTCATTTTTGAGGCAGAACACACACGAAACACATATACGATATAAGAGAGTGTTCTGGTAAGGGGTATATGTTGAGAGATGATAGTAAGAAGTAAGAAGGCAGCGGTAGCTAGCGTTGAGGTGCTCGGGAGCTATCAGGAGTCTAGAACGAGAAACGTGCCAGGACTCCGGGAAAGCACCAAACTCAAGTGAGTAATCGCTATCGTATCTCCCTAGTAGTTTTTACGTGTTGAGCTATAGTAGAAAGAAATTATTGAAAGAAATGCAGAGTAGTACAGTTATGATATATGTATTAGTAGTTGTGTGGAAAGTAGATATGCTACAGAACCGTTGACGAGTCTGGCCTATGAAAAGTAGTGTATCACAAGATGATACTAAGTAGTGTAGATAAACAGTAGTGTAGTGCCCATACGAAAGA
The DNA here is from genome assembly GCA_023525715.1 of Cichorium intybus. Classification (NCBI taxonomy): domain Eukaryota; kingdom Viridiplantae; phylum Streptophyta; class Magnoliopsida; order Asterales; family Asteraceae; genus Cichorium; species Cichorium intybus. The sequence goes on along the minus strand of CM042011.1, from coordinate 124,710,942 downwards.
ATGACATATGACATAAATAAAAAGATAATGTGTAGATACTGTGTGCCAGTTCCATATGTTGCACCAGTATTACTTTAATAAAATACAAGGGGATATGAATATCCCATAAAACAAGCATAAAAGATCGTATAGACAGTACTAAATAATAAATTTGGTTAAGAATAATAGTATCGACAGATAACCCGGTGCGGAACCGGAAATACTTATAACATAGTAGTAACGAATGAGTAGCCGTATAATAAAAATAAGCGGCATAATAGTAAGATACAGAACGGTATACGATACCGTAAGTGAGTAACGTTTGACAGTACGATAATGCTATAAGTTACCAGAAATTAAAGAAAGACAGACAGTATGGTAACATTATAAGTTACCAAGTACTAAAAGAAAGTGCAGACAGTACGGTAACGTCATAAGTTACCAGACAATAGAAGAAAATAGTAAAAGAGTAACATTATATGTTACCAGATAGTAGAAGAAAGTATAGTAAGAGTATACGAGAGAAGTGAGTTCCGTCGGGTAATACGGTAGTTTCACAGTATGATCGTAGGACGGTCAAATATAGTAAAATGAATCTGTGAAACGAGTGTGGCTACTTAGGCCATACTGTGATTCGATTACTCACTAAGCTTTATAGCTTACCCCTTTATTTATGTGGTTTTTTTTACAGGTATAGGTAACGCTCGGCTTGGATCATGGGACGATCCCTGGTGATATTATCTTGTAAAAGACAGGCTTTGGAGAGCCGGGTCGTTACAAATGGTATCAGAGCCGAGATTTGAGTGAACTAGGTGTCAGTAGAAAAGATTCCTAGACTCAAATCAGTAGGTATATGCAGAGTACCTAATAATAGGTAAATATCACAAACATATTGTGATAAGGAGAGAGATGGGTAAACATCACAAACATATTGTGATGAGAAAATAGATAAAGATAAAAAAAAAAACAAACTATACATAGTAACTATGAGTATTAAAGAACTCCTTAGAAATTTAAGGAGAAAAAGATAGTAAGAACAGAGATAAGATAGCTTGTTAAAAATATAAACAAGAAAGTGTTAAAACATGAGAATGGTACATAAAAGTACCAAAGAAGATAAGAAGTAAAGTAATGTAAGGAAGCTGAGAAATAAAAACATGATTAAAAAATAATGAGTAAATAAGAAAGCAAGCAGTTTAAGTAAACAGTTTTGAGAAAGTAAAAGAAAGCTAAGAGTTGGCTTCTAGCCATAAGAAATGTTTTTGAAAGTATGATTTAAAAAAAACGAAAAGGTAAGAAAGAATATAAAAGTAATAATAAAAGTAGCTCCACGTAAGAGCTAAAGATTTGAAAGAAGTTTGTAAAAAGCTAACATAGTAGCTCAATATACGAGCTAAAAATGTTTTACGAGTCTGAACTATGTTTCAGAAAAGAGTTTTAAAAGATATGAGATTTGAAAAGAGTTTTGAAAAGCTATGAGATTCGCTTCATATAAAGCGAAATATGTTTTAGTTTAGCTAAGACCAATTTGAAACAAATGATACTAGAGAAGAGAAGAGAAAGAGGTCCGGACAGGCTTTCGCCATTAAGGAAGCCAAGAAGACACTACTGGGATGGTACCTCTCTTCGCGAAGTAGTTGTCTAGCTTAGTATACCCTTGTGCTTGAATCTGTTCCAAGTCACAAAGGGGAGACAGAATGAGCATAACCTAGCGGAGGGATCTGTTCTGTTCCGCGAGGGGAGCTAGTAAGATGAGTTTCATGAGTATCAGTTGGTCTTATGCTAAGAGAAAGAAAGAGTTAAAGAAAGAATTATTTTTAAAATGAGGGTTATTTTATAATCAAAGAAGATTAAGGGTCCTTTAAATGACCAAAAGTTATGATAGAAATTTTTTTAACAAAACAGTCATTTTATAACCAAGAAGGGAAAAAGAGATTTTTTCTAAAACGAGTCATATTTTTATGACTAGAGTATGTAAAAAAAAAATAATTTTAAAGTATAAAAGAGTCATTATATGACTAGAAAGAGTAAAAAGACAATTTTTAACGAAAGACCCAACTGTAACAAAATATAACTTCAGTTGGAAAGTATGAAAGTAGTTATGTGGTAATAAAAGTCACAATAGTAAGTATATGAGAAAGAGAATATGTACGGGATTAATGAGTTTTGATATAGAAAGAGAAAGAATATAAATATGTTACACCATACAGTATAGGAGTAAAGAGAACCAGCGAGCCAGGAAACCTAGTGTAATATTAGAATCAGTGCATATAGTCTTATCATATGATATGTATTGATACTGATGGAATCACGAAGGAATCATGGTAATTTGATAGAAAATATATCAAACATAAAATTATGTTGTAAAGTGAGTAAGAGGTACGAGAACCCTTGTACCCAAAAGTATAAAGTCAAGCAAGTATGAGTAACAAAAGAGAAAACAAGTAATGATAAAAGTAGTATGGTAATAATACCCAAGTGTGTAGAAGAATGTGTACACAGGTACATAAGAGTTAGTTTGAGAGATTACTGAGATTTCGGGGACGAAATCCTGTAAGGGGGAAGGATTGTGACAACCGTGTCCCGAGAGGGACTGTAGATCAAAAGTAAGAGCGTTTTAGCCTTTAGTGTGGCCAAATAACGATGTTAAGGTCATTATGAGATAAGAAAAATATAACGATCAAAGCCTAGGAGTCAAAACGGAGCAAAAAGCGGAAAAAGTGACACTTTTCAGTGTCGGCGCCTCCCGACGCGACGGCCATGGTGGTCACGACGCGAGAGCTGTCGCGAGATCCGGAAAGTGCGCCGTAAATTGCGCAATCAGGCAATCATTCGAGCTGAGTCATCGCGACGCGACGGGAGGCATGGTCGCGACGCGAGGGATGTTCAGAGGCTATAAATACGAGGCACAAGCCTCATTTTTGAGGCAGAACACACACGAAACACATATACGATATAAGAGAGTGTTCTGGTAAGGGGTATATGTTGAGAGATGATAGTAAGATGTAAGAAGGCAGCGGTAGCTAGCGTTGAGGTGCTCGGGAGCTATCAGGAGTCTAGAACGAGAAACGTGCCAGGACTCCGGGAAAGCACCAAACTCAAGTGAGTAATCGCTACCGTATCTCCCTAGTAGTTTTTACGTGTTGAGCTATAGTAGAAAGAAATTATTGAAAGAAATGCAGAGTAGTACAGTTATGATATATGTATTAGTAGTTGTGTGGAAAGTAGATATGCTACAGAACCGTTGACGAGTCTGGCCTATGAGAAGTAGTGTATCACAAGATGATACTAAGTAGTGTAGATAAACAGTAGTGTAGTGCCCATACGAAAGAATGACATATGACATAAATAAAAAGATAATGTGTAGATACTGTGTGCCAGTTCCATATGTTGCACCAGTATTACTTTAATAAAATACAAGGGGATATGAATATCCCATAAAACAAGCATAAAAGATCGTATAGACAGTACCAAATAATAAATTTGGTTAAGAATAATAGTATCGACAGATAACCCGGTGCGGAACCGGAAATACTTATAACATAGTAGTAACGAATGAGTAGCCGTATAATAAAAATAAGCGGCATAATAGTAAGATACAGAACGGTATACGATACCGTAAGTGAGTAACGTTTGACAGTACGATAATGCTATAAGTTACCAGAAATTAAAGAAAGACAGACAGTATGGTAACATTATAAGTTACCAAGTACTAAAAGAAAGTGCAGACAGTACGGTAACGTCATAAGTTACCAGACGATAAAAGAAAATAGTAAAAGAGTAACATTATATGTTACCAGATAGTAGAAGAAAGTATAGTAAGAGTATACGAGAGAAGTGAGTTCCGTCGGGTAATACGGTAGTTTCACAGTATGATCGTAGGATGGTCAAATGTAGTAAAATGAATCTGTGAAACGAGTGTGGCTACTTAGGCCATACTGTGATTCGATTACTCACTAAGCTTTATAGCTTACCCCTTTATTTATGTGGTTTTTTTTGCAGGTATAGGTAACGCTCGGCTTGGATCATGGGACGATCCCTGGTGATATTATCTTGTAAAAGACAGGCTTTGGAGAGCCGGGTCGTTACAATTTATATATTTGAAATTTGCATAAAACAATTAAATTTTCAGAATTTAATCTGGAAAACTAATGCTTTGTTTTTTATTTAAGTAAACTGCTCATCTTTCAAGAAAAATTCAAAATAAAATATTTTTTTTCTGAATAAAACATAATTTCTGACCATGAAGCAAAGTTTCTTAACTATTGGGGGTGGAAATAGTTAAGTCAAACCAAACAAAGAATTTTGGCTTTGGTTATGGAAATGTCCAACCCAGTTTGTTCGGTTTCAATTCTTTCTTTTTCATTTTCATGAGTTTCTTTATCAGAATTGTTGCTAATATAATTTTTCTTTTAAAAAACATGATATGAGACCAAGATAGACTTATTATTTTAGGTTCCTTATTGGAAATTATAATAATAAACATGTAGTACTCTCATCTTGTATTATATGTTTAGAAAATTACGTATTAGCGGCATTAATGATGAACAACCAATGAAAATAAAGATAAGTTAGAAATTAAAATAAAAAAATCTATTGTTTGATATTTCCAAAGTAAAAAAACAATAATTTTTTATTGTTTTTTGTTTTAGTGAAAAACCAAACCATTATCCTCTTTAATGGTTAAGAAACTCTATGTTATGATTAAAATTACGTTTTATTATTAAGAATAAAATGTTTTGAAAAATTGTTTTTGAAAAATTGTTTTTGAAAAAGTTTTTAATATGAATAACTTTTTTAAACTTTTAGAAATATAAATAGCATTTCTAAAAGGAAAAAAATAAAACAATGGTTTTTTTATGAAAAAATTAAATGCATGATAGTGTTTATGAGAATTCTCCGTTAGCTAAGAAAAGAAAAATGCTTGAAGATATAACTTTAAGTACAAGAAACAATATAAAAAATTTAGAATTAAAGATAAAACACGATTTATTGGGTGTTTCTGATTTTCCAATAAGTCAATAAGCTAAAACATATGTTTGAATAATCCAAAATTGCCTTTTAAAATAGCTTTTCCGCATCACTAACAACTAAGAGAAAGGTTTCAAAAAGTCATTCTTCCTAACTTCTTGAAACTCTTTTTAACATTTTTTTTGAAAAAGTTTATCAATTTATAACTTTTTGTTATCATATAAACTAGAGGTGAATCCAGTATACTGGTATAGAGCCCGGGGTAGCATGAGTTAGCCCTCAAAACTTTCCGTCAAATGTGAAAATAGTGTGAATCCGTCGATAATCCGTCGTTAATGGTTTTAGCGACAGATTTGCTGCGGACTAGTGCCTATAAACATTGTTAAAGTGTAGATGGAGTTTAGTATCCATTAACGTGCAACCCTTAGAATATTTTGTGCTACCCTGGATTTTTTCGAATCCGCCCTTGATACAAACTAATCCAAATATCTTTTTCAAACTTACTATTACCTCCATATAGACTGATAAACATTTTTATCAAAAAAAAAAATTGTTTATGAACTTAAACTCCTTAGATTACTTCTATCGGGAGTCTCATGCCGATCCATTCACCGAATTTAAGATTAAAAACATAAAAAAGAAATTAAAAGAAAGACAACAACCTAAGCCATCCAAACGATCCGCTCACTCCTAAAGATCGTTCTCCTTTCTTTTTTTGCAATCATTTTCTTTTTTATCTTTTTTCTTTTTAGACTTTAGTTTAGTAAAAAATAGATACAATATTTATTGAAAAAATAAATAAATAATCTTAAAATATATGATTTCTTTTTCTTCACAAATAAGACGAATGCTTATAAATCTTTTATGTTTTTTTAAATAAAATATAGGGTTCGATCGAGTTATCGATATGTATAAAAAATAAGTTTAAGTGGATTGTATATAGGGGTGTGAGAAAAAACCGAAACCGAATAACCGAACTGAACCGAATGATGTTTGAGTTGTTTGGTTCGGGTTATTTGGTTTGGTTAACCGAATAAGGATGCCTTATTCGGTTTGGTTTTGGTTAAAATTTAATTAATTTAGTTAAACCGAAAAAACTGAATAAATTATTACTTAATATATATTATATATATATATATATATATATATATATATATATATATATATATATATATATATATATATATATATATATATATATATATATATATATATATATATATATATATATATATATTTGTTGTAAAAGATGACTTTTCAAAAGCAAAAGGCAGAATTATTTTTATATGGACCCCACTAAATAGTAATCAACATCAAAATTCAAATTGTGCACGTTGTTTGAACGACGACTCAGCTTCAACTAAATCAGGCGCCTGCAATGTGTTTTTTCAACATTTAATGCAAATGTTTCGGCTGATCATCCCTATAAATAGGGATGATCATTTTCCAAATGAAATCGTCCAAAACCATTGAGTGAAATATATATACATAGATATATATTGTGAGGCTCTGTGTATTAAACAAAAGAGAGATATATATTTTTTCAGTTCCAAATCTTGTAACCTCCTCATTTTTCTCATATAGTGATCATCATCGGTTGTGCCCGTAGTTTTTTCCCGAAAGGGTTTTTCCACGTTAAATCCTTGTGTCCACATTTATTTTTCTTTATCGTATTATTATTTTTTTATTGTCGATATAATTTATTCATAACAAGTGGTATCAGAGCCACGTTGTTTTCTATACTCATTCTCAATTTATTGAGTATTATATCGACATGGCTACTTTGAAATACGATATTCCATTGTTGGATCGAGATACAAGATTTTCATTATGGCAAGTAAAAATGCGAGCTGTATTGGCTCAGTTGGACCTGGATGATGCTCTGTTAGGCCGAGACAAAATGCCTGCGTCTTGGTCAGATGAAGAAAAGGATCGTAAAGATCGTAAGGCTCTCTCTCATATCCATCTTCATTTATCTAATAATATTTTGCAGGAAGTTTTGAAAGAAACTACTGCAGCATCTTTATGGCTAAAATTAGAACAAATTTGCATGACCAAAGATCTCACAAGTAAGATGCACCTTAAACAAAAATTATTTTCGCTTAAGATGCAAGAAGGTGGATCATTGCTGGATCATCTTTCGACGTTTAAAGAGATCATCACTGATCTTGAAGCTATGGAGGTAAAATATGATGAAGAGGATTTGGGTTTAATTCTTTTATGTTCTTTGCCTAGTTCTTATTCAAACTTTAGAGATACCATATTATATAGTCGTGATACTTTAACACTTCAAGAAGTTTATGAAGCTTTGCATGCCAAAGAAAAGATGAAAGATATGGTATCCACTGAAGGTTCAAGTTCTAAAGGAGAAAGTCTGGCAGTTCGTGGCAGACCAACAGATAAGAATGATTCCAAAGGCAAGAACAAAAGAAATTCTAGAAGCAAATCTAGATCCAGACGTTCCAAGTCATGCAACTATTGCAAAAAGGAAGGACATGATATCTCTGAATGTTACAAGTTGAAGAACAAGGAGAAAAGAGCTTCTAATCAAAATCACAAACCAAATCAAGATGATGAAGGAAAAGCTACTTATGCTGCTGAAAATAACTCTAATGGAGATGTTCTTGTAGCTTTTGCAGGAATCCTAAAAACCAATGATGAATGGATTCTTGACTCAGCTTGTACTTTTCATATGAGTCCAAACAGAAGCTGGTTTACAAATTATCAACCTATAGAAGGCGGCTCCGTATTGATGGGTGATAATGCACCATACAAAGTCACTGGAATTGGTTCAATTCAAATCAAGATGTTTGATGGTGTTGTCAGAACTCTGTCTGATGTTCGACACGTTCCAGGTTTGAAAAGAAACCTTATTTCTTTAAGTACTCTTGACCTTAAAGGGTACAAATATTCCGGTGAAGGTGGAGTTTTAAAGGTTTCTAAAGGAGCTTTGATTGTGATGAAAGCTGATATTAAATCTGCAAACCTGTATCATCTACAAGGTAGTACAGTAACAGGTAATTCTAATGTTACTTCAAATTCATCTACTGATACTACTAACCTGTGGCATATGCGTCTTGGGCATATGAGTGAACTTGGTTTGACAGCATTAAGCAAAAGAGGATTGCTTGATGGCCAATGCGTTGGCAAACTGGAATTCTGTGAACACTGCATATTTGGCAAACACAAGAGGGTGAAATTCAACACCTCGGTACATACTACAAAAGGCATTTTGGAGTATGTACATGCTGATTTATGGGGACCATCTCAAGAAGCATCACTAGGAGGTGCTCGTTATATGTTGACAATTATTGATGATTATTCAAGAAGAGTTTGGCCATATTTCTTGAAGCTTAAATCTGAAGCATTCTCTGCATTCAAAGAATGGAAAGTCATGGTGGAAAACCAGACCGGTAAGAAGGTCAAAAAGCTTCGCACAGATAATGGTATGGAGTTTTGTTCAAATGAATTTAATTCATATTGTAAACTAGAAGGAATTGTTAGACACTACACCGTTTCTCACACACCCCAACAAAATGGTGTAGCTGAACGTATGAACAGAACCATTATTTCCAAAGCCCGTTGTATGTTATCTAACGCAGGATTATCTAAGCGTTTTTGGGCAGAAGCTGCTTCTACTGCATGTTATTTAATTAACATGTCACCTTCTATTCCACTTGATAAGAAGACTCCTATTGAGGTATGGTCTGGCTCCCCAGCAAACTATTCAGATTTAAGAATTTTTGGTTGCCCTGCTTATGCTCATGTTGATAATGGAAAATTAGAGCCTAGGGCAATTAAATGTATCTTTCTTGGTTACAAGTCTGGTGTGAAAGGATACAAGTTATGGTGTCCTGAAACTAAAAGAATCGTGATTAGTAGAAATGTAGTATTTAATGAATCAGCTATGCTACATAAAGATTTTTCTACTAATATTCCTGTTGAGAGTCAACAAAAGACAAGTGTGCAGGTGGAGCAATCTGTTGACTCAGAAAATACACCAGAAAAAGAAAACTGTATCGATCAAAATCCATCAGTTGAGCAAGAGTCTTCTACTCCTACTTTTACTCACCAACCACAACGTTCTATAGCAACTGATAGACCTAGGAGGGTCATTCATCCTCCCAAGAGACTTATAGAAGAAGCAAACATTGTTGCTTATGCTTTAAACGTTGCTGAAGAAATTGAAGGTGTCAAAGAACCTTCAACTTACACGGAAGCCATTACTTCAGAACATTGCAACAAATAGATAATTGCCATGCATGATGAAATGGAATCTCTTGAAAAGAATGGCACTTTGGAATTGGTGAAATTACCAAAAGAAAAGAAGCCTATCCGCTGCAAATGGATTTTCAAAAGAAAAGAAGGTATTACTCCTAATGAGGAAGCAAGATTTAAAGCAAGGTTAGTTGCTAAAGGCTATAGCCAAATTCCAGGCATTGATTTTACTGATGTCTTCTCTCCTGTTGTTAAGCATAGCTCAATTCGTACTTTACTTAGTATTGTTGCCATGCATAACTATGAGCTTGAGCAGTTAGATGTCAAAACTGCATTTTTACATGGTGAATTGGAGGAAGATATTTATATGGAGCAACCTGAAGGCTTCATTATCCCTGGAAAAGAGAACTTGGTATGTAGATTGAAGAAATCTCTTTATGGGTTAAAACAGTCCCCAAGGCAATGGTATAAGAGGTTTGACTCTTTTATGCTATCTCAGAATTTTAAAAGATCAGATTATGATAGTTGTGTTTATTTTAAGTCAGTCAATGGTTCATCAATATATCTACTTCTTTATGTTGATGATATGTTGATTGCTGCGAAAGATAAACTAGAGATAGCAAAACTGAAAACACAACTAAGCAATGAGTTTGAAATGACGGACTTAGGTCCAGCCAAGAAAATACTTGGTATGGAAATTACTCGTAACAGACAGCATGGAAAACTATACCTAAGTCAAAAGAGGTATATTGAGAAAGTTCTTCAAAGATTCAACATGCATAAAGCCAAGCCAGTGCGTACTCCGTTAGCTGCACATTTCAAACTGTCTTCAGCATATTGTCCAAAGACAGATGATGAAATTAGCAACATGGTGAAAGTTCCGTATTCTAGTGCAGTTGGTTCTCTAATGTATGCCATGGTATGTTCTCGCCCTGATTTATCTCACGCTTTAAGTGTTGTTAGCAGATATATGGCTAACCCAGGAAAAGAGCATTGTAAAGCTGTTCAATGGATTCTTAGATATTTATGCGGTACTTCCAATGCATGTTTACAATTTGGAAGTTCTGGTGAAGGACTGGTGGGTTATGTAGATTCTGATTATGCTGGAGATTTGGACAAAAGAAGATCTTTGACAGGTTATGTCTTTACCATTGGTGGATGTGCTGTGAGTTGGAAGGCAAGTCTACAGACCACTGTTGCCTTATCCACAACTGAAGCAGAGTACATGGCAATTTCTGAAGCTTGCAAAGAAGCTATTTGGTTAAGAAATTTATACGGTGAACTTTGTGGAGACACATCTCCCACAAAGATTTTTTGTGATAGTCAAAGTGCTATTTATCTCACAAAAGATCAAATGTTTCATGAGAGGACGAAACATATTGATGTACGTTATCACTTTATTCGAGATGTTATTTCCAAAGGTGATATTCAAGTTAAAAAGATTAGCACTCATGACAATCCGGCGGATATGATGACGAAGCCGGTTCCAGCAACTAAGTTTGAGCTTTGCTCAAGCTTGGTTGGTATGACAATCTAATTCCAAGGATTGTCGGCACACGATGATTTTATTATGAGGAGTTCTACAAGAGGAAATTCGTCTCAAGGTGGAGTTGTTTGATTACTTATTGCTTTTAAAGTCAAGGTGGAGATTGTAAAAGATGACTTTTCAAAAGCAAAAGGCAGAATTATTTTTATATGGACCCCACTAAATAGTAATCAACATCAAAATTCAAATTGTGCACGTTGTTTGAACGACGACTCAGCTTCAACTAAATCAGGCGCCTGCAATGTGTTTTTTCAACATTTAATGCAAATGTTTCGGCTGATCATCCCTATAAATAGGGATGATCATTTTCCAAATGAAATCGTCCAAAACCATTGAGTGAAATATATATACATAGATATATATTGTGAGGCTCTGTGTATTAAACAAAAGAGAGATATATATTTTTTCAGTTCCAAATCTTGTAACCTCCTCATTTTTCTCATATAGTGATCATCATCGGTTGTGCCCGTAGTTTTTTCCCGAAAGGGTTTTTCCACGTTAAATCCTTGTGTCCACATTTATTTTTCTTTATCGTATTATTATTTTTTTATTGTCGATATAATTTATTCATAACATTTGTTAATAGGAAACTTTTAACGGCACAATAGGTTTTACGTTGCAATGAAGTATATATATATAATTATGTATAAAGCTCAATTATCATTTAAGTCCAATTCGACATATGTCCAGTTGAGTATTTGAAAATTGAGATTAGTCCGATTCGACTTATACTCATAACCCATTTGACTATTCAGATAGCCTTTTTTTTTTACCGTTGCTTTTTTTTCCTCTCTGTATTATCCATACTCAGTTATCGAGCGATCCTTAATCCTTTTTCTTAAATTTATGTCTTTTTCTTACGAAAGTTTATTTGGTTTAACCGGTAAACCGATCCGATTAAACCGTAACCGAATAAACCAAAACCGATTAAACTGAACAATATTTGGTTTGGTTATGGTTAGTTTTAAGATGCTAAAAAACCGATAAAACCGAAAACCGATAAAACCGACCGAATAACACCCCTAATTGTATATATAAAAAAATTGGTTTTTTAACAAAACTAGTTTTGGACGGGCCGCGCGATGCTGCGGAAGCCCGGTATATTGAAAAACGTAGCTCGACAAAAAACAAATTATATAAGGGGCGAAAAATGTAACTTTAAAATATAATGAGGGACCGGTATCGTAACTTACGAAATATCAATAATATAATTTTATAATAAATAGGGATGAAAAGAATTAATTCGAAATTAGTTGAGGGGAAAAAACGTAAATATAAAAGTTTGCTATAAAAAATGAAAATTGTTATTTCCAAATAAAAGCTTATTTGAAACTTGTATCAAATGTTATAAGAATAATACTATGATCGGAATTTAGTAGTTATGAATCTGAAAATAACAGGTACCAAATGAATAGGATAAAGCTCTCACAAACTCGTTTTCGTAATTAATATATATATAATATTTAAGTTGGGTCGGGTTGTTATCACATTCGCATCTAAAATGATGCACCGCAAATAAGAATTTGTTTAGTTTCTTGCCCGTTGCCTTTCGAAATAGAATCTTCCCCCTCCCCCTCGGGCCTCCATTGTATCTGAACCTCTGAAGTGCATATCGTAGAAGCTTCGAACACAAGGTATCTTCATCGTTTCTCCGCAATTGATGCCTCCAGTTTACATTCTTACTCATTCTGTAATTGAATCCACAGACTTTGCCAAAATTCCTGAATATTTTGACGTGAGTGAAGGGTTTAGGGTTTTGTTTATAACTCAATCTGTTCGTTGTTTCAGTAATTTCTCGTTGTAATTGACAACTGTTAATTACGATATCAGACGTAATTCCTTGGATTGAATCAACAAACTACGCAAATGGCAACGGAATCATCCGAGGGAGAAGAAGAAACGAAGCTGATGGGAGGAAATCCGCAACTGGTGGTCGATGGCGACCTCCGTGAGATGGCAAAAATGGCTGCGTGGAGCGTAAGCTCTTGTAAACCTGGGAATGGCGTCTCTTCTCTTCGAGATGACAATTACGAAACCTATTGGCAGTATACAGATTTCTCCCCATTCTTCTTAGTTTTCTCATTTTCTACGTTTGTGGTTTTGCGTATTGACAATTTCTCCATCTAATTGTGGATTTTCAGATCAGATGGTGCACAACCACATCTTGTCAACATTCAATTTCAAAAGAAAGTAAAACTTCAAGTAAGCACAATATCGCATTTCTTTCATAGTTCTGTAACAGAGTTCTTGTTCTAAGATACAGTAATTGACTTCAGTTAACAATGGCTTTTTGTTGCTTGTTCAGTTAGTGGCGCTTTATGTTGATTTCAATCTTGACGAGAGTTATACACCTAGTAAGATCTCAATTCGTGCTGGAGATGGTTTTCATAACTTAAAGGTGTTCTTCTCAAATTCATGATCTTTGCCTTTTATTATTACTTTGATCGTTGGTTATTTATTTGTTCTTTTTAAATCATGATTGTAGGAGATAAAAACAGTAGAACTTGTAAAGCCAACTGGCTGGGTATACATATCTTTATCCGGCAATGATCCTCGGTATGTAATAATTTAACATTTTTATAATGTTCTTCCTACATTCAATGAATTGCACATTTTTCTTGTGGCAGAGAAGCTTTTGTAAATACTTTCATGTTGCAAATCGGTATATTGTCAAATCATCTTAATGGGAGGGATACACACGTCCGCCAGATCAAAGTTTACGGACCACGACCGTACGTGACAGTCTTTTTATAAAAAAAATTCGTTCTCAGCATCTGACATTAGATGACTGGAACATACACTTATGTTCCAGTCATCCGATATCATATGACTAGAGTGTTTGACTTTAGTCATATGATGTATTATATTCTGATCAATGTCTAATTGTACGGTATCTTGCAGGAACCCTATACCACACCAACCATTTCAATTCACTTCAAGTGAATTCATTACTTACTCAACTGTCAGATGAGTACATTAAAAGGCTGTACGAATTGACATTATCACTTAAAGTGAATTCTTTACCTGCTCAAATGTAAAACTTTATTACTAAAAAGGCAGTTGGTATTTAATGACATTGCCAATTTTTAATATGGCTTTTTAATCATATATTTCCCCGTTCCTCAATTTCAAATAATTTAACTTTCAATGTGAATGTGTTATTTAAAATTGATTACGTCCATCATGCTGTCATTACTAACAAACAAACAAACAAACAAATATGAAGAATTAAAAAGTACGAGTCATCGTAGGTAATACTGTGTACGTATATGCATCTAAAATACCTTTACCAAATGATCTGTTTGGGTATCGTTGTTGTTAGTTTGGTTAATATATTTTTTAAGTTGCACTTTTAAGCTTTCATTTATAGAGAACATGGAACTATACAAAGTATATAAAACTAACTTGTATGTAAAACACGTATCATGAAAAACAAGATAACTTGTGAAGCAAGAAATTTAAGAGCCAATCAAGTTAACGATTGGCTAAATTTTTCCAGCCTTCTCAGCTTCAAGCTTCCTCAAAGTTGACGAACTCAGTTTTTCTCCACTTGATTCTTCAGATACCAAATTTACAACTTCAATCTGCACGTTACTTTCAATGATGAGAACATTCACGTCTTTTGCACAGACAATAAATCGAGAGCGAGTACATCTCCGACCTTGTACCACTTTCTTGGGAGGGACAAAATAATTGCAATTTTTGTCTCATTAACATCAGTCTCAGTCCAATATATGTCAAATGCAGGTATTGTAGTGCATAACAAACAAGGCTTAAGAAAGTGTATATAATTTGGGAAACAAGTTACCTTTAGTTGTGAGAGGCCTCTTTCCGCTCTCTTTTTGTTGACTGATAATCCACCAGGTAATGTCTCCTTACTGCCAGGCAAGCTTCTTGCATTAGCTGTGTATTTTGTTAACAAAACAGAACAGGCTGTACTGTATTTGGTGGTGAGATAGTGAATGTATGACATATCAATGAGACCAAAAGTTACAATTTTTTTGTTCCAACCTAAAAAGGTAGAACGATCAATTGTATGGGTAAAAGACGTTTATGCCCTTGTCATCCTCATCAACATCACCAAATAGCCTACAAAAATTTTGGCTGACGAACAAACCTGACAATAATAGCCTCCAGATCTTTTTCAACAATCGAAGGACCGTATGGATCTATGATTGGTTCAACTTGTACTGCCAGCTCAGGCTTGATAGACTGAAAATAAAAAAATAATAATAATAATAAAGTGATCATTTTCAACAACATATTAATGGACAAAAAAAAATTAATATGGACACAACTTTGGCAAATTGCAAGCTTGTAAAATAGAAGCTTTGGTACCTTGATGTAATCTTCAACAGTTTTCATTCTCTCTTCAATAGGCATAATGAGCTCCAAAAACTGAAAAAGTTAATAAATTAAACAACTTGAACTTTCCACAAATGAAACGAAAACTGAAAAATAACTCAACAACGTATGTGAATGTCTTTTTTGGTCAAACACTTGAATTATTTATTTATTTTTTATCTTATTGTTACAACCTCAAAAACAATATAAGCACATTCAAACACTATCTTCTAGGGACATCTTTGTTTTATTCACATAAAAATAGGAAATCAAACTAAAATTTGGAGATACATGACATATTTAATATAATTGTGGGAATGTACGACTGTACGTACATGATTGATAAATCGTTATTTGGAATTATCCAACTGAAAAGACCAAGAAAGTTAAGTGACCATTTGCAAATGTTTATACTTATAGGTTAAAAATGAAAGACCCTACCATATATTCACAAGTATTGTTTTCTTGTGGTTCAAATGTAAATTAATTCAAACTTTTCACAATTATTGACTTCCATAGCAAAAGACAAACCTCATTAACCATGGGCCAAGTATATAAAAAAAAAACTGTTAAAACTGAAAAAAAAAAAATAGTGGGCTAAATGTAGCATATCAATATATCATAATGATTTGGTAAGCAGTAAATGTGAGGTGGTTGGTGGTATTTGGGCTCTGATTTAATTCAAATTTTGAACCTACTAGGCTACTACATTGTCCTTATGATAGGTTTGTGGAATCCAATGGGTCCATTTTGACTTTTCAACCAGGTGTATTTTTATGAAACTTGACATGCTGTCATTCACAAGAACACTGTAAACTGTAAAGAAATATGTCATAGGCTCAAAGCAACAAGGAATAAACAAAGTCAAAAGTCAAAACCTGTTTCCTGGACAGCATAGGTCCATCACAAACACCAACAACAATTCGATCCCTGGCTAACTCTGCAGCTGCCTGTAATTAACATTCAAAGCTTTCTCACCTCAAAGAAATTTAACCAAAACCTAATTGAAGATGGAGTGGATGTTTGTATGTTGTATGGAATAGATGAAGATAGAAGAACCTTAAGAAAAAGACGATGACCATCGTGTAAACGATCAAAAGTGCCACCTAGAACCACCGCTCCATAGGAATTTGGTGGAGAGAGAGTTGCAGAAATAGGTGTAACCTCTGGATTTTGGACTTGGTCCTCCATCATTGTCATTTTATGGCAGGTGTTTGATGTCTGATTTGTATTTTCTCTTGCACCTGTCGTTAAATAAACCGAATAAATCAGTGCATAAGAATACAGACTCTGAGAAAAACTGCAAATCGACTATCTACTGTTTCAAAACTATGTGCGACTGTAGATGCTCGTAATTTGACCAGTTTAATGAAGGTTGGTACAACTTGATTGAGATGATAAAAGCATCGTAAGACGTAAATAAATTGAAGAATTCTTTTACAGTACGTAGTTTCAGTGCAACGTGTATAGCTAGTCAGCTAGGTAGAATGTACCAAACCTCGGGTCCCCTACCTGTTTGCACTCTCATTGTAGGATTAAGCGTAAATCATCGCAATTATCGTATGCTGATTGCGTGAAAATTAAGTACAAACAAGCAGGACCAGTCTAAGAGACAAATCAACGCTAGCTAAAAGCTTTAAGAAGTTCAAGGTGATATGTCACTATCTTTCACCGGAACAAATTTGTTTCAGAGATTTAGTAAAAATCGTCATCCTCGTTACAAAAGAAACGGAAAAGGACGAAGGAGAGAGCGAAAATACATGATCGGTGCAGAGAGAAACGAACCTGGAATTACTGGCGGTTTGAGGAAGGGCAACTGCAGAGGAAACGAACAGAAAGAAGTTTAATATAACCTTATAACAATTATGAATTATCAACTCAGCTAATTAAGAAATCAAGGTATCAAAAACACAAAAACGAAACGTTCCTCTGTTTCTAGTTTTCTACATGTCTCAACTGCCAAAATACCTCTACTAGTGAATAGATTTGAGGCTGCAAACTCAAAAGTGATTCAAATTCAGGTTGAAATGAATTCCGGTGAGATAATCGAGATGCGAATAGAGGTATGAGGAGCAGAATTAAGCGATAATCGAAGTCGAAAGTTGCCCCGGAACCTTCGGTATAATCAGGCGATCACCATGGGAAGTAGGGTTTGGTAGGATCGGGCAAGCTTATGACGTTGAGCAAACGCCAACCAAAAAAGATACAAAGATATATTCAATATAAAACAGTGATACAAACATGACCGGATTCATCGATAGAAATGGCAACTTTTTGGGTGGTTAGCGCACATATATTTTTGTCATATATTACCCTCCTCTACCCGTTTATCCCCGGTTTGGATCCGGGTCCGGATCCGAAATGAATACATAGAGAGTAGTGAGGCCCACATTCGGATTTTGGACCTTTTCTCCTATAGTCCACTTCAAAGAGAAAAGAGCTATGCCCATTGCTACCTCCTCTTCTTAATAAGGCCGACACCTTGAAAACAAATTCGTCCTTACTATCTTTAACAAAAGCCGATACAAAACCAAACTTTTGTATGCAGACTAGGATAGTTACTCATTGTCGACTACTAGTACATATAAGTAGGGGTGTCAAATCGCAATCATGGCGTCTTCTTATCTAACAAGACATGATAAGTTTCTATATAAAAGGAATATGATACGATATGATGTTGTGTTATTTTTTACTAACAAGGAAACGACTCGATTGAAACACGTTAAATGCGACAAAGATAGAACACAATAATCATGAGCAATCCAATTTCATTTTGAAAAATAAGATGACATGAATGTGAATTCAAAATTCTATTTTGTCCCAATTTCATTTCGTATCGTGTTATTTTGTTGTGTCGTGTCATTAATTGAGAATCCTACGTATGACTATATGAGCAATCCAAAAAATGTAAGACATAATGCTCATTTTTCTCATTTAGTCTCAATGTTAAGATGTGTATCATCAGGATCAACTCCCTCGAGATATCCCTAACCACATGTTTCTGAGTTGATACCAGACCAAGATCTTCCCCACCGTTTGGCATGTCATCATTGGCGCCATTTGTGGGACCTCAAACAAGCTTTTCATCCTTAAACCCTAATCTCTAGCCAAAATGATAAAAGTTCCTCAAGACAACCCCCTCCAGAACCATAGTTTAGTCTTGTTCCTCTATCTATCGATGTTTGAGGCGAGTCCATCTGCAATTGTGGCAACTATTAGGAATATGTCAACTAACACAACAAGTTATTAACACTGCTAATAATGCATGCATTTACTAGGTTGCACACAAAGTACAATTTGAATTCTAAATGGCAAGAACACTTTGATGAGAGGCTAATTTTATGTTTTATCAGTGTATGATGTCATTAATATGAATTAGAGTTGTTGAGGGACTAGACTTATAACTTAATATATGGTAGGTCATAGAGACGTTAACTCACCATTATGATAATTGATTATTTTCTTATAACCTACCATATGGTTAAGACAAGTATATCAAGATCAAGCAAACTCTAGTCTCTTTTTAACTTCCGTTTCGATGGCTCTCTCTCTCTCTCTCTCTCTCTCTCTCTCTCTCTCTCTCTCTCTCTCTCTCTCTCTCTCTCTCTCTCTCTCTCTCTCTCTCTCTCTCTCTCTCTCTCTCTCTCTCTCTCTCTCTCTCTCTCTCTCTCTCTCTCGAAGGTTACACATACACACTTGTGTTTTCTGCTCTTGTATTATACTCTTAGTGCAATTTAGTGAAGGTGGAGAAAGAGGTGTTTTGGCTTATTTTCGTGGACCGGGATCTATAAGGAATAAGGATTGATTTTTTGGTGTCTGAAGTAATATATAAAAGTTCTTATTTGGGATCAAGAAATCATCTCACTTGTTTATGGTATAAACTTTCTAAACCTTATCCTTGTTTATTATGTTTCGACCAATTTTTGTGTGCATGGTTCCGCTGGTGACACATGATGGTATTTTTAATGTTTATGTTACCGTTGTCATTAAAACTGTTTTTACAGGCCATCATGTTCCACCAATGATAAAAACAGAACCACATGTACACAATTATTGCATTATGAAGTCGTTTTGCATATAGTGTTGTACATGTTAGCCTAATTAAGTTAGTGGGATCCCTTTTTGTTTTGGGCTTTTATTTATTCATTTAGCTAGGTTAACCCTAGTTTGTTCTCCTATTTTTAGTTATCTTTTTCTTCTTTTGTATATACACTTTTATCTCAATTATGAAACCCTAGTCGTTTTCTCTCTATTATTATTAGTTCACTTGGTATCAAAGCTCTATTTGATCCATGCATTTTGATTTGATGATTTGTGCAAGACTTTGTAGCAAGCACCTGCGGATCAAACTTTATTCATGTTGGGTGTGATTTGTTTGATCTTACTTGTTTTTTATTGTTGTTGTTGTTGTTGTTGTTGTGTCGTCGTTAGTTTATTGTTGGTTTCGTTTTTTATTTCTGATGTTAGTATTGGAATATTTGTTTGATTGATTATTGGTAAGGTGGCCTCAAGAGATGATTCTATTCGGTCAAATAACACCTAACTTGATGGCAAAAACTATGCATATTGGAGTTATATGATGAGAAAATTCTTATGAGGCAATAATATGTGGGGCATTGTTACCGGTCAGAAAGGCGTACCAATATATGATAAGGCTGCAAATTATGCAACCTGATTGGACTTTGAGAAATTGATAATTCTAATATTATCACCTGGATAAATAATTTTGTGATTCAGTTTAGGATCACTTGGATAAATTGTACACTCAGTCTAATTTTTCAAAACAGTATCAGCTAGAAACTAACATTCAATCCCTTCAAAAAAAACAACATGAGTATTCATGATTTTTATGCTTCTATGTCTGACTTGTAGGACTAGTTAACCTTTACAAAATCTGCTAAGCTCAAGGCCTTCAAGCCTTACATTGCTAAGAGGGAAGAGTAGTGGTTGGTATAATTTCTAAGGGCATTACGATCTGATTTTGAGGGATTATGTAAGAGCCCGAAATTTTTTTTATAAATATGTAAAATAGTAAAGCCGTGAAAAAGGGCAAAACAGTCTGTTGTTATGTTTTGAATTTTAATATAAAAATATTTTAGAATTTGGTGTAATAAAAGTTGAAAATATATATATTTATATGTGAGAAATTATACTCGTAAAGGTAATTTGGTCATTTGACCATATACAGGAGTTATTATAAAAGTATAATCCTAGTTTGGACCAAAAATGTAAGAAAGATAGCTAAATGCGGTAAAAACCTAATATTGGTGCCTAAAGTCCAAGGAAGAGAACTTGAGGACTAGATTGCAAAATGGAATTTATTAATGGGAGAAATATCTTCCATTATCATAGAAGTTGGAAAATTCACGGGAGAAACCTCTGGAAGAACCGAGAGCAAGGCTAGGAAGAAGAACAAGGAGATTTTCAACAAGAATTGAAGATATAATCTAAACCAAGGTTAGTAATCAAGTTTCTAGCTTCAATCCTTGAGTTGGTTCTTCACGGGATGAACTGAAATTTAGTTTCAGTCATGATTCCAAGTGATTAATATGACTCTTAAGTTCTGCACATGATGGTATGTTAAGATCATACAAAACAATCCAAGAGTTTTGTTGATTTTGTGGATTTGGGGGTTTTTAGTTCAAGAACCCTAATTTCTACATTTTAAGATTTGGAATGATTTCATGGGTAAAAACTTGTTATAAACTAAAGGTTTTACTCATGGAATGATTCCATAAGTATTAAGTTAAGTATTAAGTTCTTAACAAGCCGAAACAGGAAGTTATAGTGCAAAAATCGGACTGCTACAGTGAAAAACCGAAAGGAAGAGATTGCTGCCCAGAAAGAGCACGGGTCGTGCTCATTTAAGCACGGGTCGTGCTTCACTATTCACCAAAGTATAATGGTATTTTGAGGTGCACGAGTCGTGCTTCTTATAGAAGGAATAAAGCACGAGTCGTGCCAATCCTCTGTGATGTTTCTGTCCATTTTTGAGTTTTGAACTTTGAGCTAGACCTGTCCGTTTGGTCTACAATTCATACCATAGGCTTAAAATGGTATGAAAACATGTAGAAAATTTTTAAAACGGGAATACGACCTCTCGAGAGTACTGTAGCAAAATACGGATAGTTCGGGAGAATGTACGATTCATATAAAGCTAGATATTCAAAAGTTATACACTTATTTTGGTCTATACTTGTATAATAAGGACTCAAATGAGTTATAAAGTCAGAATAAATGTTAATCTATGATATATTAAATATAGGTGCAAGTCAAGTAATTGGACACCGAAGTGGTAAAGAACCGAGAAACGCCTAGTCAACATTTCAAGATCTATAAGGTGAGTACATGTAGTATTTTTACCCATTTTGGGATACATGGCAAGTAAGTAAGTATTTTTCAGATTTCATATAATATTTTTATGTGTAAAAGTATTTGCAAGAATGATATATTTTCTAGCTTATATGGAAAGTAAACTGCTATATTTGAAAGTATGATTTTGGCAATAGCCTAGATTATGGTAAAAGCATGTTTAAGACTAAAGCTTGGCATTTAGCCATTATGTGTACAAGTAATGTTTCAGTTTTCAGAAAGTATTGTTATATATGACTGGTATTATGGCTAGCAATGTTAGTAAGGGAACTATGTTCCACCTACCCGAGCTAGGTAAGGAGTCTACTGGGGAAAACCCCTTCGCGAAGTAGGCTGCCTCAGCACTTCTACTGTGATGATTGATCCGTTCTTTCTAGCTGTAGAGACTTGGGGTATCACTTACAGTGATTAAAGCCCTAAGTATAAAAAATCCAGCAAGTTTATAAAACCAGTCAAAGAAAGTATGATAGAAGCTAGTTTTGAAAAATATGATATGAAATGGTTTTGAAAGATAAAAAGTTGTAGTATATTAATACTATAAAGTTTTGGCAAATGTTTATATTATAAAATTCTTATAAAAGGTTGGAAAAGAAGATTAAATGTTTGTGTTTAAAACTCATGTAACTCACGAGACATTTTTGTCTTACGTATTCTATTTTTATGCCATGTATTCCAGGTTCAGGTACAAAGTTGTAAGATAGTTTGGAGTTACGAAATAAGTCCTAGGGTGCAAAGGAGTGGAGCTGGATACAGCCTCCATGTATTGGTATTTGATTGAATCCATTTCCCTTAAACTTATGGTTGATTGATATGTGTTTGTAACACCCATTGTTGTACTTAAACAATTTTATGGTTTTGTTGAACCGTATTTTGTAAAACATGCTTTCATCTAATATGATGGTTTGTAAAAAGTTGGGGTGTTACAGATTACGTAGAAAAATCTTTCATCCAACTCCTCTTCCCATGGTGATTTGTTCATGACTTGATTGTAGAAGATGTTGGGTTTTTATGACAATAACAACATACAATGTATCAACAGAAGCATAACATAAGCAAATCCAAAACCCAAGAGCCATGATACATGTTCATCTACACTTGCAACAAATCTAACCTAAAAGCATAATTAAGGTTTATACATTTCTTGACCTGGATGAATAAGGGTCCAATACAGCACCCCCTCTAGTGGAATCGTACCCCAAAGCATAAATCAATCACCATAATCAACAACTCCAAAGTAGCACCCCTATTCATAACAGTTCTATTGTCAATATTAACAATTTTAGTTGTGTTTCAATTTTAATATTTAAGCAAAGAAGTTTAAGCATAAATAAAGTAAACACAACATCACACTGTGAATAACGATAAAAATTACCTCATCCTATGCATTTTTTCGGTGAGCCATCACACTAGAAAAACATGGTCACTTCTAAGTATGCTTAACTGTTTATCAAGCTCATGTAAGTGATAACCCTTATCACTTATCATCTTTGGCTTAATTCCTTTTAGCCCATTCATAGTTTCAAGTTAATTCACATAAAATGACAATTAACAAACTAGTCCCTTTTAATTCCACCTTTAGTTATGTTTGTTCTGTTAATCATGCCTTGTGTAACCCAAAAGGACTATTCTATTTATAGAAATTTCATACTTGTTGAGACACTGTGCATATTATTAACACGGTAAACTTGAAGAAGATCATTGGTGAGAAGAATCGTGAAAGTATGTTCAACAAGTTAAAGCTATGAATGGCTTCAACTTGTCTTATGTGAAAATAAGTTTAAGGTACATGCTAGAGATGATTCGGGTTACATACTTCGGATGGTAACAGAGTATGTTTATTAGCCTTCAAGTAGGAGATTTTTGAGGTGTGGAATCTAATATCGGAAATGGGTGAATTCTGAAGGGCCTAGTATGGGTTTCGCCTATGGCGCAGACCGATTATTCGATGTATGGCTAAGTCGATGTGTCATTTATGCCCGAATCCGAAGAGCAATAGGCAAAGTAGTGATTTTATGCGAAAGAAAAAACTCGGGAGAAGCAGAGTCAGCAGTCAAGGCAGAAGCGTATTTTTCGGTCTAGAGTTATGAAGTTTTGTCTTCACTAAAAAGCTAGTTTTAAGCTTCGGTTTGCATCGAATAAATTGTGTAACGTCCCAAATTTTTCATTTTAAAATCAGAATATAACGAAAACCTTTTAAATATCTTTAAAAAACTTGTTCAGTGTTTAATAAAATAACATGTCCAAAACCTATAAAACAAATCCAATAGATAACATGAATCATCGAAAGTCTCAACAATGTGCAATATGCCGTACAGTTACGCCACGCCCTTTCCCCTATCAGAAGATACACCTGAAAAACATTTAACTTACAAGAGTAAGCACAAAGATTAGTGAGTTCCCTAAAATACCACACACTCGATCACCACATATATACCACATAATGAGCCTTGACACAATCCTACCCTCGCGGGACTCGACACAATCCTACCCTCGCGGGACTCGGCACCATCCTACCCCCATCACATGTCATCATCGGGACTCGGCACAATCCTACCCTTAATGGCACACGGCACCGTCCTACCCTCAACAAATACCACATAATTCATAGTCATAAGAACAAATCATACGACTAACATACAACAGGTAATTGCAAGACTGCATTGGTCTAGGCACACAATCTCACCTTATGGGTCTCACGATACATATGTATGCAACATCACACATAGTATAGTGAAGAGACTTACATGAATTGTAAAGTTGAAGTATAACACGCGTCCTCGAGTGCTCAACAACCCGAACCTCCTAAATCATCAATAACATCATTTATTGACCCAAAACTACTCAGAGGTCAACCCCTTAATTCGTATTTTAAATCCATCAGAGTTTGACCAAAAGTCAAACTGGTCAAAGTCAACGCACTCACATTGCGCCATGTCCCATGGCTCATATCGTCACTAAGGGACGCAATCAAAAATGGGTTTCCTCTAAAGGTGGTGTCATTATCCATTGGTGTTAGCGTCGCGCTATCTCTGAACATTCCAACTTTCTTGTTAAGTGCTTAATCCGTTAAGTCAGTGGCTAGGGTTTTCCAGAAACCATCCATTAGGGTTGTTAATGGATAAAAATGTAAACTTTATGGACATGCGTGTCCAATACATCTCCAACTCAAACCCTAGGTCAAAAAGGGTCCAAAACCTCAAAACTCATGAATGGCTTCAAGAGAGCTTGAGCACGCTCTCTTTTCTGGTTCAAAAGCTTCTGAAAATGACTAGAACGGACTTGGTAACCTGGAGTTTCCCAAACTCCAAGAACACAACAAGAATGGATCAAACATGCTACATGTCATAACATTCCTCTAACCATTAGATCTATGCAAAGAAACATCAAGCATAGATCTTTCTTACTTATAATGGTCCAAAATTTGAGGAAGATGTTGGATCTTGGCAGGAGAATGCTTCCTTGCACCACCCCTTTTCTTCTTCTTCTTCGGAGCGTCGTGTCGCTAAGCATGGTTGATAGCATTGCTATTAGCCATACTCTGCATGCGGACTTAAACCCTCCCTATCCTCATAATGATAGCGTCACAAAGAACCATAATTTTCAAAACACTTCCCTTTTACTTATTTAAAGTTTTTAAATTAATACCTGGGACATAGGCTTTACAAGTTGACTCGGTTTTCTTGGAGATCAAGCTTGGCATTAATTCCAAAGGTTGTTAGAATCAGTATGGTGCACAAGCGTATGGTGCACAAGCGTATCCCCTGCACATTAGGTTAACCTCCTATTGTGAAATATCTCATTAATTGTAATCCTAGATATGTATGACACAAAAGTGATTGTGAGTCGTTATCATAAAGTGTGGTAAACACAAGTTTGTATGGCATTTATTATCAATAAAATCTCTCAAGTTTTCCTGGTAGTCGTAGCTTGATTTGTTTGATCAAGTGAACCACGTTAAATCTCCTTGTGTTCTTATTTAATATTTTTACCGTTTCATTTTCATCATTGTACTCAAATTCATCAAGGTTACATCTTATTCCAAACACGAAAGTGATCCACGTAACCGAGTTAAGCAAGTGTGTGTTCGAGTATTTTCTTATTATGCGACCACACCAGAAATTCTGAAAGAGTTTGTCCTAATCGCATAACTTAGGAATTTGACTAGTGACTCTTATTTCTATTTTACTATAGTCCAATATAGTTTGTGCATGACTATTACACGACCACACAACTTGCAAATCAAACATTCTTTACTTAATAAATAAATACCCTTTTGTCTCTTATATAACCCTAATTCCTTTCTAGTTAAACATATAACTTCAAAGCTTCTTAACTTTCTTATTTTGAATCCAATTTATCCATTTATTTTACTATATTTTCTTCATCATTTTTTATACATTTAGGGTCAATAATCTATTGATTTTCTATTCCAAAGCTCGATTATAAAACCACAAACATAGGATATTGAAAATTTAGCATTACACAAACAATATGCCATTTTCAAATCAGCATAACTTCCTCATTTTAAGTCCAAATGACTTGATTATTTTTTAATTGCATTCGTTGTGATTTTGACTACATTTTAGACTCAATAATCACTGCATTTGGTGCCCTGAAGTCTAACTTTCACATCTACCTTTAAAGGGGTATTCAACATGCACTTCATTTCCTTTATTTTAACATAACTTCTATTTCTTTCCAAAACTCAATACATACATATTCTAGCTTAATATTACTTCATAAAACATTAATACAAGTATTAAACTAGTTTTAGAATGATAAATCTCTTTATCCGATGCTTTGCTCACATTTATCTATTTTGTCCCACTTTGGAAACACTTAGAGTTATCCAAGTATTTGATAATATTTTGTTGTATATCCCTAGTTTTAACCATATATTTCTCCATCTATGAACATTTTAAAATTGATTTAATCATAAATTCAATCATAACTTAGCCATCGGAGTTAATCTTGGCATTGTTTGCAATTGTTCCCAAATTTCAATACGTAACCATACACTTCATGTACATATCATATTCTTCTAATATCTTACGAATTCATATTCCAATATCCTTTAAATACATGTATTGACCTATAAAAGTACTATTTACATCAACTTTAACCATATGATTCATGATAACGGCTCATTCCTTTTGTGAATCCACTTTTGTCTCATCTTAAGATATTGTTAGATATTGGGTAGGGTTTGAGTGGAGATCTGGATACCCCTTGGATCCTGAGAACACTTTCCGAACTGATATTTCTATCCTATGCCCGGGTTACAAGAAATTCAGCCTAGGATAATCCAAGAGGACACTCACGAATCTAGGCACAGAAAACGTGAGCCAAATTGCTATGGAGATCTGAGAGAGTTTGATGAAAAACGAGAGCTAAAAGGGTATCCCTCTCCTCAATGAGGAGACTAGGGATGCAAACGGATCGGGGATTCCCCGCTACCCGCGGGGACCCGACCCGAACGGATAGGGGATTACCCGCCTTAAGGGGTAATGGATCGGGTATGGGGCTCAAATTTCCTACCCGAAGCGGGGACGGGGCGGGGACGGGTATAGTAGTATCCGACTCGCTTAAGACCCGATATATATATTAGAAATCGAACCATATTTAATAAATATTATGAATTTTCCGAGACATGGGGCATTGAAAATTCTAGGGCACGCATCCTTATTTTTGGCAAAACGGCAAGGCGACTAGAAAACCTTATAAATTATTGATACATTAACTCATTAAGTATTGAAAACGTTAATATACAAAATCACAAATTACAGGTAATGGAATGTTTGTGTTTGGAATGGCAATATAGTGGAAGGATATGAATTTTCTTGGATTACAAATGAATTGGAAGGTTGTTTACTTGTCTGTGATATTACATCTTCTTATATTTTTCATCTTTTTCTTCCTCCAAGTGCTTAATGTGATTTTTATTTTATTTATCTTAAAATCTTGCAGCTACTTGATGCATTCGACTTGTAGATTTTATTTAAACGGTCCAAAATGGTCATAGGACATAGATATTTAATTGTTACGCTTGTTTGAAGAAAAACACTTGCAAATACTTTATTGAAACAAATGCAACATCACCATTTCATTTACTTGTTTCGAGTTATCATGGCAAATTAGTTTTTGCATCAATACATGTAATTAAAATAGTCTAAGAACATTGGATTTTGTTCTTAAAATGGAATTTACTTTTAATGAAGAACTAAAATAAGATATATTTTGTATTGTGTGAATTCAGACTTCTATTTTTTGTAACTTGTCTACTATTAGAATGGAACGATTGAACTTTTTGATTATTGTGATTATTGTTTATGATTTGCATATATTAGACTTCATTTACTAAACGGGTATCCATCGGGTTCCCCGAACCCGATGGGGATTTTTCCACCGGAATCCGTTTGGGATTTGGCGGGGTGGGGGCGGGGATGGGTATGGGGATGGAGGTCGTGGGCGGGACGGATATTGCTATCCCCGCCAATATCCGCCCCCGTTTGCTATGGAGATCTGAGAGAGTTTGATGAAAAACGAGAGCTAAAAGGGTATCCCTCTCCTCAATGAGGAGACCCATATTTATCAAACAGAGGGCATTAACTTTCGGTTCTTCAAGAATGTAAAGCTTTTGTTTTATTAATTCTATTATATATTTCAGACGTTTGATAATTGGCATGATGATTTTCAGAAGTAGGTATGGTTGTAGTTTATTTTTCTTATCTTCTAACTCATTTTCAAAAAATATTGTATCTATTTGTTACATATGAAATAGCAATTTGCTTATATTTTTTATATAAATAGCAACATACTTATATTTTTGACAGAAATAGCTACGAACTTATATATTGACATAAATAGCAACTTGTATTTTTTTTGTCAAAAATAGCAACTTACTTTTTTTATGAAATGGCAACCTACTGGTATTTTTTTTGACAAAAATAGCAACTTATATTTTTCAAACAAGAATAACAACATTCATATATTTATTGATATCATTGCTAGGTTTTTGAACCAATCTCGCAAGTATGTTGCTATTACATGAAAAAATTGCAAGTATAATCAATAATGTTATTATATGCCACAAATACCCTCAGTTTGCTAATATTGTGGTTTTGGTCCCCGGGTATTTCTTGCAATTTCTGTTCGTAGGTCTAATAGATTTTTCCAATATTGGTCCCTGAATCAAACTTGCCTTTTCAATATTGGTTTCAATTTTTTTTATTTACAATTTTGGCTTGTTCTGCATTTATCCTTTTTACTTTTTACTTTGGGCTAAATGCAAGAATAGCAATGTGCTTTATGATGCCATTTAACCCTAACATTAGGACGTTAATATTTAAGTGGAATAGTTTGATTTTTGTGGTTTATCATTTTTTATTAATCAACATATTTATAAAATCACATTTTTAGCTAAATGAGTTAAAGTGGGATACTAGATGAAGAAAACACGTCAGACAAAGCTAGAAAAATAAAGAACTATTATTTTGTGTTACGAAAAACATTAATTTCTTTGTGTTTTTAGACTAATCTGGAATGTCCTAGAGTAGAAACTTTTACATCTGAACTTGAAAAAAAACTCAAATATCTACAATCTTTGATCATAGAAAAGTGGTTGTAAATTGAATTAGCTTTATACATGGTTGGTTTTAGGTTGAGTTATATTTTGGAAATAAATGATTTTTAGGAATTATGATGTCGACCTTTTTAAGGAATTTGCTCTTTAATGTATAGAAGCTATGTACCATAATTTATGGGAGTTGTAAAAGTAAAAATATATACACTGAATATCGTATTTATTACATTAAATTTTTGTTTAGTGTTTTCTTTTTTCTTAAAGTTATTTGTCATATGTGGATTTGAATTTAAAATAATTCAAAAAAGAAGTTTTTTTTTTTTTTTTTGAAAGAAAAACTAAAAATTGCCCCATTTTATTCGATAAAATATTTTATAATCCATGTATGTTGATCAGAAACTAAATTGCTCATTTTGCATAATGTCACAAAAAATTAGAAAAAAATAAAAATATAATGCTATTTAGTACAAAAAAGAGAGCACAACTTGCATCTTTCTGCAACGGTTCACAAAAAATAGATAAACGTAGATACGTTAGTTTGATATTTCAAGACACCTTTATACTTGACACAGAGGATATAACACTAGTTTAATAATATTCCATTTTACTCGATTACATTTAATCCTCAAGACTTTATTATTTTTTAACTAATTAGTTTGTTTCATTTTAATCCACTATCTTAAATATTAAATTAGTAAAAGTTATATAATATATTTATTGTTCTTTATTCTATAACCATATACATAATAATTCTATCATTTAAAAAAAAAATACCAAACATAATTATCTTTTATACCTTTGTTTGTTTGTTTGTGACATTTTATGTCTAAAAAAAAAGATATTGTTGATGATCGTACATTAAAAAAAAAACATACTTAAAAATAACAAATTAGATAAAATAGACTTTATAAAACATTTCATAAATATAAGAATAACTAATTAATCTCTTAAAAAAACTTTTAGAAATGATCTATAATATGAAAATTGATTTATCCCAAGGCCTATATTCCATAATTAGCTGTATTCCATTACACTAAGAGTACAATATACAAACACATCACAAGTTAAAAGTAAAAAACAAAAAATCAAGAAAAACCATTGTATGGGCAAACAAACCCTTTGTCTAGCTTTCAATCTCACTTCACTAAGTTATACAATTGCTTACCTTCAAGGGCAAAACAGTCTTTTAAAAATGTTTGAACAAGAGATCGGTACGTATCGGGAAATGTTCGATAATGATCCACATGTGGAGTCGATTTAAAGTTGAATGTTGTAACGTTTTTTCCTAATTTCTTTTGGTACTCAGCAAATAGTTCTATTTTATGAAACGGTATCACTTTATCAGCTGTGCTGTATAAATACAATTGCGGATGTAAAGGCTGGTTTTCAGAAAGCGTCGATGTTACTTCTGTCAACCTCCTGTCACATAAAAAAATAAGAATGTTATTATTACAATAGACACATAGGTAATTTGGTCAAAATAATGTCATAATAAAAAAGTAAAAGTACAATGTTATTATTGGACCGATTTTTGAAAGTATGATGTCATCATAAGAAAAACTGAAGAAGAAAAGCAACAACTTACTTCTTTATATCTGGTAATTTAAGAATATAATCAAAGAACTTCTCAAATAATGTCAGAAGAAAGTTCTCAATGAAAGCTTCTTTCTCATCTACATTAGCATTTGGTGCTTCATTTTTTACTTCCATGGATTCAGAAGAAGAATTTACCGCAGAACTTTGCTTTTTGAGTATGGCTGTAGTGAATCCAGCTGCCCATACCTACAAAGGGTACTACATCATTTGGTGTTCATCTTAAATCAATGAAAAAAACATCAAATTTGACTATAAAAAGATCAAATCAGATGATAATAGATGATAAAACCTTGGGATCAAGCTCTGGGTCCCCTCCAGAATCAACAACACACCCTTTGATTTTATCCAGTAGCTCTTGTCTACCCTGTAATCTGTTCAAAATAGAGCCATAGCTGCAAAAAATCGAGCACAGATGTATATACATTGATGATAGTGATTCACTGAATTAAGGGAAGTGAAAGAAATTTGTATCAGAATCCAGTGAATTAACCTACGCAAGCCAGCCAGTGTTACTGAAGGTATGAAAGATTAAGAACCGTTCTCTTCCATCGTTCTCCTTCTTCTCCAGCCATGACACAAGTTCATCAGTCAATACTGCAACTCTTGCTTCCAATTTCCTTCCCCAATGGAGGCCAAGCACGTCGTTGACTGGAGCTGCAAGTGTAACGGCATCCATACCAAACATGTTATACAGCTCGGCGTACCTTCTCAAGTGTTTCTGTTTAGACCCTAGCCAGCCTAACACTACCACCGTCACAACCGGCCGTTTGTCTTCAGAAACAAACCCTAATTCTCGGCCGTTTACCCCATCGGCAGCGAACCTCCATTCGAATGACTTGTCGCTGTGGCCTGATAAAATGCGAGCAAAATGATCGGTGGAAATCGGATTATTGAGATTTGATTGGAATGGGGATGGGGATGGAGTGGACAACGAGGGTTTCCAATTGGGGAAAGGGTAACGAGAGTGAGAATTAGGGTTTGAGAGTGAGAGGGTAGCGAGTGGGGTGTGGTGGCAAAGGGGTGAGAGGTGGGTTCGTGATGGATGCCGGGAGAGCTTGAGTGGATGGCGTTTAGACAGAATGATTGTATTGATGGAGTGGCGATTGGTGAATTTTATGAATGATCTGCTGATTGAAGCTTCCATGGCGGAAGCTGGGATTGAGAGCAAAATGGGAACAAAGTTGATTGAGAACAGACGTACAGCTGATGAAGAAAGAAACGAGTATGAGAGTATCTGAGGAATCAAGAACCGAAGATAGAGAAATTGGTGGTAATCATCAAGCTTTTGGAAGGATACAGCTGGAAGATCTCCTACGAGCTCACTCCTCGATTACCCCGCAGAATATTGATGAAGAACCCCAAATACGTTTCGTTTTTGTCTTCTCCGGTAGTGATGCAAACCGGGGTGTTAAAAAATACCTGAATATCCAAAAAAAAAAAAAATTGTTTTTTTCTTCTGAATTATTATTAATTTAGGGTGAATCTATTATGGGTGTGCATGGGTCGGTTTGGATCGGTTTTGTGGTAAAAATCGAACCCAAACTGATCAATTCGGTTTTTGGGTTCTAGAACCGCGTCGGTTTCGGTTTCTAAGTGGGTTCGGTTTCGGTTTCTAAAGTCGGTTTCGATTTAACCCATGGGTCTATGGGTTTTGGGTTGGAAACCAATTTCCAACAATTATAAAAAAATTATAAAATAAATAAACACATTCTACCAATTATTTTAGTCATCATTTACATGGAATAACAGTTTGATACATTTTTATACACTTAACATTATAAGAAATAATGTATTGATGTAACATTTGACGTATTCAAGTGCATATTCTAGTGGTTATTAGAAACTCGGTAAAAGATATGGAAAAATAAATAAAAACACGTCAATCTACATTATTGATGCATCTTACAAGTGTCATTAACTTGACGTAATCAATACCCTAACATACTACAATATATATAAAATATTAATGATATATTAAATATTTTTGAGTTTGGGTCGGTTTTAGGGATTGAGTCGGTTTCGGTTTTAGCGGGTCGGTTTTGGGGGGTGAAATCGAACCCAAACCGAAATAATCTATTTTTTTAATTTTCAAACCCAAACCGTCGGTTTTTGTTTTGGTTTCGGTTTTGTCAGTTTTTGTCGATTTCTCGGTTTCCGGGTTCGATTTTGCTCACCCCTAGAATCTATAGATACCCCCTACTATCTAATCGTACTTCCTGATTTGATTTTTGGTCTTTTTGTTGTTTTTTTTTCTTTTGTTTTTTGTCTATTTTTGTTTGTTTGTTGTGTTTTTCTTTTTCTTTTTCTTTTATTTTATTAACAGTATTTTTGATTTATTATTATTATTATTATTATTAGAAAAATAATAGCAATGAGCTTACATTTTATAATTTTTACATTTTAGTAACAATAAACAATGGTTTTTTTTAAAGTAATTACGACATAACGAACGGCGTTTATAACTTTATAGAATTATGTCAAATTATATCAAAACGGTTATGTCAAATTTGAACGAATGTCAAATTAATGAATTTAACTTTTATAATTTTTACATTTTAGTAACAATAAACAATAGTTTTTTTAAAAGTAATTACGACACAACGAATGACGTTTATAATTATATAAAATTAGCCAAATTATATCAAAACGGTTATGTCAAATTCGAACGAATGTATAAAAATAACAATATAAATAATAATATAATGCAAAGTTTGATTCAATATTACAACTGGGTCGACGGACCAAGAATGGCGGTTTTCGGCTAATAATAACATGAATACTGATTATTTACAAACGGTATAATGCGAAGGATTCTATAAAAAATAAAATTCTACATACAATTACTTAATTTATAAACGACTGAATAAATTTGAACGAATAAAAAGAATACATTAAAGTATCAATAAACACGAACGGTTATAATTTTATTTTATAAAATAATAAAAATAAATTTAATTTTATAATAATAATAATAATAGTAATAATAATAATAATAATAATAAAGGAAAAGACAATAAAATACAAAATTGTGATAAAATAAATCAGTTAGTCAAATCAGGGGGTGTATTGATTAAAAAACTAATAAAATAAAACTTTTTTGATTTGATGGGTTATTAGGGGGTACAAAATGAAACGAGGGTGGCTATAGCACAACCCTAAATTTAATATGAAACATACATATATAAAAACATTAGACAACATATGATCATTAATTATATGTAATTTCATTATGTACTTACATAAAGTCCATAAATGCAAAAACTATTTACACGATTTATTTTTGATTCTTCTTTATTTTGTGTTTTTGGTTTGAAATATTCTACCGTAACGATGAAGATATTTATTTTAGTTTACATATTTGATAAATGATGCTTCTTTTTTAATATAAATTAACTTATTTGAAATAAAAAATTGGATATCCGAAATTATATCCGGATCCGTATCCGAAATTTCGGATATCCGAATTTCGAATACAGATTCAGATATCAATACTCACTATCCGAAAATTTCGGATATTCGAAACTTCGGATATCTGGTTTTGAACACCCCTGATGCAAACGGCGGCAGATGTTGACGGGACTGCAATACCCGCCCTGTAGCCGACCTCCAAAACCTAAACCCATCCCCCCACCACCCTGAAATGTCCGACGGGGTCGGGATAAAAAAATCTCTGACGGATACGGGAAACCCGATGGATACCCATTTAATAAAATAAAAAGGTTACATTAGTCATTTCATATGGATGATGTACCAACCATGATAGAAAATAAAAACCACATGAACTTTCCATGAGATAAAAAAAATAGCTATAGACGAAATTTGATATCATGTGAAACCACAATGACCATTTATAAAGCTTATCTAAATTAAAATAAGAACTTTGGTAAAGAAGAAAGAAGATATAGGGAGAGCACGAGAGAATTGTATCACTTATGAAAGTGTTTGTACATGTATATTTTCTTCATTACCATGAATGAGTATTTATACTATAAAAAATTACTATTTATATATATTTGTTTAACAATACGTATAAAATTTTGACATTCTCCATTAGATATATGACAAATTTATGTTGTAAGCATGACAAATAGGTTGGTAAATGGTTAATCGTAAAAGGTTATTAATAAACAGTAAATGGTAAAATTTTAATTGTAAAAAATAACGACAAATAGTAAAAAGTTTAGGATTAGTAAAGATAAAATTTATCATTACATAAAAATAGTTTGGAACAAAAAATATTTTATATAATTTGGTCTCAAATGTAATTTCTCTTTTTTTTTTTTTAGAACGGCAAATCTATCATACTCCTACTCCTAAACTTCTCTTTTTATTTCTATTGAGTCTTTTTAAAACATCGAATATCTACTTTAATGAAAAAAGAATTAAGTTTATTATATCATTATCTAAATGCAACCCATTTAAATGCCGTTGTGAAAAAATATTTATAATATATTTATTTTCTTTATAAAATATACACTTAAGTATGATTGTTTTAAAAAAAAATTATACCATCACTTTGTAAAATTCACGGTTTAAATGTTATTTGTGTTTTATTTTAAAATAAGTTATTAATAAAAATGTTAACTTAAATAATAATACTTCAAACTTCTAGCCCCAAAATATGAGTGTTAGAGTCGGCCTCTATAATTTTATGGGGGATTTTGAAGTATGTCAGACTGTCAGTGACATAAGAAATGAAATGAATGATGGTGGGACGATGAATCATCTTCTATGTTACAATAATGAAAGAAACGAGATGCGACATGAATAGAAGGAGGTCGTATGTTAAGCATATATATATATATATATATATATATATATATATATATATATATATATATATATATATATATATATATATATATATATATATATATATACATACATACATACATACATACATACATACACACACGCACGCACGCACGCACGCACGCACGCACGCACGCACGCACGCACAGAGAGAGAGAAAGATTGTAGGGGTTGATAAAATTAGGATGATACTTATTTACCCTAATACCCCTATGTTTTCTCTAATTAAAAAAGATTGAATTTTAATTTATTATTAATTACAAATTCGATACATTAACTGTGACCATATACATAAAATAATAGATCATTGAGATCAGTTATCACATTCTCAATCTTTTTAGTGTTCTCAAATAAACATATATATATATATATATATATATATATATATATATATATATATATATATATATACATATATATATATATATATATATATACATATATATATATATATATATATACATATATATATATATATATACATATATATATATATATATATATATATATATATATATATATATATATATATACTAGGTGGTTTTAAGGGCCGTGCTTAGCACAGCCCAAAAGTAAAGCTAAATTGAAGTAACAATATTATAATTGAGCAAGTTTTTCAAAGTAGGATGTTATATTAAGAAAAAATCAGAAACATGTCTCTATAACATAACTAAATTAAACACTTGCATTCACTACTATTAAAATGTTTTTAAAATTGTATTTTCGTTGCTAAAATCATTAAATGAGCATTTTTGATAATTGATAAGTAAGCATACATAAAAACTCTAACTGAATACATGTAGCATGCTTGTTTCTATATGAAACTTAGCATTCACATTTCTATATGAAACTTGCATGCGAACTATATATTTTGTTTTTCTTTCAACATCTTCTCTTGATAGAGCCTTATTATTTATTAAGACAAACAAAAAAGAACACATAAATGAGGTGGCAAGATTATGCAGCTTATACATAAAACCTCTTATAAATCCCTTTCTTAATAATTTGGTTTCATAAAAATGTTCACAAGCTTGCCTTGTAATAACTCATGATTTCCTAATTGGTTAAATTTTTTCATAATAAAACTTGCAGTTAACGAGAAAGCCGCAAATCAACTTCTAATAATTTATTGACAAAAGAAAACAAAGATTCAGAATATGAAGATAACCCATCTATAACCCGTTATTGTGGGCGACTTTAGTCTTTAATTTCTAGCAGCTTAAAATGTATCCATTTATCAGTACCTAGAGCTGAAATACACGAACAAAACCATTACATCGGCTAAAAATAATTGTGATTACCATTGATACATCAACTTAAGCTAGACGTGTTGGCTTGAAATTTTTATTGGTGGATTATGCACAACCAACTCAAACGTATCATGGCAAAGACATGTCTCGTTCAATAATTAGAACAAATTTTTCACGATTATATAAAAATGAAAGTATTAATCAGGATAAATAATGGTTCAAAAGTCAAGATATTACTGTTACACAAACCTCTGATGCAGTGAACAAATATTAGCAGAGAAATTGCCGAGCTGTAATACATTTTGCATTTTAACAATCATTTATCGTCAAGAACGTGTTATCACTTACACATTTGGCAGCGTACACGCAATTTAAGGTAATTGAATATCTTAGAAATTGAAAGCAATTTTATTGTATGATATGCAATTAGTTTTATTGATTTAAGCAAAGCAAACCCACTACGATAAAGTCAAAATTCTAGTTCGAGTTTAAGAACCAGTAACAACGAAGTCAGTAATCTAATGGAAGAATGAGACAAATTAAAAAATCTGACATGTAGGCCTGTAACAGATGAATCAAATAGAGACACGGATCTGTATTTCCTCCAAAATTACGTAAATTAAATACTCAAAACGCTAATAGATGACCAAACATACGACAAGAAGAGGAAATTAAATTCAGAGATACCGATCAAAATGGACGATGAAGTACTTATGCAAACCCACAGATGTTGGACGATCAATGAAAGCATTTATGTTTAGAGAAAGAATTTAGAGAGAGAATTGTGTTCTGCATATTGTATTTCACTCTTACTCAATACAGTACATTGCACACTTCTTATACTAACGCCTCAACTATATTAACAGACTCGTAACTGATCTAACTAACAATTG
The DNA here is from genome assembly GCA_023525715.1 of Cichorium intybus. Classification (NCBI taxonomy): domain Eukaryota; kingdom Viridiplantae; phylum Streptophyta; class Magnoliopsida; order Asterales; family Asteraceae; genus Cichorium; species Cichorium intybus. The sequence continues at coordinate 124,673,379 of CM042011.1, read as the reverse complement.
CTGACATGTCAAATGACTAACTAACTCTTAACTAATCTATGTGCTGACTTGGCAACTGTATACGCTATCATCCCCCCTTAAGCTGAGGCACGGTAGAGGCACGGTAGAGACACACAGCTTGGAACATAAGTGAGTAAAACGTTGAACTGGAAGCCCTTTAGTTAGTAAATCAGTAGGTTGCAACATATTAAGAACATAAGCGATAGTTAGCTTCTTAGCCAACACCATATCACGAATGAAGCGTAGATCAATTTCAATATGTTTTGTTCGTTGGTGACACATAAGATTGGCTGCTAAATAAGTTGCACCCAGATTATCACACCACAACATTGGAGAGGTTAGAATAGGCACATGTAATTCCTTTAAGAGAGAAATTATCCAAGTTAACTCTGCAGCAGTATGAGCAATAGCTCTATACTCGGCTTCTGTACTAGAACGAGCAACAGTTTGTTGCTTTTTAGAACTCTAGCTAACAAGATTACCTCCAATATACACTGCATATCATGTGGTTGATCGTCTATCATCAGGACAACCTGCCCAGTCAGCATCAGAATAAGCATGTAAAGTGAAATCCAAAGACTTTCTTATGAGAAGACCATGAGTAAGTGTGCCATGTAGATATCGTAGAATCCTTTTTACTGCCATCCAATGACGATCAGTTGGTCTATGCATGAATTGGGATACTTTACTAACAGCATAAGCTATCTCAGGTATGGTAATAACCAGATACTGTAAGGATCCCACAATACTTCTATAAAGAGCCGGATCAGATAAGACAATACCAGAAGATCGAGACAATTGTCTTCCAGGCGAAACAAGACAATTGTCTTCCAGGTGAAATAAGCGTTGGAAGAGACTTGCAATCACGAAGACCAGTTTTCTCAAGTAAGTCAAGAACATATCTTTCTTGACTCAAATGCAAACAAGTGGGAGTAAAAGTGGCTTGAACCCCCAAAAATTGACTTAACTTTCCCAAATCTTTAAGAGCAAATTTAGAATTAAGTTGAGTTATTAAACTTGAGACAAAATTTGAACAAATTCTAGTGATGATTATATCATCAACATAAACCAAAACATAGCAAATCTCAGTAGCAGTTTGAAAAACAAAGAGAGAAGTATCAGAAAGACATCGTTTGAACCCAAAACTGCACAATGCATTTGATAACTTTGCAAACCATGACCGTGGGGCTTGTTTGAGTCCATAGAGTGCCTTTTTAAGCAAAATAACATGATGAGGCTGACATGGATCCATGTAACCAGGAGGCTGTAACATATACATTGTTTCTGATAAATCACCATGTAAAAAGGCATTGTTTACATCGACTTGTCTTATGTCCCATTCTCTTGAAAAAGCAACTGATAAAACAGTTCGAATAGTAGTAGGCTTTACAACTGGACTAAATGTCTCAGAGTAGTCAATACCTTCAGTTTGAGAGTATCCTTTAGCTACTAGACGGGCTTTGTACCGACTTATAGTCCCATAGGAATTCCTTTTTATTCTATACACCCATTTACAACCCACAACATTTGTATTTGGAGGAGGGAAAACTTGTTGGATTAGGTGTCTAAGCCATGACTTGTAATTGAACTTTTATCTTATGATTAAAAGCAAAGTCCATTTGGGTTGCCCTCATGGGTGGAGGAAAGATAGTTCAGTAGAGAGAATAGTTGATTTATTAATTGTATAATAAATCAATAGAAAATATATATATGGTTTATTAATATATTTAAGTGCTAATATATTAATTAGAAACTATATTAATTAATTGAGATTTAATCTAGAATTAATTGGATTTAATTTGGAGATTAAATTAATTAATTAAAAGGTGCAGGGACTGGTTTGGTATTTATTCAATAGTTGAATAACTGGCCAGGAAAAACCAGGGACCAAAAGTGGCGCCAACTTGGAGGCTCCTCCAAGGGTTTGGCGAAACCCTAATTAGGGTTTGGTAAGCCTGGTCCAAGTGGTCAAAAGCCTTGTCCAATTGGAGGCTCCTTAGGGTTTCAGGTGTAACCCTTGGAGGCTATAAAAGGAACCCCCTGGCACCTCATATTCACGCCATCTTCTCTCTGGATTTACTCTGCTGGACTGATTCTTCCATCACCTGGGTGTGACTTTCATCTGAGGCAGGATAATTTTGCTGCTGCTTAAAAGGATCATAAGATCTAAGGTTGGTTTTTCTTGATTCTTCTTTAGAATTGAATTGTATCCTTTAGGTTCTTAGTTCTAATCTTCATAGAAGAAAACATAGATCAATATTAGGGTTGCATGTGAACCTTAGGTTATTTTGTGTTCATTGATTGCATAGAAACCCTTCAGTGGTATCAGAGCTAGCTTGTTTTCTTGTGTTTGATTATGAACTGCTTGAATTGTTTTGTGCCTAAGGGTTATTGGCGAAAATTAACCCTTGGGAGGAGGCTAAATTCGATCCCAAGGCTAGGGTTTCCTAACCCTAGCCGCCACCCTCCTTGGTCCCTTCCTTGATTGCTTGATTTGCTTGCCTTATTTGTGTGTTGTTATTTTTGGTAACTAAATCAATTAAAATAACTTGAACCCTTTTATTTGGCATGTGAATTTCGAAAATCTAAGGGCCAATACAGATTAAATTAATTTGATTAATTTGGTAATCTGTAACCTAGATTTAATTAGTTTAATTAATTGATTAATTAAAGGACCAATTAAATCGGATTAAAGAATTAATTAATATTTTCAAAAAATTAGTAATAATTTTAGAAAATTAGAACTTAATTAATTCTAAAATATTTTAATAAGATTAAAATATATCTTATATGTATTTATGATTAAAAGTTAATTTAATACATATAAGAAAATTGGTTAGTCTACCGCTAGTAAGCCTCATTCACAAAACTGTCCTATAAAGAGGGTATAAGGCGACTGACTATAAAATGTTAGTCTAATGGGTATCTACTCTTACCCACCGCTCTCCTGGTCAGTCGAGTGTCGTTAGCTGAACGGGTATGATAGAACCGCTAAGCCTCTTAAAAGTATAATGCTATAATTGAAAGTACTAGAACCCTAAAACAAATCCCAATCTAGTTACTTTAGGAAAATGTGAATTTGATGCTACCCCATGAAATTGCACATTGCACTTTATGAAACGTTGGTGGAGCGTGTGTGGTTTACCGGCACACCAATAGGGGTTCATAAAGAGTGGCAATGGGTGTCTCGGGTGTTATCATTGTTGATGGAGCGTGTGTGGTTTACCGGCACATCAATTTGAGATGATAATGGATCCCGAGAGCACCAAGCTAATTTGCATGGTTATTCACACCCGGTTTGTGATCCTCGGCATCCCAGTCACAAACGGTGGGGCATATCCGAGATTAAACATGCTATTGAACAGTTCAATAAATCTCATAAGAAACTAGGAATTCCATTTATAATAAGATTATTTTTCCGCAGTGGAATCGGCTGAATCGTCATTCGCCTACCTTTATAAAATTTGCTTATAGATTACGGCATCCCTCTTCTATGTTGCAAATTGTTATAGTTGGATCCTAGCCTTATTTTATATTGGGTTAATATAAGGACCGACAAGTATCTAATTAAACTTACCTTCTTTTATAGATGTCTTCTGCTGATCAATCCGCTCCCCAATCAAACTCCAGTGTTCCCTCAATCCTCTCACTATGTTCCAAGGTTCAATTGAACGGGACAAACTATAATGACTGGATTAGAAACATCAAGATGGCTCTGAGGTATGAGAACAAAGAGTATGTTCTCGAGACCGAGCTTGTCGATGTCGACCCCGAAACTGCTACTCCCGAGGAAATTGCCTCGTACCAAAAACATACTGATGATGCAACCAAAGTGGCCTGCATCATGATCGCCACAATGAACCCCGAATTGCAGAGAATATACGAAGACTACTGGCCCTATGAGATGCACAAGGAGCTAGCGGAAAAGTTCCGCAAGCAAGAGCGCATCGAAAGGTGCGAAGTGGTCAAGGACTTCACGAACAGCAAACCCAAAGATGGAGAATCCATCTGCACTCATGTGCAAAGAATGCAAGGTTACGTGGAGCGGCTTAGAAAGCTTGCGATGCCTGTACCGGAACAGTTGGCCGTTGACATAGTGCTTAACTCGTTGCCGAGTTCTTATGACCAGTTCAGGCTGGCTTATCATTTGAACAACAATCAGGCTAATATGGCTGAGTTGCATCGCATGCTTCGAGTAGCTGAAGACGGGATGAAGGGTAAAAGTGTACCCTCGGTTAATCAGCCCGTTCTAGCCATTGGAAGTGGCAGAGGAAAGAAAAGGAAGGGCCCTCCTAAACAAAATTGGAGGGAAAAGGTTCAGGCCGGGTCATCCAGTAATGGCTCGAGAACCAAGACTTCCCAAATTCCTTGTGTGGCCAACCCCGATGAAGCAAACTGTTTCTACTGCAAAGAAAAGGGTCATTGGAAGAGAAGCTGCCCCAAATACTTGCAGGATGTCAAGGATGGGAAAGTAAAGCCATCGACAGCAGGTATATACACTATCTCTAAAAACTCACCATCTTCTAATTCTTGGGTCCTTGATACAGGATGTGGTTTTCACATTTGTTCTGATATGCAGGGCCTAAAGGAAAGCAGGGAGGTGGAGCACGGTAGACTGAACTTGATCATGGGCAATAGGAGATCGTCCCCTGTTACCAAGATTGGAGTTTATAGTTTAGTGCTTAGTAGTGAAGTTTGTTTAGATTTATTAGATTGTTGCTATTCGCCAGAAATGGCAAGAAATATTATTTCATTTCACGCATTATTCAGACAAGGATTTCATTTTTCTTTTGATAATAATATTGGATCTATTTCTGTTTTCAAAAATGGTATTTTGAATTTTACTGCTTATCCTTGTAATGGTGTGTATGAAACTGTGAAATGTGTTGACAATCTAGGACAAAGTGTAAATTATATTGATTCTACTAGTGACGTGGAAAAGGCATGTCTGTGGCATAGTCGGCTCGGCCACATCAGCAAGAAACGCATCGCCCAACTCCAAAAGGATGGAGTGTTGGAATCATTCGACCTCAAGTCGGACGATGTATGCGAATCTTGTCTGTTGGGCAAGATGACTAAATCACCTTTCAAAGGGTCTTTTGAAAGAGGTGAGGGTCTATTGGACATTATTCACACGGATGTGTGTGGTCCATTCAGATCAACCACAAAGGATGGCACGCGGTTCTACGTGACTTTTACCGACGATTTTAGTAGATACGGTTACATCTACTTGATCAAGCACAAGTCGGACACCTTTGAAAAGTTCAAAGAGTTTAAGAACGAAGTAGAGAATCAATTAGGCAGGAAGATAAAGATGCTCAGATCCGACAGAGGCGGAGAGTATCTAAGTATCGAGTTCCTGGACTATCTAAAGGAATGCGGAATAGTTTCGCAGTTGACACCTCCCAGGACACCACAGTTGAACGGTGTTGCAGAGAGGCGCAACCGAACCCTGTTGGACATGGTTCGTTCCATGATGAGTCGAGCTTCACTTCCCATTCACTTCTGGGGGTATGCCTTAGAGACTGCCGCCCATATCCTCAATCTTGTCCCAACTAAGAAGGTTGCGAAAACACCTCATGAGATGTGGACGGGGAAAGCTCCCTCGTTGGCACATATCAAGGTCTGGGGTTGTGAGGCTTTCGTTAGACGAGAGACTCAAGACAAACTCGCAGACAGAAGTGAAAGGTGTTTCTTCATAGGTTATCCCAAACAGTCCTTTGGATATCTATTCTACAGACCGAGCGAGGACGTGGTCTTTGTAGCTAGACGAGCAGTCTTTCGAGAGAGAAAGCTCGTATTCAAAGAGGACAGTGGGAGTACCATTGATCTGGAAGAAATTCAAGAGTCATCAGATGACGCAACCTTAGGAGAAACTAGCAACCAACATGAGGATGAAGTTCCTGTTGGACCGACAGATGTATCCTTACCTCTTAGGCGTTCTAGTAGGGTTAGCATGCCACCCGAGTTTTATGGGTTCCATATAACTTCGGATGGGGACACTTTTGTCAGTGATAGGACACTGATAAATTTGGATGAACCAGCTAACTACCAGGAAGCAGTGGCGGGCCCTGAGTCTGCCAAGTGGAAAGAGGCCATGGATAGCGAGATCAAGTCCATGTATGACAATCAAGTTTGGAACTTGGTTGACAATGTACCGGGTCGAAAGACAGTCGGGTGCAAATGGATCTTCAAGAAGAAGACAGACATGGACGGAAAGGTACACACTTTCAAGGCAAGACTGGTTGCGAAGGGTTTTACTCAAACCCCAGGGGTTGATTATGACGAGACCTTCTCACCAGTAGCTAAGATAAAGTCTATCAGGATTATGCTGGCCATAGCTGCATTTCATGACTATGAAATTTGGCAGATGGACGTCAAAACCGCTTTCCTTAATGGGAAGCTGACTGAGGATGTTTACATGAATCAGCCAGAGGGTTTCGTCGATGCAAAGTATCCTAATAAGGTGTGTAAGCTTGAGAGATCAATCTACGGATTGAAGCAAGCTTCTCGCAGCTGGAATCTTTGTTTCCATGAGAAAGTCAAAGAGTTTGGCTTCTCTAGGAGCGAGGATGAGTCCTGCGTATATGTCAAGGCTAGTGGGAGTATAGTCACTTTTCTGGTGCTGTATGTCGATGACATACTGCTCATGGGAAACGATATTCCAACCTTGCAAGATGTTAAGGCTTGGCTTGGGAAATGTTTCGCCATGAAGGACCTAGGAGAGGCTGCCTATATTCTTGGGATTAGAATATTGAGAGATAGGAAGAAGAGACTGATTGGACTCAGTCAGGGTACATACTTGGATAAGGTACTAAAGAGGTTTAGTATGGAAAATTCCAAGAAGGGAGAGCTGCCTATCCAAAGTAATGCGAAGCTGAGTAAGACTCAAAGTCCGAGTACAGACGAGGAAATAGCTGAGATGAGTCGAGTACCATACGCTTCGGCTGTGGGATCGATCATGTACGCTATGACGTGTACTCGCCCTGACGTGGCTTTTGCCTTAAGCATGGTCAGTCGGTACCAGGGTAACCCTGGAAGGGCGCATTGGATAGCTGTGAAAAATATACTCAAGTATCTGCGAAGGACAAAGAACATGGTGTTAGTCCTCGGTGGCAGTGATACCTTGAGAGTTGAAGGATATACAGATGCCAGCTTTCAGACAGATAGAGACAGTGGTCGGTCTCAGTCGGGCTGGGTATTCCTTTTGAACGGTGGAGCAGTTACTTGGAAAAGTTCCAGGCAAGAAACAGTGGCTGATTCCACGTGCGAATCAGAGTACATAGCAGCAAGTGAAGCGTCAAAGGAAGCGGCTTGGCTGAAGAACTTTATCGGTGACCTTGGAGTAGTCCCGAGTATTCAGGAGCCCTTGGAACTGTTCTGCGATAATGAAGGTGCGGTCGCATTGACAAAGGAACCGCGAGATCATGGAAAGTCCAGACATATCGACAGAAAGTACCACTACATCAGGCATAGGGTAGAAGAAGGTCACCTCCTTGTAAAGAGGGTATCATCGGAAGATAATCCTGCAGATCCCTTGACAAAGGCTCTGAGTAGGATTAAGCATAATCAGCATGCTAGGAGCATTGGATTAAGAGATGATATAAGTTTTAGTAATTAGATAGATTCGAAACTTGTAACAATGTATTGTATTTGACTCTTGTGATTTAATAATAGAGATTTATTATGGTTCACTACTCTTGTCAGTACTTTATCATTGTGTTTCATTTTGCATGTTTTACTTCCTGAATAATTGGATTATTCAAATATCCACAGTCGATTACACTTTAAGGGAGTAAGTGTGAAGTAAGACTGTCATGAATTGGTGATAGATTGTCTAAGGAGTTAGACATTGCAATTGGATTGCTGAACCATTCGTGAGTACTTGGAAATGGAGATTTGAGTATTGGATAAACCCGCGCTCAATGGATTGCTTCATGGATTACATCACGAGCAATGTTGAGACGATAATATCTTTTGATCTTTAAGCTAAGACATATGAGTTATGATTTATTAGACGGTTGTTCATTGATAATATGAAAACGCATCGGTAACTCGGTGTTATAAAACGTATTGTTGTGAGTGATTTGTCTGGTAAAAGACATAAGTATATGAGTCGAAGTTTATTCGTCCCTTGACCCTAACGGGAAACAGATATCTGTAGGCCTCTCGATGATTTTGAAGTTGACTAAAATGGTTGGCCAACCGGGACTAAATTGGTAGTCTAAGAGTCATATGCAAATCGGAAATCGAGGAACAGTGAATCAGACCAGATTGATTTTATCCATGTCTTGAGTCTGAAAATATCTTGTTGGACGGAGGATCATCTGATCACTTATCTTTGGACAGAACTGACTGGGTCAGAGTTCAGACAATTAAAGTCATAGACTTATCCAAGTGGGAGACTGTTGGATTAGGTGTCTAAGCCATGACTTGTAATTGAACTTTTATCTTATGATTAAAAGCAAAGTCCATTTGGGTTGCCCTCATGGGTGGAGGAAAGATAGTTCAGTAGAGAGAATAGTTGATTTATTAATTGTATAATAAATCAATAGAAAATATATATATGGTTTATTAATATATTTAAGTGCTAATATATTAATTAGAAACTATATTAATTAATTGAGATTTAATCTAGAATTAATTGGATTTAATTTGGAGATTAAATTAATTAATTAAAAGGTGCAGGGACTGGTTTGGTATTTATTCAATAGTTGAATAACTGGCCAGGAAAAACCAGGGACCAAAAGTGGCGCCAACTTGGAGGCTCCTCCAAGGGTTTGGCGAAACCCTAATTAGGGTTTGGTAAGCCTGGTCCAAGTGGTCAAAAGCCTTGTCCAATTGGAGGCTCCTTAGGGTTTCAGGTGTAACCCTTGGAGGCTATAAAAGGAACCCCCTGGCACCTCATATTCACGCCATCTTCTCTCTGGATTTACTCTGCTGGACTGATTCTTCCATCACCTGGGTGTGACTTTCATCTGAGGCAGGATAATTTTGCTGCTGCTTAAAAGGATCATAAGATCTAAGGTTGGTTTTTCTTGATTCTTCTTTAGAATTGAATTGTATCCTTTAGGTTCTTAGTTCTAATCTTCATAGAAGAAAACATAGATCAATATTAGGGTTGCATGTGAACCTTAGGTTATTTTGTGTTCATTGATTGCATAGAAACCCTTCAAAACTAAGTCCCAAGTTTTGTTACACTTAAGAGCATAGAGCTCAGCATCCATAGCTGCACACCATTCAGGCCACTTTTTAGCTTGAATATATGTTGTAGGTTCCTTATCAAGGGAACTCAAAGATTTTGCAACATAAACCTCATGATCTGGAAATGTTATTGGCTTTCTAGAGGCATCACGATACCTTGTTGTCATAGGATGAGTAGAGACAACAGGTAGTGATGAAGGTGGAGGTGGTGGTTGATGAGAAGAAAAAGAAGATGAAAGATCAGTAGAAGATGAAACAAATGATTGATTTGGAGACGGTTGATGTATAGGAGAAGCTGAGAACAATGTGGAGATATAGCTAAAGGCATGTCCAACGAAACAGAAGGTAGTTGAGTATATAAATTGGATGGAATAGGAATAGTAGCTGAAATAGAACTCGATGATAATTGAATATTTGAAAATTGGGACACAGAAGGAAAAGTAGATTCATGAAATGTGACATGTTTGTTATAATAAGATTTGGAAGTGGCAGGATTAAAACAAATATAGCCTTTATGATTCGGAGCATAACCAAGAAATAAGCATGGAATAGATTTAGAGGACAATTTATCATCTCGTAGATGTCCAAGATAAGGATAACATAAACAGCCAAAAGTTTTAAGCATTGCATAGTCAGGATACTTATGAAAGAGAATTCCAAAAGGAGACTTATGACTTAGAATAGGAGAAGGTAATCTGTTAATGAGATAAGCAGCTGTAGAAGAGGCATCTGTCCAAAAGAATTTTGATACTTTTGCATGAGACAACATTGTTAAAGCCATGTCTGACAGATGTCTATTTTTCCTTTCAGCAAGACCATTTTGCTGTGGAGAATAGGGACAAGAAATACGATAGGTTATACCACAACTTGCCAAATATTTAGACATGGCACCTTTAATGAGCTCAGGTGCTCCGTCACATTGAAAAATTTTAATTTTCAAAGAAAGAAGATTCTCAACATGAGTTTTGAAATTAATGAATGCTTCAAATACTTGTGATCGATTTTTAAGAGGATAAAGCCACAAAAATATACTATAATCATCAATGAATGTAGCAAAATAACGAAAACCATTTCTGGATAGCAAAGGGGCAGGACCCCATATGTCACAATTAACAATATGAAGATTAGAAACAAAATGTATTACATGAGAATCAAATGGCTTTTTACTGATTTTAGACACATTACAAGCATTACAAGGAACTGACATGCAGTCTTTATTAAACAAGGAAAGTTTTTGAAGAATATATACTCCAGGATGACCAAGGAAACTGTGCCAAAGCTGAGCTTGTGAAGAAGATGAAGGACTAACAGAAGCTGCAGAAAGTCCATAGACATTATACATGCTTAGAGGAATGTGATGAAGGAGCTGGCCTGACAGGGTCTGTATCAAAAAACCAAAGATGAAAAAGAGACAACACAAGGATTATCACGAACAATTTGAGGAATAGACAAAAGACTCTTCTTAAGTTGTGGTACTAATAAAACACTTTCAAGATGTAATATGCAGTTGGAAAGCTTAAGATTATAATGACCAATATGAGTTATAGTTAAGGCCATACCATTTCCAATAATGACCCTATCTTTTCCAGTGTAGACTTTTGCATTTTGAACAAGCTGAGGATCAAACGTCATGTGAGCTGTTGCTCCATAATCAGGCAACCACGACTCAACAGAATCATAGATGTCAACCAAAGAACTTCTTTCAATACCAACAACATAAGCATGTGGAGGTTCCTAATATTTTGGTTTATTTTGTGTACTAATGGTGGAAGCCTAGTTAGCAAAGTGTTCTGGTCCAAAACCTGCTTCAGAACTAGAAGAATTATTGGAATTCCAAGAATTTGAAGAAGAATTAGGATTTGGAGGACAGTTTAAGCCATTAGAATTGCCACTATTGTAAAGTGACCCATTTACCCGTGGGTCAGAAAATGAATTTGAAAAGGGAGAAAAAGAATTCCATGATGTATCTGAACTTGAATCATAGGAGGATTGCCAATTAGTATTTGGAAAAGAAGCAATATGACCTCCATAACTATTATTATTATCACCATAAGTGTATGAACCACCAAAATTGTTATTCTGGCCCCCTCTATTACCATTTCCTCCTCTAAAATTCCTTCCTCCACGAAACACGAAATGAACCTCTACTACCACTATTTCCTATATAGTTTTGCCTTCCTCTACCTCTATTTCCTCCATTGTCAAACCTCCATAAGCATTTGGATGCCATGTGACCATCTTTGTGGCAGATTTGACAATTATTACCAAGATTGACAGTTCCTTTGCCTCTATTTGTATTTGAGTTTTGAACTAAATGTGGAGTAGTTTTAGATGCAACCATACCTGAAACTTCAATAGTGGAGTTATCTTGGGATTCTCTTAATAACCTCTGTTCATATACTAGCAACTTAGACGTGAGTTCCATAAAGGAAGGTAACTCTGTAGCATTTTCAATGTTGACAGCAATAACTTTGTAATCTTGATTCAATCCAGTAAGAGCATGAATTACCATATCAGATTCATCAATCTGAATTCCAATAGAAGCAAGAGAATGAGAAATAGTACTAATTTCATTACAATATTCATCAATTTTCCTTGTGCCTTCTTTGATTTGATGAAGCCTCGTTTGGAGTTGAATTCTCTTAGCAGAGATTTGTTGTGCAAATAAGCACTGTAACTTCTTCCACAACTCATAAGCTGTTTTTGTACCGACTGCAACATGAGCTATTGACGAACTTAAAGTTGCATTTATACAAATTTCAACATATTTGTTCAGCTTACTCCATGTTTTGTATTCTTCACTATTTACAGAAGGCTGTAGAGATGTTCCATCAATGAATTGTATCAAATCAAGTGATTCAAAAACAAAAGAATATGATGTTTCCAGACCAAACAATTGTCTTTGTTAAGTTTGACAGAAACAAAATTAGAGATATTAGTAATTGGTGGCAATTGAGATGAAGAAGTAGGAATGGAGGTTGATTCGGCCATTTTAACTTATGAACAAGGATAAGTTGATGTAAGACTAATGAGAAATGAAAATTGATTTAAGAACAATCTTAAATCAGTGTTTTAATCAAAGAAAAAGAATCAAGAGAAGAAAGAAAAACACTAGTGAAGAAAATAGAATATGAAAGAGATTTTACTCTTTTGACAAAGATGCTCTGTTTCAGATCTTATTTTAGATCTAACTTGTTTCTTCGTGATTGCCATTAATGGAGTAATTGAGCTTCAAAGCTTGCTTCGAAAAATAATAATCAGGCCCTAATTCCATGAAAGCATTTATGTTTAGAGAAAGAATTTAGAGAGAGAATTGTGTTTTGCATATCGTATTTCACTTACTCGATACAGTACATTGCACACTTCTTATACTAACGCCTCAACTATATTAACAGACTCATAACTGATCTAACTAACAATTGCTGACATGTCAAATGACTAACTAACTCTTAACTAATCTATGTGCTGACTTGGCAACTATATACGCTATCAATCAAAATTAGGCGACTTAGTGCTTTGCAGGGTATTAGAAAGGAGTTGATGTGCATCCAGTTGTGTTTACATACCGTCGTTCAGGAGTGGATCAAGTCATGGTAAGATCAATTTTAGAATTAGAAGTCGTAACGTTGACTGAAATAAAAAAGGGAGAGGAAACAATGTAGCGTCGACAGGATTATGGTGCAAGCTGAATGTGTATTATAAATTGGGTGGGTTCGAAATCTTATGAATACGTGGAACAATTGTGGAATATACTTTTTATCGGGCTGATTACGTGGTTACTAGAATCGATTTGTGAGAGGCAAGGGTTCTTGACGCAGATTGTGGGGGAAATAATCGAGAATACAAAGCAAAGAAATTCAAGGCGTTGAGGGATTGCAGTTGAAACGTTACGACTCAATTTTGACAATGATGTCAATCGGTGGAAAGTAGGTGGCTGCCTGAGAACCTTGCATTGAGCTAAATATGTGATGGAGAGCGGTAGAGAAAGAGGAAGAGAATGGAGACAAATTTTGAAGGAAATTCAACATAAGTAAGTGTTCGTGCTTTTTTATATCTTGCATTACACGTCATCCAAGATAAGAACATTAAAGAGGAAACAGATGGTTTGTTGAGCACATTATCAAGATCATCATTTGTTCCATATATAACTTGTTGTTGTCCAAGAAGATGGAATGGAAGCCTAATAACAGAAGGAGTTCTATAATGAACATCATATCCAAAAATCCGCCAAGATGCCTCACAAGTAGATAAATACCAACAATCATAATACTCTTTTATTTCGTCAACTTCCTAATTATTATTGTCTTCGTTGTGCTTTGTACAATAGCAGCAGTAGCTTTATCAGGACTTATGTTAATATATTTAAACAAATATTTTATAGAAGCATCCTTATTGCACCACTCAACATTAATGTGAGCTTGATATTTTTTTCAAAAGGACTTTGTGATAGGGAACGACATTTCTGTTATCCAATTTAACGCCTAACTTTTCAACAAAATTTCCATCATATCGTCTTCTGTATAAAGGATAACCATTAGAATCAATAGACGTTTGATGTGAGAATTTCTTCGGGTAGCTTTTTGAGCACTTATTGTCAATCATGCAAGGGCATTTCATATTATCATTACCACAAGGACCATGGATAATGAAATCGCTGACAAGTGCATATAATTCAGGATCGTTATCTTTGTGTGGAATCTTAGCACAAATAATCGGATCTATATGTTCAACGGTAGGGAGTTTGTAATCACTGTGCATAAATAGACATATATGAGCATGAGGCAAACCGCTCTTTTGAAACTCCATAGTATAAACAACTACAAATCAAATAAGTAGTCTATTATTATAAGAAACTAAACTAATAAATTTTATAAAATATTTGATGGAAAATAAAAGTTTACCTTCAAGTTTAATGATAAGATAACAAAAGTACTTAACATGTTATAAGAATAATTGTAAGTTAATTTTACCTGCTTGGACGACACCGAGTAATTTATTCTCCTTTAAGTCTTTAACCAATGAATCAAGTTTGATTTTAAATAACCTGCATAGTATGTCAGGTCGGTCTTCAGGATTACGCGTTGTGTCTTTCAGAAACCTTCTAATTTCTAGCCATTTTAGATTACATGTTACGGTTATGAAAAAATTCGGGTATCCAAACCACTTACAAAGTGACATGACATCTAAATAATCTTGCATAATGTAACGTGCACCACCAGTAAAGGAAGAAGGCAATATAACACGTTGTCTGATATTTGAAATACTAGTATTGGCATGGTTGTGTACCATACGTAACTTCTCAGAAGCTTCACATCTAAGAACTTTTTGTTGGTTGCGTATGTAAAATAATCTCTCAGTTTCAATCATGGTATAAGCATCAACCAAAAATGGTTGGAAAAGCCTTCTTGAATTCAAAATTATAGAGAAAACATTAACCCTGTCTTGAATTCTATAAGCAAAGAATTCCCTCATTGTACAATTAGGTCGTTTGCTATTGGAAGACGACGTAACACCTCTATAAGGAATATCAACTCTATATCCATCTTCTCTATACGGAAAGAGGAGTGGGTATTGAAGAGCAATATATGAAGGGTGCAATTCGCTTATACGCTGTAGATTTCCTGATTGAGTTTTTATGATGATGTCTCTATTTTCAATTGCATTGCCAATGTCACCAACAATTAACGCAACAACCTCAGAAGCAGTTGGTAGGTTATATGTCCTTCCATCTTGTTGCCTTCTTCCTATTAGGCGTAACTTTAGATTTATATGAGGATTCTCAATAAAACAATCTCTTGGCATTCTGTAACATTTAACGAACTCATTTGTTGAATCCAACATATCCTTCAAATACTGTATTATCTCAACATCAAGAGAATTAGAAGCTTTTGTAGACCTATCATTTTGTGTACTGATAAGAAAAATATAATAAATTAAATGTTTACTAAAGATATAAGTATATAAAATTTTCAAATAATAAGGGTATAAAAAAGTTAGAAGAAATACCTAAAAACATTATGTCTATTTGAAACTTCATTCTCAGTATCATATATGTAAAGTTGAGAGAACTTTGGCTTAGATCCATCTGGAGGTAGAAGACTTCCCATACAGTGATAATTTAGACCACCGAGTCTGAATATGTATGGCACATTACCTTTTTGATGGAAGAATCAACTTTTCCACCCATCAAGGTAAATGAAAACATCGAATTAAAGCGACAAATGTTCTTCAAGAAATGTTTGCTTTTGGAATCAAGAGAAAGATATAGATTTTGGTAATTATGATACACTTCTTTTAAATTAGGAAGCTCAACTTTTCCATAACCATAACACATGGAATAAGTTGTTTAATTCCCAGATTTACTCCCTCTAATACCTTCAGCTTTCCATAATTTTGCATGACATATGGAACATATAACACTTTGATCACCATGATCCAAGTAATCTGTTAAAAAATAACTTAAATTAAATTTATGCTTAATGTGAAATTGTATAAAAATAAACATATATAAATTTCATTTATAATTTCAAGAATACTACCTTTTGAGACACCAAAAAGTATGTCATGAAGATTTTCTTCATCATTTAAGTCTTCATCTAATGTTAAGTCAAATACAGGTATACCAGAAATATTTGAAGACTTCCGTTTACATAAATTCTTTTTGACTGGCAACTTTCGAGAAGAAACTTGAGTGATTGTTTATGAAGGTGTCGCTGTACTTTGTTTAGACAATCTAAATGAATTTATATTGCTTGATAATGGTGTTCGATTGTCACCGATGTAATTAGTATGAACTGTTCAAATCATATGAGATGTAACGTATACCATACAAATAAAGTATTCAAAGTAAATGTATATAATATAAAAATACGAAAATAAATTACATATACCATTAGAAATGTTAGATAATGGAGTTCTTATATGAGAAATTGAAGTAGATTCGCAACTTCTATGTTGATGTCCACGTGATATATTTGAGTTTTGATGTTCATTGTCATAAACCACATGTTGAGGAGTATTTGAAGATCTTAACGTTTCATGAACATGACCTAAAACAACTATTAAATAATAAGAATAGTGGTCAAAGAAACCATTTTTGTTTAGGATAAGATAAATATTAGAAGAAAGTCATTATTTAATAATGCATGGTAAATATAAAAATTGATTAAATAATTACATAATTGTTGATAGAGAAAGAAATACCATTGGAGTCAATATGCATATCGTTGGATCTTCTATTATCCAAATAAGATTTTCTATGTTTTCGTCTATCGGTAGCGTACTTAGACAATGGACTTGACACGTTAAAAGTGGATGTCGATTGGAAGCTTGAATGCTGATACCCACATGGTATATTTGAGTTGACATTTTCATTGTCACCAACATCATGTATTGAATTATTTAAAGGTGTTAAATGTTCTTGATGATGACCGATATTAATAAGAATATTTAAACTTCAACTTTATTGCATGTAAAAAACATATAATATAATAAGAATACACATGTAGATTATAAACCAATATAAATATTGTGTGAAAACAATATATAAATGATATGTTAGAAAAAATATACTGTTTGACTTGGTAGACTTAGCATTTAATGCTTTTTGATCCATATATAATCTCCTAGCTTTCTATCTCTCTTTAGAGTTGTTGATATACATATTATACTTGAATATTTTGGGAAAAAATATCTTGTAATGAACAATTAAATATTGTTAAAATTTTTAATTAATTTATTTCGTACAATAAAAATATATTATAATAGGTAGTGAATGAAGATTTAAAAATAATATAATTAAAAAATAAACATAATACTTCATTAAATTTTATAAAAAATTTAAACATAGTTTATTATAATTTCTAGTTGTAAAGCTTATGCTTAACCGCAAAATATCAACAAATATCATTTTTATTGAAATTATGTTTACGAAATAACAGACCGTATAATATTGTTTTTTCAATGATAGAAGATTGACATAATGAAATATTAATCTATTATTAATATTAATTTCCATGTAATACGTTTTTTTTGCTTGTTACATAAATATAGTAAATTTATTTACTTTTAAAGATTAAGATTTATTATAATGTTTGGATAATATTAAGCTACTACAATATGACCATAAGAAATTAATGTAAGCAAATTCAGCAACCTGTTTCAAATATATGTAGAATAAATCGGTGAAGGAAAGATTATACCGCATAGAACGTCAAGACTGAATGTCGTATCTTCTGTAAAGCTTTTCTTCAATTACAGAGAAACCAGAAACACGATTGGATTAAAAATCAGAAAATAAAAGAATCATTTGTTTCGTGAAAATTACTCACTGCGTGTTGAAATCTTCAGTGCGTGATGCGTGTTATTTGCTACAATTGAGTACTATAAGTTAGACATTGTTGCTAATCAATTTTAAAATTTACATATTAAAGGATTTTGTGGTATAATTGTTTTTAATTTGTATTTCAAATTAATTGTTGGAGATTACAAATGTGCTGATTTTGCATGAAATGGTTTTGATTTTGGCTACCGTTCCAGATTTTTCGATCAATTCTGGTATGAAGACACATAAATCACGCATCACAATGATAGAAAGTCTTATGGTAAGTCGTTTCTTGTTTGCTTAATTTCTGAGGAGTATATATTATGATCCGTGTTATGCTTTATTAAACAACCATATTATTCACTTTATCTATTTGATTAAATGTTTATGTAACACCCCGTTTTTGTTTTGGTAATTTTGATTGATGTTGATTATCCTAATTGCGTATTTCAAGAGCAAAGAGAAGCCTATTAAATAGGAACGATTTAAAGAATAAAGTCTCGTCTATTATGTCTAATATTAAAAATAGTTATTAAAATAAAATAAAATAATAAAATGGTGATATAATAATTTTAAAAGCTTAATTATAAGAGTGAGGGTTTGTTATGTCATTATTTGAAACTTATTAAATTAAGAAATCTAGATGTGGCTTAAATGAAATTATTGACACAAACTTGAGGGGTGTTTTGTGTCAAACTCTCAAACTGCATGAATTGTTACGCTGGCTTTGGGCTGTTGTGCGATCAAGGAGAAACCGGCTTCAAAGGCCTTCGGCAGCCCTTCGTAGCCCATTCAAACCCAAGGTCGTGAGGTGTAATTGAAACCTAGGTGATCTCACGTACGTATTCCACTCCAACCGAGAACCTCTGGCTGCGTTTTTCTGTTTTGTCGTAAAGAGAGAAAAGAGAGAACGAGGAGGAGAAGTGCAATCGTGTGAGTAGTGAAGCGAGGCCGTCAAGAGAGCAGGAGATCGTGTGTTGCGGAGCTGTAACATCTTGATCGTGCATCTCCTAGGTGAGCCAATCTTTTATTTTTCTTCTTGCTTTACAACCGTAATCACCACCACATCCCCCACCGTGGGTAATTGTGTGAGAGTGTGTGTAGGTGTGTGTGGTCTATTCCATGCACTCTTTTCTGATCTTGAGGTCTAGATGTAACTACTCCTAGTTTCGATATCACCATCTTGGGACTTCTTTCGAGTTATTTCTAGCCAAAGGTTGCATCCATGCATTTCATTGTGTGTATGAGTGTGTTCTTGTTATGTATGGCTCAAATCATTGTCTCCTACCCCATGTTTTTTGTTTTTATGGTCTGAATGGATTTGTTTCTGACGTTATAGGTCTTAATCGTTGTCTTTATGGGTTTAGGAGTTGAAACCCTAGACCTTAATGTCATTTTCTGAATTTTCGAATTTTCACTGTTTTGAACTCTACCTTGAAAAATTCGTGTAAAATCGTGTGATTGGCCATCTGAAGTTAACCATACATTTTTGGAAAGGTCTATGTGTGTAGTTAGTTTTTCCAGAAGGCCATGACCTAATTTGAGCCCTAGGTCATGTAGAAGTTGCAATCTTCACTGACTGGTCCAGGGCTATAACGATCAGTGAATTCTGCATTGGTATATTCATAATTAAATATAAACAAATGATTTGAGGGCAAGACCAGTGGTAAAGGTTCATGTTAGGGGTCTAGTTTCTTCATACCAAAAATAAGAATCCAAATACCTATGAATTTTGTGTTTTGGTTCTATCATTGAAGGGTGGTCAGATCAGTCCACTTTGGGGATTTGTCAATTATTATTGGAAAATGTAAATGACCTAAGGTTAGGTCCTGTGATCTTATCCTTGGGTCTAGTGTTTGTCTGATTTTTCTTAGATTTTATCTTGAATCCTTCATTGGCTAGTTAATGCAAATATTGTAAGTGGGTCAGAAATCAGTTTGCCATCAGTTTCCTCTTTTGTGTTAATTGTCTTAATTATGGGTCCTCAGTGGTATGGTGTGTGTCCAGGTTTACCTAAAACTAATTAAAACATATAATACTCCTTTTTTTGAGTAAAAGCGAACAAGGGGGGGGGGGGGTACATGGTGGGATACGGTGCGTGTCAGAAGTATTGATTTATTTTATGATCAATTGTAAAAATAATATAAATAAATGGACAAACTACATTGCTATTTCTTTCAAATTTCCCACTGCATCAAACCTTGTAATTTATTTCTATGATTTTTGCAGATAGTCAAACAAAAAAGAGGAGGCAATGCAGCGAAGGTACTTGATTTCGTCAAACTATTCTGTTTCATGTCTTTACGTTTAATAATTTTAATTTTTTTAAATCGTAGTATCATATATTAATTTAATCCGATAATTAAGCAACTACATAAACCATCAATTGGATAACGTAAATCAAAGATTAATCCGCACTTATCCAACTTCCATTTTTTAAAAACAGATTTTCTAATTTTCCTCCTCAAATGAAGCCTATCTCAATCAATATATATATATATATATATATATATATATATATATATATATATATATATATATATATATATATATTCTATTTCTCAATTCACATCGAACACATAGTTTTAAGTCGTCACAGTGTTAATTCGCACTTTTTCACACTACTCCTTCATGGCTTCAAACAACTACACCATGATCAATGACCTCTCTCTCAAAGGAGACGACTATACACTCAAGGTCTGAATAACCCGTCTCTGGAAGTCAACCAAAAACACAAATTCGAACGAAACACAATCTTTGGAAATGATCTTGATGGATGAGTAGGTATGTCGGTTAATAACAGAAATATCTGTATTACCATCGTTTAACTTTTTAATCTTTTTTGCATTATGTTTTTCTTTCAATTTATGTTTAATCTAGTCATCAGTACTTTGAATCATTTAATTTTTTCTGATGTAAAGTACTCCTCTCTTCTTTCATTTACACACTAATTACACAAATATACACTCTGATCGGTATTTGTTTTAACGTTATTACATAAATACTCGTCAACATAAAATTTGTGCTACTTGTAAACCATTTCGTCACAATCAATTTAAAGAATTTCCCATCAATCTGGATTCCTTTAATGATTATTTCATCAGAATCACTTATTTTGACGAAATGGATTTATTTGTATTGTATCGAAAAAAAAAATGTCATATTATATTGATTTAAAAAGAATATTGTGATGTCTTTATTAAATTACAGATATCTATTTTTAAGAAAATATACTAATAATTCGGTTTTATTTTTTTTTTCATTCTAGAGATCAAAAGTTCGCTGTAATGTGTCAGGAAAATTTTTACCCAGATTAGGTAGATATTTAGAAGAATATGGGGATGTATACATTCAAAAACCTACACTTGGCATGAATCAACGAATTTACAAGTACGTGGACAATAAACATAAACTTTATGTCTAGTATACCACCAGAGTTTTCCGGTGTTCGGATTTTCTGGTCCTAAGCATGGTTTTTCTTTTGCAAATTACTAATCACTTTTGAATAACACCATCTCTCGTACTACAACATTTGGTAATTGTTTATTTTCTAATATATATTCTTATTTTACAAGTACAATACTAACATTTGTTATTTTATGATATAGATGTTATTAGTCAATTTGTCAAATTGTATCGAGATGACAAGTCTACTATTGAAAAGGATGAAAAACCAAAAAAGATCAACTTTGATATCATGGATCTAGAGTGGGAATCTTTCTTTTTTAATTTACTACTTTTAAATCATATATTCAAACTAACTAAAATATTATGATATTTGTTTAAGGGCCTTATTGTTCGTGTTACTTTATGGATAGATTATGCTCGTCAATTTGAAGACTACATTGATAAAAACAAAGACCAAACCAGTCTAACAATTGTCATACAATTTGCAAGACTGAATTTTTGGAATGGTTAGTTATTCCATACATGATTTTTAATAACATACACATATTATCATTTTTGTATATAATGCAATAATTTGATACAATTATATTTTAATTTCGGGTCGTCCTTACGTAAATAACACATACAATGCTACCAAACTTTTCTTGAACGAGCAAATTGATGAGATTCTTACTTGGTAACATTGTATGTGTTGTTTATGTAGGGACGACCTGAAATTAAAATATAATTGTATCAAATTATTGCATTATATACAAAAATGATAATATGAGTATGTTATTAAAAATCATGTATGGAATAACTAACCATTCCAAAAATTCAGTCTTGCAAATTGAATAATAATTGTTAGACTGGTTTGGTCTTTGTTTTTATCAACATAGTCTTCAAATTGACGAGCATAATCTACCCATAAAGTAACACGAATAATAAGACCCCTAAACAAATATCTTAATATTTTAGTTAGTTTGAATATATGATTTAAAAGTAGTAAATTAAAAAAGAAAGATTCCCACTCTAGATCCATGATATCAAAGTTGATCTTTTTTGGTTTTTCATCCTTTTCAATAGTAGACTTGTCATCTCCATACAATTTGACAAATTGACTAATAACATCTATATTATAAAATAACAAATGTTAGTATTGTACTTGTAAAATAAGAATATATATTAGAAAATAAACAATTACCAAATGTTGTAGTACGAGAGATGGTGTTATTCAAAAGCGATTAGTAATTTGCAAAAGAAAAACCATGCTTAGGACCAGAAAATCCGAACACAGGAAAACTCTGGTGGTATACTAGACATAAAGTTTATGTTTATTGTCCACGTACTTGTAAATTCGTTGATTCATGCCAAGTGTAGGTTGTTGAATGTGTACATCCCCATATTCTTCTAAATATCTACCTAATCTGGGTAAAAATTTTCCTGACACATTACAGCGAACTTTGGATCTCTAGAATGAAAAAAAAATAAAACCGAATTATTAGTATATTTTCTTAAAAATAGATATCTGTAATTTAATAAAGACATCACAATATTCTTTTTAAATCAATATAATATGACATTTTTTTTTCGATACAATACAAATAAATCCATTTCGTCAAAATAAGTGATTCTGATGAAATAATCATTAAAGGAATCCAGATTGATGGGAAATTCTTTAAATTGATTGTGACGAAATGGGTTACAAGTAGCACAAATTTTATGTTGATGAGTATTTATGTAATAACGTTATAACAAATACCGATCAGAGTGTATATTTGTGTAATTAGTGTGTAAATGAAAGAAGAGAGGAGTACTTTACATCAGAAAAAATTAAATGATTCAAAGTACTGATGACTAGATTAAACATAAATTGAAAGAAAAACATAATGCAAAAAAGATTAAAAAGTTAAACGATGGTAATACAGATATTTCTGTTATTAACCGACATACCTGCTCATCCATCAAGATCATTTCCAAAGATTGTGTTTCGTTCGAATTTGTGTTTTTGGTTGACTTCCAGAGACGGGTTATTCGGACCTTGAGTGTATAGTCGTCTCCTTTGAGAGAGAGGTCATTGATCATGGTGTAGTTGTTTG
Source organism: Cichorium intybus (assembly GCA_023525715.1). NCBI lineage: Eukaryota > Viridiplantae > Streptophyta > Magnoliopsida > Asterales > Asteraceae > Cichorium > Cichorium intybus. The sequence continues at coordinate 124,650,366 of CM042011.1, read as the reverse complement.
AAGCCATGAAGGAGTAGTGTGAAAACGTGCGAATTAACACTGTGACGACTTAAAACTGTGTTCGATGTGAATTGAGAAATAAAATATATATATATTGATTGAGATAGGCTTCATTTGAGGAGGAAAATTAGAAAATCTGTTTTTAAAAATGGAAGTTGGATAAATGCGGATTAATCTTTGATTTACGTTATCCAATTGATGGTTTAGGTAGTTGCTTAATTATCGGATTAAATTAATAGATGATACCATGATTTAAAAAAATTAAAATTATTAAACGTAAAGACATGAAACAGAATAGTCTGACGAAATCAAAGTATCTTTGCTGCATTACCTCCTTTTTTTTGTTTGACTATCTGCAAAACAACAATCATAGAAATAAATTACAAGGTTTGATGTAGTGGGAAATTTGAAAGAAATAGCAATGTAGTTTGTCCATTTGTTTATATTATTCTTACAATTGATCATAAAATAAATCAATAAAAATGGTTTTTTCCGATTCCAACCCCTCCATAAAGATAGAGTCCTTTAACCGTCATTTAAACATTTAATCAAACAGATAGAGTGAATAATATGGTTGTTTAATAAAGCATAACACTGACCATAAAATATACTCCTCAGAAATTAAGCAGATAAGAAATGACTTACCATAAGACTTTCTATCATTATGATACGTGATTTATGTGTCTTCATACCAGAATTGATCGAAAAATCTGGAACGATGGCCAAAATCAAAACCATTTCACACAAAATCAGCACATTAATCTCTAACAAATTAATTTGAAATACAAATTAAAAACAATTATACCACAAAATCCTTTAATATGTAACTGTTAAAATCGATTAGCAACAATGTCTAACTTACAGTACTCAATTGTAGCAAATAACACGCATCACGCACTGAAGATTTCAACATACATGGAGTAATTTTCACGAATCAAAGGATTCTTTTATTTTCTGATTTTTAATCCAATTGTGTTTCTGGTTTCTCTGCAATGAAGAAAAGCTTTACAGAAGATACGACATTCAGTCTTGTCCATTTGTTTATATTATTCTTACAATGGATCATAAAATAAATCAATATAAATGGTTTTTCCGGTTCCAACTCCTCCATAAAGATAGAGTCCTTTAACCGGTGAGACAGAAGAATGAGGCATAAATCATGACCATATCCATCTACTGTTGGAAATCAAATTCAATAATCGTGTTAATTAAAAGAAACAACAACCCGCTTTCATTGATTCGTTCATTATAACATCGTACTTTAATTATGTGAGTTATTCAGAGTATAATGACAACATACGAGAAGAGAAAACATTGAAAGTATAGTGCTTTAATAAATAAAAGTCGAAAATTACAATGTTGTAATATAAAGAAACAAAAACTAGAACCTTGTAATCCTATCATAATAAATGAATGGTTACATACCAAATGAAACATAAGTGCAATCACCGCCAACATAAACAAATACGGTTTCACAGCTATCCACATTGCAGTTGGAATACGGAAACAAGGGATTACATTTGTCCAGAAATTAGTTGAAAAAATATTAGTAGAATCACTCCTAAAATGTTAACTTAAAAAAAATTCGCAACTCTTCATATTGCAGCCGTTGTTGGCAACACTATGGCTGTCAAGATATTGGTGAATAAAAACCATAGGCTTTTATAGACGTTGATGGCTTATTACATACAACCTTTTCACCGATTGGTATAACCATTAATCCTCTTTACCCTCCCAGTGATGTGCGAGACTCAAAAATCTCAAAAGACATATTGTAGAATACTTTGCTATTTCATCGAATTACCTTCCTTTTTTCGCAGAAATAAAATAACGATTCAAATGAATTAACAAAGTTACCAAGTTCCTCACTGAGTCTTTGAATTTCTCTTAAGGTTCATATCTGCAAAAGAATTCATAGAGACATTTTCACCAACAGTTTGTATGCATAGTAAAAGAAGTGTGGAATTCAGTATACGAATTTCAACAATTTGATTGAACAGAATAGAGATGAGAGACAGAAAGATAGATCAATCCATGAAAAAGAATGGAGTTGATTCTGATCGCGTAGACAACAGGGCATTCGATTTTCAACATCCTGTATAAATTGGTATACGAATTTCAAAATTTTAATTGAACATAATAAAGATGAGAGACTGTAAGTTAGATTGAATTCGTGATGTTGATCACATGGGAGATTGCAAACGGTCGGAGTAAAACCATGTAAATTGAATGAGTGTAGAAACCGATAATTAAGGAGTGATTAAGTAACTGACCAAGTTTTTTCATTTTTTAAATAAAATAAAAATTTTCAGAAAATAACATATGACAAATTCAATAAGGTGATGACAAGTGTACAAGAGATTTTTATTTATTAGGATAGGATATTAAATATTTTTATATAAAAATAGGTGAAATTGTCAAACTTGAGGGGTGAGAAAAATGATCCATTTTCATGATTTTAAAGACAATCGATGAAAGGTGAATAGAAAAAAAAAACTATGTGATAGTTTATTTGGCATTTTGGATGAGAGGAACGGGTCCCAAGGTCCCAAGAATTTGTTTCCTTTTATTTTGGCTTGTATAAGGTAGATGGTTAAGTTAGTAACAATGTTTAACATCCTCATGTGATAAAAGTAAATAAATGTTTGGTTCTCATGTGATAAAAGTAAATAAATGTTTTTTACTTAAATTTAGATGGTTGAGTTAGTAGCAATGTATAACGTTCTCGTGTAATAAAAGTAAATAAATGTCTGTTACTTCAATTTCAATAGAGCTTGTAGACATAAATTATTTTTTAAATTATGAATTCATTTAATAAATAAATTTATATATAGGATGACATTGTTTTTAGTATCGATTCATTATGATTTTTTTCGGTTTCTCATTTAAAGAAAATGACTTTCGACTTACATGACCATCAACATTACAGAAACGTCACCATTAACAATCTAAGTTCAAATCGTGCTAATTAGGCTATTAGACTATCAATTTTTTCCATTTAGCCATTGACTAGTACAACAAGTTTATAGGTTCCATTTAGGCTTGTTGACTTAACTAACAGAAACGTCACAATTTAGCCATCCAAATACACATGGATTTTTAGGAAAAAAAGAAATTTAGTTTTTAATTAAAAACACCTGGTGTGCTTTAGCCATCCAAATCTACATGGATTTTTAGGCAAAAAGAAATTCATTTTTTTAACTAAAACAACTTGGTAGCACACCTTCCTTTAGCAATTGATTTACAGGTTTGTTTCTTCCTTTGTGGAAGGCGAAAGGTGCTGAGAGCACAATGTTCTTCTCCATTGAAAGTTAATTTGTATCGATACGGTAAAAGCAATGAACCGAGGATGGAGAAAATAAGAGAATTATTGTTATTTTTAAAATTCATGTGGGCGCCAAGTTAGTGCGATTTGGATAAAGGTGGGTTAGAATTGACTATTTGGCATGCCGCATAAGCTAGCAAGCTATAAACCTGTTATAGCTAGTCATAATGGCCAAATGGAAAAAAGTGACGATTTAATAGCTTAATTAGCATGATTTGAACTAGAGGTGCACAAAAGCCGGTTAAAAACCGGTTTCGGTTTTTTAAAAACCGGTTTGGGTCCAACCGGTTTCGGTTATAACCGGTCCAGTTTTGGCCGGTTTTTTTTCGTTCGAGATTGACTTTCAAACCGTTTTTTTCGGTTTTTAAACCGGTTTGGTTCGGTTAACCGGAAGAAAAACCGGGGTTTTTAAACCGGTTCGGTTTGAGATAAAAAACCGGTTAAAAACCGATTCGGTTAAAAAACCGGTTCGGTTATTAAAAACCGGTTATTAAAAAAACCGGTTCGGTTTTCTTTTTCGGTTATTTAAAAAACCGGTTCTTTTGTGCACCTCTAATTTGAACTTAGATGACCAAATGATGACGTTTTTGTAACTTTGATGATCATTTAAATCAAAAGTCCTAAAGAAAACCATAGAAAACTGAAATTTTCATTAATTAAAAAAAAATTAAAGCCAAAAAATAAACCATCAACTTTTCGAAGAGTTTAGGTTTCAAGTTATGATATTCTAATTTTCTATAAAAAATGACTTAGGAGTGTAACGAAATTTCAAAATTGTTCAAAAAACATGATTCCACTTTGTTTAGTACAAAAAATACCAAAAAAAAAAACTATCATATTTGTAAACATATAACCATTAAAGTTACCATTTTGTTCAAAAAACATATTTACCCTCTTGCTGGAATAACGTTATCGTGGCTAAAAAATAGATCATTAGAAATCTTCGTTGGTATAACCTCATCGTCATCTGCATGATCCAGTGTTGATTCATCTGAAATGACTGAGTCTACATCATCATCTCAACTATTACTATATGTGCCTCCATTTCCGACTTTTTATTCGTCAATCCAGTCCATACTTGGTTCTTTATTGTGATCAATGTACACATTAATTCTTGCATCATTACCATAGCTAGCATCAAGAAACCTTACATAATCATTATCCATCTTTGACTTCTCTCAAAGCATCTCGAAGAAACCGATTTCCAACACAGTAGTAGACATCAATACACCTATCCTAACCAATTTCTGAAGATAACAAATGAACTCCTTGGAACCCATACTTTTGAAATGTACTTCGGTAACAGACGTTTTGAAGGGGCTGAAGTATACTATGTGATTGGGGGGGGGGGGGAATCCCTTTTGTGTTTAACATATGTATACTATGTGATTGGGGGGGGGGGGGGATCCCTTTTGTGTTTAACATGGATTGTGAGGAACACTTCATTTGATGCACCTACCATTCTCATGGTGTGATTCGAACGTGAAAACTCTTAAGACAAACCCTAACTTCTGGTGCAAGTGTTATGGACTTCTGAATGGGTAAACAATGGAGAAACCCTAATTTCAGGTGCAAGTGTTCCGAACTTCGGATTGGGTAAACAAGTGAAAAGCCATGTAATAACCCTTAAAATCCACATAAATGAGTTCTTTTTCCTTAATTCATAGTTTGATTGGGTAAATTTGGACTAAAACCTATTATAGTTGGTGACATAAATGTGTTTCTATGAACAACAAATGCTATAGTTTGTTAGTATTTTTTTTGTAGCAGACAATATTGAATGATGTTTTTTACAAGTTATTTTCCTTTTACTAAAGAGTTAATAACTTGAGAGGGTAATTTACTTTTCAAAATGTTCATATTTAGGTAACAATGTTTTTTTTGTTCATATTTACCCATTTAACTTGTTATACATGTTCAAAAAAGTGTAATATGACCGGCTGGTGCGGGTTTTTCCAGTCATATTACCATTTTTTGAACAGATATAACAAGTTAAATGGGTAAATGTGAACAAAAAAACATTGTTACCTAAATGTGATCATTTTGAAAAGTAAGTTATCCTCTCAAGTCATTAACCCGGTTTATAAAAAACGTGGCTCTCTATCAAGTTGTTCTTTCTACATTAAGTAAGAAAAGAAACACTTATATATATATATATATAAACAAGTCACAAAGAAACAACACCTTACTTTCTTTATCAATGACTTTTCAAGAGGGTTTTGGGAAATCATTTTTGTGTTAACTTTTTGAAATTTTGTTATATATAGGGTGAGAACCATAAGAAACCTGAGGCTTCTCATAATGTGCGTCTTAATTTAATTGCATCCACAATATATGGTGATTCATTTGATGGAAAGACAACTAGTTTGTGTGTTAGGTGCGCTGTCTATTATGACCATGAAACAAGAAAAGAAGATCCCTCAAAAAAATGGCGTGTGGAGTAACATCCTTTGTGATTCAAAACTTGGAGACAAAGTTTAACAGGTACATGTTTGCTAGTTCCATTCGTATAAGATTGTATATTTTTTCCGGTCATATTACCCTTTTTTTGAACAGATATAACAAGTTAAATGGGTAAATGTGAACCAAAAAAAAAAACATTGTTACCTAAATATGAAAATTTTGGAGAGTAAGTTACCCTCTCAAGACATGAAAACCCCGACCAGCCGATCATATTACCCTTTTTGAACACGTATAACAAGTTAAATATGTAAATGTAAACAAAAAAAGCATTGTTACCTAAATATGAACATTTTGAAAAATAAGTTACCCTCTCAAATCATTAACCTTTTATTGAAATATTGTTTCTGTTTCGGTTTTTTCACACCTTGCCTTTCATAAAAGACCACTTTTTATTAAATGAAAGAATTAGAATTCGGTTTTTATGTAGCTAAAATTTGTGTATGATTGCGATTCTTTAAAGTAAAGAATTAAAATTCGGTTTATAACTTTAAACAAGAATTTCGCGGGGGAAAGAAAGTAACTTGGCCTGGGGTCAGCCACAGCCTCACAGCTTCATTTCCACCACCCAAATCAAACCCTTTTCAACTCCAAATCCCTAAATCAAAATTCTTTCTTTGATGATGAACTCAGAAAAAGCTTAATCTCTGTAGCTACCCTTTTTCCTTTTCCATTATTGCCGATTTAATGTCGTCTTCATGTGCTACCGTGCCGCATCGAGTAGGAACCGAGTGGTCTACCGCTAACAAATTGAGTCCCGCCGTTAAAGTTCATCCTTATAGTGAGCTTTCGATCTAATTTTATCTCATTCTCCACTAGTAACTTACATCACCTTGACTCCAAGTTGTGTTAATCGACTATCTCTGTTTGTAACAGGAAATAAATGTGGTATGAGTAGGAGAGATTTAGCTACCAAAGGAATTGTCGCAGCTGGAGCTTCGATGTTGCCATCTACTTTGCTATCTCAGTCTGCTCAAGGTTGATTTCTCTTAATTTAGGGTTTTAATTTTGTTATCCAACCAGATTGAGAAGTTAACTGAAATATTGGAGGCATAAGGCCGTATTTTGATTGATTGCCTGTACATTATAACTGATTGATGCAAGTCGAGCACAAATTTAGCTCCATTATTGTTAGCGTTTCATTATTCTGATGTAGCTTTGTATTCACTAATATGTTATTGAATATCTCCAATAGGTTTAGAGAGACTACCTTTCAAGAACGATGGATATAACTTTTGGACATGGAGAGGTCACAAAATCCATTACGTTGAAGAAGGAGAAGGTTTCCCCATTGTTCTTATCCATGGTTTTGGTGCTTCAGCTTTCCATTGGAGGTCCCTTTCTATTATCCTATTTTGAACTAATATTTCCTTTCACATCATTCAAATTGTAAATAAGGTTAACTTGCGATTTCAATTTTTTTTCTGATTTCTCATATATCATTAGATACAACATACCTGAATTGGCTAAAAAGTACAAAGTGTATGCTGTTGACTTACTTGGCTTTGGGTGGAGTGAAAAGGCACTTGTTGACTATGATGCATTGGTGTGGAGAGATCAAGTTGCCGATTTCATAAAAGAGATAGTGAAAGAACCAACAATATTGGTTGGAAATAGGTAATGTTTTTATGGATTTTCCATTTTCTATCTGGATTTTTTCTCTTTGTTACAACATTTTATTGATGTATGAATTGGGGAACTTTTAGTCTTGGAGGATTTACTGCTTTGGTGGCAGCAGAAGCAATGAAAGAGCAAGTTGTTGGTATTGCATTACTTAATTCTGCAGGACAATTTGGAAGCCCAAATGATGCAACCATTGAGCCTGAAGAATCCTCTTTTCAAAAATTTATTATAAAGCCATTGAAGGAAGTTTTTCAACGTGTGGTTCTTGGATTCTTGTTTTGGCAAGCAAAGCAACCAGCTCGTGTTGAATCCGTCTTGAAGAGTGTAAGTTAAATCATTCTTTCAGTACTTGATTAACAAATGGTAAATAGCTTATTTGTAAGTTGTAACATGAAAATATTGAAAAAGAAAATATTTCAAATTTTCATAAAAGGAAGTGAATAGATAAAAATCATGGCTACATTGCCCTTCCTTTTTCAGAAATTGAATATAATAGTCATTTTATTTATTATTTGTATGATAATCCACTATGCGAGAATAATGTTAGATACAATAAATATATCTTGATTTACCAGATTAATGAAAATATTTGGTTGTAATTTCAGGTATATAAAAATACTACAAATGTAGATGATTATCTGATTCAATCAATTACCAGGCCAGCAGATGATCCAAATGCTGGAGAAGTTTATTACAGGTTTTTTTTTTTTTTTTTTTTTTTTTTTTTTTTTCCTATAATGACTATAAAAAAAACAATTACATGTTTTCTTACAACTTCGAATTTTTGCAAATTTGTTTTTACATGTTATTTGCAAGTTTGTTTTTACATGTTATTTTCAACTTCATTTATTACAATTTCATATTTTGACTACCTTACAAATTCGTTTTCTACATATTTTTTAACAAATTCATTTGTTTTTGCATGCTTATTTTGTAAACATGTAAAGTTGTAAAAAACACACAAAATTCATTTTTTACCACCTCTTTTTAAAGATCATGTAAAATTTATAAGAAAACCAGAGACAAAATTCGTTTTTGTACAACTTTTTTAAAATTCGTTAAATAATGTAAAAGAGTTGGCAAAAACATGTAAAATGAAATTCGTTTTTACAACTTTTTTACATGTAAAATAACGAATTCTTAAAGCAAATTCCTAAAACATATTTAAAAAAATCAAGATAACGAATCTATAAAAAGACATGTAAAAGAAGCAGAAAACGAATATTAAAAAACATGTAAAAATGAATTTGTGAAAATGAATTCCTTAAAACGAATTTATAAAAAAATTAAAACAAAAATGGTATTTTGGATATATTCAAAATAGTTGGTTGACCATAAGCAGCATTATCCCTTTCGATAAAATGAAGAAACCTAACATTAAAAACAAGAAAAATATTATAATGAACGGTTTAAAAAAGTATTAGGGCTTAATAATTATATGAAATAGTTAATCGGTTAAATTAATAAAACGGTGAAAGTACAAATCTTTCTCTTACAACGTACGTTGTTTTGCAGATTAATGACAAGATTCATGTCAAATCAAAGAAAATACACACTCGACAGTGTCCTTAGCAAACTATCATGCCCATTATTGTTAGTTTGGGGTGATTTAGACCCGTGGGTGGGCCCCGCAAAGGCGAATAGCATCAAAGAGTTTTACCCGAACACATCAGTTGTGAACCTACAAGCCGGGCACTGTCCCCATGATGAAGTGCCCGAGCTTGTCAATAAGGCCTTGATTGATTGGCTATCAACTCTGCCATCCACATCCACATCCACATCCAAATCCGCCACCCAAACCGTATAAACATTTTGTATCCAAAACTTGTAAAGTATCTACACCATGTATATTCATTGGTCATGTATTTTAATGAAATATTATGAAACTTAAAAATATTTGATTAGGGTATTTTTTGTTGTTTAAGAAAGTAAATTTCCATAACTTGCATATGCTTAACAGATAATTTTATACTGCGTTTGACATGTATCTGAGAAGCAGACTGCTTGACATATATCTGAGAAACTGCAAATGACACACAAATCTCTAGTTTTTATCTAACCAAAAGAGGTGAAGCAAAATGGGATAAAATATTCGATCTTTTGTAGGTCCAAAAGATGAAAATGTCATTCTAGTAATTATTATCAAATATAGCCTTATGAAAATTTTTTTTTTTTTTGAACGGCAAATCTATCCTACTCCTACTCCTAAACTACTCATTGTTATGTTAGTGCCAGGGTTTGAACGGCAAATCTATCCTACTCCTTATGAAATTTATTTAGTTTGGTCAGAATGATGTCATATGTGACAAATGTAGTGATGTCTAAGGAGTAGAGCTAATGACAAGTAATATTATAAGATTTTTTAATGTGTCTTTGAATACTATACAAAATTAAGTCTTTCGGCAATTAAAGTTGATACTGCAAGTTGTTTTTCTAGAAGTTTAAGACATTTTATAACCATAAACGACGAGAACGTTTGGAACATTTTTCTTTGACATTGACGTATTATAGTATTATGTTTATGGTCCAATTGCCAACAACCCCATTCACATTTTTGCTAACCAATAATTGTAACAAAATAAACCGAATATATACAGTAAAGATAATTTATTCTAGAGTAAATTACAGTTTTCGTCCTTGTGGTTGACAGCTTTTTACACTCCAAGTCATCTTTTTGAAATCTCACGTTCTTGGTCCCTATGGTGGACAATTTATTGAACTGTTGGTCCCTCAGGTTGTTACCGTCAAGTTTATTCTGTTAAGTGTAGATGAAATGACTAAATTGTCCTTGTTGGCATTCTGGAGAATCCTTAGGAGGCTCGGTGGTTGTAGCTGCATCGCTGGGGTTTTCCGGTGGCGGCTGAGCATTGCCGTTGGTTTCTCCAGGAACACCCCCAACAAGTAACCTAACGAACTCTGGCCTCCGCCGCAACTTACACCTCGGCCCATTCTCTGCATTCCGTCGCATCAATTTCAAAATTTGAACAAATGCGTAAATCAAATAAAAAAGAAGCATATACTCGTAAATATGATTAATTACAATTTGATTTCGTTAGCGGTTTTGTGTTCGTTCTAATTTGCCTCCATTTTGTTCGTCAATTTTTTGGGTGCAAGTGTAACCCACAAATCCATGGAGAATTGTGATTAATAATATGCATACAAGGATCTTATCTTCAGCAACTACACCCTGTTGGAATCCTAAGTCACTGGACCACACACAATATTAATGGGAAACATTGGTTAGTGGATACCACACTTTCATCATTTGCTAGGAACGTGTATGTTTCTTTATTGTGTATAAATAGTGTAGTATTTCATAGAAATAGGCAAGACACAGAGATTGTCACAAACACTGTAATTGGTTTTTGAGTGATATTTCCAATTATAATCAAAGAGGTATTTTGATATTTGTTTGTGTGTACAAAGTGTGGTCTTGAATTGGTATCAGAGCTAAGATCAGAAGGCTGTGAAATCGAGTCCTTACCTTTCATCATGTCAGATGTAGAAGGAGGTAGAGTCGGAAGTACGGGTGGTGCTCCGGTAAAGCTCAAGAAGGTCGGAACTGTCGGCTACTCGAGAGGAGATGGCGGCGGTTGTTCGATTGGAGGGCAGCAGCGGGTGTTATATACCCGCACGGATAGCGACAGTGGTTGCGGATCGACCGGAGCCGACGGTTCGATAGGAGGCGCCAACGGTCGGGAACGCCGGAGGCTCGAGCAGGGGAGCCGGCGGAAGATCGGTTGGCGGTGCAAGGCGGCGGTGGCGGTTTGAATCGAGAAGGCGGAGGATCGACCGGAGCTTACGGATCGCAAAGAGGAGGCGGCGGAAGAGCTTGCGAAGAACCCGATCCAGTGGCGCCGGCGGTGGGTCGAGTAGCAGCGGCGGCAGCTCGATTCGAGGAGGCTTACGAAGAAAGGCTGGGAGAGGAGGTTACCGAAGATGGCACGATGGCGAGGGCCATGCTAATCTGAACCGGCGGCGGCGGCGGAGAGATGAAAGCCGGTGGTTGTAGATCGACTCAAGGAGGAGGAGGCGGGGGAATAGTGATCGGGAAGAGAGAAGCGAAGCAGGGAATTGGGGAAGAAACAGACGTTAAAATGGTTTTAATCCCAATGGATCCGGGTCGGATGGCGGGTTCGGGTCAGACGGATCCGGGTCCTCTCATGGATCTCACCCCAAATCAGTGGGCCTTGGTCCATTTCATGCAAATCCAAGCCCAATGCATTTAAAACCAAACCAGAAATTCAGCCTAATTAAAATTCAAAGCTCAAACCGAAACCCGAAAAAAGATCCGTCAAAAATCACGATGACGTCTCTAAAAGGACTTAGAGATTCGGGGGTGATTGTTGGAATCCTAAGTCACTGGACCACACACAATATTAATGGGAAACATTGGTTAGTGGATACCACACTTTCATCATTTGCTAGGAACGTGTATGTTTCTTTATTGTGTATAAATAGTGTAGTATTTCATAGAAATAGGCAAGACACAGAGATTGTCACAAACACTGTAATTGGTTTTTGAGTGATATTTCCAATTATAATCAAAGAGGTATTTTGATATTTGTTTGTGTGTACAAAGTGTGATCTTGAATTGGTATCAGAGCTAAGATCAGAAGGCTGTGAAATCGAGTCCTTACCTTTCATCATGTCGGATGTAGAAGGAGGTAGAGTCGGAAGTACGGGTGGTGCTCCGGTAAAGCTCAAGAAGGTCGGAACTGTTGGCTACTCGAGAGGAGATGGCGGCGGTTGTTCGATTGGAGGGCAGCAGCGGGTGTTGTATACCCGCACGGATAGCGACAGTGGTTGCGGATCGACCGGAGCCGACGGTTCGATCGGAGGCGCCAACGGTTCGAAGGGAGTTGGCGATGGAGGAACTACCGATCGTGAAGGAAGAAGCAGAAACATCGGCGGATCGAGAGGAGATGCAGGCGGTGGTTCGGTCGGGAACGCCGGAGGCTCGAGCAGGGGAGCCGGCGGAAGATCGGTTGGCGGTGTAAGGCGGCGGTGGCGGTTTGAATCGAGAAGGCGGAGGATCGACCGGAGCTTACGGATCGCAAAGAGGAGGCGGCGGAAGAGCTTGCGAAGAACCCGATCCAGTGGCGCCGGCGGTGGGTCGAGTAGCAGCGGCGGCAGCTCGATTCGAGGAGGCTTACGAAGAAAGGCTGGGAGAGGAGGTTACCGAAGATGGCACGATGGCGAGGGCCATGCTAATCCGAACCGGCGGCGGCGGCGGAGAGATGAAAGCCGGTGGTTGCAGATCGACTCAAGGAGGAGGAGGCGGGGGAACAGTGATCGGGAAGAGAGAAGTGAAGCAGGGAATTGGGGAAGAAACAGACGTCAAAATGGTTTTAATCCCAATGGATCCGGGTCGGATGGCGGGTTCGGGTCAGACGGATCCGGGTCCTCTCATGGATCTCACCCCAAATCAGTGGGCCTTGGTCCATTTCATGCAAATCCAAGCCCAATGCATTTAAAACCAAACCAGAAATTCAGCCTAATTAAAATTCAAAGCTCAAACCGAAACCCGAAAAAAGATCCGTCAAAAATCACGATGACGTCTCTAAAAGGACTTAGAGATTCGAGGGTGATTGTTGGAATCCTAAGTCACTGGACCACACACAATATTAATGGGAAACATTGGTTAGTGGATACCACACTTTCATCATTTGCTAGGAACGTGTATGTTTCTTTATTGTGTATAAATAGTGTAGTATTTCATAGAAATAGGCAAGACACAGAGATTGTCACAAACACTGTAATTGGTTTTTGAATGATATTTCCAATTATAATCAAAGAGGTATTTTGATATTTGTTTGTGTGTATAAAGCGTGATCTTGACACCCACTGGTGCTCCTTCCTCGGCCGTAAATCCAACATCTGGATCTCAGACTCCCGTCGCCAATTCTCCGCCTCCGACCACCGCCGGGAACTTCTCTATGTTTCACTTAATCTACTCATTTGGGGTGAGTCCGCAAACCTACGCTTTATACCTGAGTGTATATGTTATATATTTCATCATATGGCCATGGATCTGAATAGAATGCTAGAAGATTACATCGATGAGAACACAGGACGGCCTGTTTTGCCCTCAATTTCGGGGGGAAACGCGTTTTTAAATCGTGTTGTTAAACCAATATACGGTACCGTCAAGAAGTCGCAAACAGTAAGAACGGTACAGCACCACATTCAAATTGGCGGAATTACGATTATATCAACGAGTACTTTTGGAGCAGAAGGTGTTTCGATAAATTGAAATGGCCTACTGACATCGGAAGCAATTTCTTCGCAACAACAAGCAAAGGAAAGAGGGTAGGGAAGACAGGATTTATGGAACAGAGATCCTTTCTGAACCTGTTCAGAAGCTTCGATAAGCTCTGACGATGTTGTTTCTGTTTCTACAGGCTGCCATCATCGTCGCCTGGAGAGATCCAAACGGTCCTCCATGGCAGGCTTTAAAAAATAACAAATATAATAAATGAACAAAAAAGGAGGGGCATTTTGGTTTTTTTACTAGCATTTAACGGAACAAAACAAACTGTAATCCCAGGAGGGATCGTCTCTACAAGTTTTTGCGTATCACAGGAACTAAAAACATGAGATTTCAAAAGGATGACTTAAACTGTAAAAAACTGTCAACCACAGGGACCAAAACTGTAATTTACTCTTTATTCTAAGATATTATGTTTGCTTTTTAACCAAAGTTTTGATCTACAAAAAAGGTTATATACAATAACTAACTCATTTTTGTTCGGTTCTCATTTTAGATAGTTCACTACCTCTCTTACAAAAATTCACTTGTTTCAAGATCATCTTTATTTAGACAGCTATTTCTGAAAATCACATAATATTTCCTTTTATTTGGGGAATAACAATATGGTTTTATTGAATTATCTTAAAATTAAAGAAATATAAAGTAAGTTGTTATTTTATATAAAATTCAATTTACTTACAAAAATAATGAAATAAAAAACAAATTGTTAATTTATGTCAAATAGATGAGATTGATATTCATCTTTCCCCACACCATCAAAACAAAAACAATTTATACTTGATTGAATTGACGTTGTTCGGATTCAAGGAACAGAAGATGCCTTCCAAGTAAAAAATGCACACTCAACTCATATTTTATAAAATATAAAATAATAGTAAATAGTTTGTCTAGTCCAATCGAGTCAGATTCTATTTAGCAAACATTGCCAAAGGAGCAGAGCCGCAGAGGCAATGACAATCAATATATAATATTTCTCATAAAATTGTTTATTTTTATACGAGACAAAATTAAGTCTTAAAGATTTAAAAGTTGATATTGCAAGTTGCTTTTGTAGAAGTCTTGCCGACTATTGCAAATAAATAAATAAATGCACGCATCTCATCATAGATATAATAAATATAGTTTACTTTAAGACATTATGCTTGTTCTTTTTACCAAGTTTTGATCTAGAAAAAATGGTTATATACAATAGCAACTAATTTTTGTTCATTCTCATTTCAGATAATTTATCACTTCTCTTACAAAAACTAACAGCTTATTCTTAGATCGTCTTTTTTCTAGGCAGCTACTTTTGAAGATACATAATATTTCTATTAAATGGGAAATAACAATTTAATTTTATTGAATTACCTTAAAGGAAAGAGATAGAAAGTAAGTTGTTAATTTATATAAACCTGAACAACTTACAATATAATGAAAGAAAAACAAATTGTGATTTTATGTAATCTGGTTTTATATTGCATAGGCTAATATCTCATTTTTCCATACATCAAATAGTCAGTTTATCATATTAGAAGTGCGAATGTTGTTGTGTTACAAAATTATGTCAGATTTCATGACAACATACGTGTGGCATCCCCACTTTGGAGCTTCCCTTTATTTGTTATTATTGTGTTCAACAACTTATTGAGCATCATTAGTGGCTTTTTCCTACAAATATAAATCAAGATGCAAGAAGATGCAATATCGATTTTTTAGAAGTTATCATGCAAATCAACAGAAGTATGCTTAATATCAATTGAGCATAACATGTATCAGTTGTATTTGAATTATGTAATTATTTAACGCTTTAAGAGGCTATTTGGTAACCCTCTTAATGGTTTCATTAAAAGGTAACCTCTTAATCATTCAACATTCAAAAGACATTTACCTTTGATTAGTGATGGCGGCCTTGAACAAATCATCAAGGAAACACCCTCTAAATCCTTCTTTTGTTGAAAATTCCAAGCATTGCCCTTGCCAACAACATAATAACCCTTTCATACTTCATCAATCCGAATCTAGTAGACACCAAATTCATCCTTCCATTCACGAGAATTTCCCTCTTCATATTGGAATGGTTCAAGATTGTGACCGCCATACGTGAACTATTTTCTTTAGCCGATTTAACAAAAAGGTGAAAGGGATGAAGTTAGTTACAATTCAGTGAGCGGTATTGTAACACTCGTATTTTGGGGTCAGAATTTAACATTTTTGGTAAAAAAAATATTTTTTTGGATAATTAACTAATACAAAATTAATGAATTAAATATAAATAAATAAAACAATTAAATTAATTAATTGAGAAAATTATATTAATAAAATATATAGTTTCAATGTTAATGAAAAACTAAATAAGTGTTTAAAAGAATATTTTAGTAACGAGGGACTATTTATTCCAAGTTTAAGGCTGAACGGAATGGTGGGAAAAATCCCATCGGCACCGACGTGGTACCTCCTTGCCGCCGGTATCACCACTCCTTGTTGGCGGCATGGGCACTCCAACGGCACAACCTTGCCGCTGTCTTCTCTCTCTATTCTCGCTACAACCACACCCCTCTCCCTGCATCTCTTTCTTATTTCTTGCGTGGCACATGCCGGAAGAGTTGCCATCGGCAACGACTCCGTGCAGTCTAAGAAACTTGTATATGACTTTAACTTTACTTGATAAGCTATGTTATAGCTATGTTATGAGAAATAAATTGTTATAAATTGATACTTAGCGTGCTTTTGATCGATGGATTCCTGTCTTTTATGGATATGGAACACAAAAACCTTAGAATTCCTTGTTTGGTTCAAATATATATATATATATATATATATATATATATATATATATATATATATATATATATATATATATATATATATATATATATATATATATATATATATATATATATATATATATATATATATATAAGAATTTTGAATTTAATAAATTCCTCTAAAATATACTTTAAGGTTTATAGAAAGCTTTCCTACCCTATGCATTTTAAAAACCAAACCATCATGGGTTTTAGGGTTTTTATACTATTTCCAAGTTGCCATTCACAATTTGTAACCTGGCTACCCCAAGTGTAGAGCTTGTGTGGTGGTTCACAAGTTCCTAGCTAAGATGAAAGGGTAAAAGGTTTCCTTCAAATCACCTATGTAAGGATGAATTTGGGATATGGGTAGTTGCATACGCATTCATTATACATATGACTTACCGCTTTTTATATGAAATGATGTTTTGATGCGAATGATATTTTCATGATAATAATGTTGAACATGTTGATTTTGGGATAAAATTTCTTTAAACCATATCTAATATGTTTTCGGTGTTTCAAAGCTGTATTTGAACAAAATGTTGATTACGATGATTTTGGGGACAAATTTCCCTTGAACTATCTCTATGACATATGGATGTTTTTTAAAATGCTTTTGGGGGTTTGGCTCGACTATAGTGATTGACATCACCTACACTAAATGAGTTGACCCCGGGTAAACTCACTAGACATTTTCATTACGTAACTTATTTTCGCATGTGCTCAGGTTGACAATAAGGACGACTTATGTAGAGATTGAGATTTTAGAAAGCCACGAGTTGTGTGGTTTCATTTAAACTATGTAATAATATTTAGATTGTAACCACCTCACTCTTTTAAAAAAACTAATTCGTTTTTAAATTGGGATCATTTGATTTTCCGCAACCTACAACTCTGAAATGATTTTCATGTAGAACACAATGGCTTTTAATAATGATGTTTTTACAATTATCCTTAGCGATGGGTGTTAGAAAGGACCAAGTTGACTATTGGATGTAATTGGTTAAGTAAAAAAATCAAATATTTTACATTGTTGAATTAGTTTTTTAAGGTGAACCGGATCGAGTTGGTCCGATGTGGACCAAGTTGGACTGTTGTCGACCGACTTTTGATTTCTTTGCCGAAGAGGGTTAAACTCACTTTAGTAAAAGGCTGAGCCGTGTAATTCGCCGAGTTACTCGAGTTTTACAACACTGCTTATTAGACAACTCTTTTCATGAACCGATCCACCACAATTTCCAGTCGTCGACACAAGACATATCAGCTCCAATAGGAAAACCAAGATAAATAAACAGAAGGTTAGTGTGGGAACACCAATAATAGAAGAACGACCTTCCATATTTGGATTTGAAATGCCAACTACCATTAAATTACTTTTCTGCAAATTAATCCTAAGACTCGATGCAAGAAAAAACACCTCAGAATTATAACAATGTTTCTCACATTGTGTTTAGACGATTCGCCTAAGAACATACCATCATCTGCATATAAAAGAAATTGGACATAACTAACCCATTATTCCGAACACATGCTCCTCGAAATGCACTCCTAAAAGTAGCTTACTAGAGAGCTATGTAAAGACCTTCCATTGCAATAATAAACAAGAAAGGAGAGTGTGAGTCTCCTTGTCTATGTTTTTGCTTAAATCGGAAATTAGAGGTGGAACTCTTATTGACAAGAACCGAAGATATAAAAGAATTGAGATAATTAAAAATTGATCCAAATCCTCTATTTTGTACCAAACAAAAGTTAAAAAGAGTGTCATCCAACTACCTTCAAATTAAAGAATCATAAGCCTTCTCAAAGTCAACTCTAAACAACATAAGCTTCTTTATTTTCACCTTATACCACCCTAAAATTTCATTAACCAATCCCATACACAACATTGTTACTTTTGGCTATATAAGAAAGGGATTCAAAACACTCCTTACTATGCACTGAAAGTTGCTTAAAAAGTGGTCTTTTGAGTTGGGCAATTACAATTTAGCTAGCCAAATTTCAATCTAAAAAAGGGGAAAAATCATTTTAACTCAAATAGGGTCTCCTGTAATGGGATGAAATTGTTTGACCAATGTAATCTTAATCTTAATAAATATTAAACAACTAAGAGTGGGGTGGGGTCCAAGGGATGGCAACCCCTGGGGTCGACCTGAAATTATGGTTTCGAACCCGAATTTTGACCTGAAATTAAACCTGTTTTTACCCAAAACTTTGACCTGTTGTGAGACAATTTTATGACAGTTTTGAGATAGTTTCATGACGATTTTTTAAACTACATACAAACAGTTTCTCGCCAGTTGCAACACATGGGAGTTATATCCTGTTTTTGGTCTTTTTCGCATTGGGTACAGAAAATCGTAGCTTTCTTCATTCTATGTTCTTGGTATCACTAAGTTTTATCCGGTTGGAAGTTCGATCGTACCGTCGAGTCTTTCAATTTGAAAGTGAACCACACGACTCTCGGTGTTTCCAAACATTCGAAAACCCGATTTTCTAACATCCACTCCCACTTGATTTTGGCCTTTTATGCCTAATCTAAAGCCTCCACCATTCGATATCCCCCCAATCTTTGCGAATACAAACTCTTGATTGTATATCATTGCTAATACTCGTCCCCTTTTCAATTCGACTAACAATGATGGAAAGTGTTTTCTTTCGCTCGACGTTTTTATTGTCTTGAATCTTCTTTGTATTATTAGCATGCCAACTTCTAAGAGTGTTTTGAAGACACTTGCAACTTCTTCTTGAAAGCAATTGTTTTATTACATTCCAACTCAACCCCATTAGTAGACCACATTTTGTAATCTCCTCATCATATCCTTGTAACAAGAACCAAGAATTGTATAATATGAAAGGAGTTGCTCCATACTCTTTCCCAAACCTTTAAATAGAATTGGACTATGGTTGGACCACTTACGGTCTAAAACTAACGCATTAGTGTTAGGAAACACACCCAAAACGTCGTTTGTCAAGATTGAAATAAGTATATAACAAGATAACCAAAATAAACTCTTTGATTAACCATCGGGAAATATAACTCAAAAACCCGATCACTTACATATACAATATATCACTCTTATGTTATTCTTACTAAACAACATATATATATATATATATATATATATATATATATATATATATATATATATATATATATATATATATATATATATATATATATATATATATATATATATATATATATAGATCTCTAGACTTAAACACACGCTCCTATCTAATTATGAAATCCACTCACAGATGTTTCCATTATGAAATCCACTCACAATGTTCCCACTTATTCTTTGAATGGACCCCTGTGACTTAGGATTCCAACAATCACCCCCGAATCTCTAAGTCCTTCTAGAGACGTCTTCGTGATTTTTGACAGATCTTTTTTTCTTCTTTTTTTTTTTTCGGGTTTCGGTTTGGGCTTGAATTTGAATTAGGCTGATTTCTGGGTTGGTTTCTAGTTGAATTGGGGTTAAATTTAGAAGAATTGGACCAAGGCCCACTAACCGACCCGGATCCACCCGACCCGGATCCACCTTGATTAAAACCATCCGGCTTCTTGTTTCTTCCCCAATTCGACTCTTCCTCTCTTCTTCTCCTCTCGCCGTCGCCATTCCAGTCGCCTCCACCTCTCTTCGAACCGTCGGCTCCGGTCGATCCGCAACCACCGCCACCATCTCCTCTCGAGTAGCCAGCGGTTCCGACCGAACCACCACCGCCAACCGTACGGGTATACAAAACCCGATGATGCTCTTCTCCCCGAATCCTCTCTTCGTAATCTTTCAATCCGCCACCGCCAGCAACTGATCCACCACCGGCGCCACTTGATCGGACAAGTATGGCTCTCGCCTGCCCTGCATCTCCGCCATCTTCCTCCCTCACCTTTGACGAACACGCATCGCTCCACCCCCTTCGGTTTTCGATCCGCCACCGCCACCGGACGACCCGCCGCCTCCGTTAGATCGAGTGAACAACACTCGTTGCTGCTCATCTCCTCCATCTTCTCCACGTATACGCTCTTCATACGCTTTCAGTCGGCCGACCACGTCTTCGAAGCCGACAGTCTTCACATTGATTCTTACCGGAGCACCACCTGTACTTCCGTCTCTTCCACCTTCTCCATCCGACATAATGAAAGGTATGGATTTGATTTCACAGCCTTCTGATCTGTAGCTCTGATACCAATTCAAGACCCACAATGTATAAATACAATTTAACCAAACTCTCTTTGATTAACAATTGGGAAATATCACTCAAAAACCCGATTCACAGCTTATACATATCTCTGTGCCTTACCTATTTTTAAGAAATGCTAGACAATATATACACCATCTAGGAACATATCACGCTCCTTGCAATAATGAAAAGATGGTATCCACTAACTAATGTTTCCATTATGAAATCCACTCACAATGTTTCCCACTTATTCTTTGAATGGACCCCTG
The DNA here is from genome assembly GCA_023525715.1 of Cichorium intybus. Classification (NCBI taxonomy): domain Eukaryota; kingdom Viridiplantae; phylum Streptophyta; class Magnoliopsida; order Asterales; family Asteraceae; genus Cichorium; species Cichorium intybus. The sequence goes on along the minus strand of CM042011.1, from coordinate 124,629,441 downwards.
TGACTTAGGATTCCAACAGTTTGAAAGTAAGAACTAACCAATCTTACTCGGATTAGTTACTTCTTTATTCTACCAAGTAAACGAGCTACCTCCAAGGGTAAATCTAAAAGGTTTTATTTCGTAATAAACTTGTTAAAGTTATTCTTTTCCATTTGACAGAAAAATGATCCAAAATCCATCGTAACCCAGACTCCATTAGAGTACCCAAAGATGAGGAACTCACCCTGATTTCGCTTAACCAACAACAATATAGCATTCAAAAAACTCCTTTTTTGTCATGTATCTCGTGGCTCATACATGTTGATAAACGTCATAAGAATGTTATTAAGAATCAAGATACCTTTCATTGCCACATAATTTTCCACAAACGAAATACGTTGTTTCATGAATTTGATAGGATCCCATAAGACAAGATACACCCTATCTCCCTCTAGCACTAGTAAAAGCAAAATCGAAATAATATTACCCCACACTAACATGAGATAAATCCATTCTTGTCATTGATGTCTCTAAAGTTCCTAAAAGATTTACACCATGGTCAGAACACTACTCCTTAATTAATACAATTTAACTTAATTGTATTGTAACACATTTGCTCAAGTTTAAAAATAACCTTCAGAAATAAACATTCTCCAAACTTTTCAATAAGTTTATCTTATTAGAAATACGGATATTACTAAGTTACAAAATTAGGTAAATATAAATGACAACTTACATGTGGGATAGCTAAGTTTATTAATCTGATTTTGACCCAAAGTCCATGCCAGAGATAGTACCACTTCACAAAATCCTCCGCATCAATCTTTTTAGAGGCAATAGTGCAAGTCAACGAAGTTTGCTCGAGTTATCTCGGTATTTGCTTAATTTCAGCTATGAGCATACTAATGTATATCAGTTGTATTTCGATTATATAATTATTTAACTCTTTAACTTTCTTATTGAAACATTTCATGAAAGCAATGCAATATTCATTCTTTCAAGGAAAAAGTACAAAACAAACTAAAGAAATAAAAGGGGAAAAACATAGTTGTATCGAAATGCAGACAACTTTGTTAATACAAACAAGAATTACAAAACTATGAACATTAATGGTCGTTGTAATATGCAGACACGTTGAGTATATTTTAATAGATGTTTTTATATGATAAATAAAATAAAACCAACAATAGCTGTAAATTTAATTATTTATTTACAAATTTAAAATTAGAAAAATAAAATATTAGAAAATAAAATAATATAACTACAAAAGTGTTAGGTGACAAATATGAATTATATCATTAACTTGGACTGCTTTTAAGGCCAAGTTCCAAAATCACCAACTTTCTCCAAAACCATATTTTATGCTATAATTTCGTATTCTTTCCAATAATTTTATTTTGTTAAGTTCATTTTATTTATACTGATGATCATATGAAATTTATTTTACGTTGAAATACAGCCCTCATTTTTCATAAATTAAAAAAACACCAAAACTTCAATATTTTAGCATCTTATTTCCAAAAAAAGGTAATTAATCAACATCGCAACGCGAGGAATACGGTGATGAAAGCTATTATGAACTGCCGAGTAAAGGGACAGTTTACGCTTAAACAAAACCCATATATTTATCGTTATATTTTCTGAGAACCTAATGAAAATGACAAATTAACTATATATTATTTTATATATTTTTCTTCTCAACAGACCGTCAATAGCGTTTTGGGTTACCAAAAATACATTTATCCACTTCCTTATAAAATTTAAGAACCATTGCAAACTATTGGCTTAGTTGGGTTATAAGATATTTTTATTTTCTCATTTAAAATACTTTATATATTTTATTGATTACATGTGAAATCATATACCATATGTATTCTAGACTATACTTATAATAATGGCATTGATTCAACTTATCTTCCTCCAAAGCAAAGTAGACTTTTGCATTCTAATATACACATGAACAACCTTAAAGTCTTCAGATAATTTTTATATTCGTATGGGACCAAAAACAGTTTTATAATCACATAAAGACTCTATATATTCACATCAATATCCCAATCTTTTCTCTCATCAATCAACCCAAATCTCTATTTTCTCCCTAAATTCAAGTTATTTTTCAAAAGTTCATTCAGAAACCGACATCTTAATGGCGGAAAAAAGCAAGATCTTGATCATCGGAGGCACCGGGTACATTGGAAAGTTTATATCAGAGGCAAGTGCCAAAGAAGGCCATCCCACTTTCATTTTGACCAGAGAAAGCACAATCAAACATCCCGAGAAATCCAAGCTTCTTGACAATTTCAAAAGTCTTGGTGCCAAACTTGTTATCGTACGTTTCATAATAATGTTACAAAATTGCAAGATACCGGTATTATTTGTCGAGTATTTGTAATATAAATCGTGTTTTGTGTTAACTGTTTCAGGGTGATCTTCATGATCATGAAAGTTTAGTGAAGGCAATAAAGGCAGTGGATGTTGTGATTTCGACAGTAGGTGGGGAATCCATAGCTGACCAAGTCAAAATCATTGCAGCCATCAAAGAAGCTGGAAATGTCAAGGTACCTTCTATTCACATTTGTGTTGAAATTGAAGTATTGTGGTAATTATATAACTACTGTAATTATATTTGAATAGACTAACTTTTTATAAAGAACGTGGACAAGAAGAGTTTTGGGTTTACCCCTCACTTTTACATGCATCAAAGTTTAGTCATTTGAAGTTTGACTATTACCTAGAGACGCATCCAGTCAAAGTCAGCCCAAATAAAGCACTCCCTGCTTAGGCCACATAACGTATGAACATTTACTTTACCGGTCCGGGTCGCCCTATACAGAAAAAATTTTATAATGACAAAATGTCAAAAAAAATGAGGAAAAAGCAATAAAGAAAGCACGGTAGACTTAAAAAATCCATCATGAAACTCGTTTGTGGACAGATCCTAAAAAAAGGAAAAAAAGGTCCAGGCCATTAAGCACGGCCCTTTTGTGTGTCTATTATTACCTAACTCGTCCAACCTAGAGGTGCACACACCGGATTTTTTTTTCGGAATCGGATCGGATTCAAAACCATTCGGTTTTGGTCAATAAAGTCAAAACCGGTTTGGGCCAAAACTGGCTCGGTATGAAATCGATTTCTACCAAAAATTTTACTCAAAACCAGTTTGGGTCAACGTGATCAAAACTGGTTTTACATACTGGTTTTAAATTTTATATATCCATACAGGTTCGAACTGGATCGGTATGAGATAAACCGGTTTCAAAATCGGATCGAATCGGTTTGAAAAGCGGTTTCGGATCACAAATCGGTTTTTTTGTTCACCTCTAGTCCAACCTGTTTATTTTTCAATTTGTGTTTTATACCGACAATAAAACTAATTAAGATGATTAAATTGTATTTATCACAGAGATTTTTACCATCGGAATTTGGAACTGATGTGGATCATGTAACCGCGGTCGAACCAGCCAAGAGTATCTTTAAGGGAAAAGCAGACATTCGTAGGGCAGTTGAAGCCGCAGGGATCCCACATACTTTTGTAGCGTGCAATGGTTTTGCAGGCTATTTTCTACCCACCATTGGCCAAATGGACACCTACACTGCCCCTAGAGAAAAAATTACCATCCTAGGGGACGGAACTCCAAAAGGTACAAATTTAAATGCATTATATACAACATGATAATGCAACATGGAACGACTCGCTGACCTTACATTTGTTGTTTTTTTTATTATCTAGCCGTTTTTGTCAAAGAAGAGGATATAGCTTTGGCTACTATCAAAGCAGTCGCTGACCCACGTACCATGAACAAGATTTTGATTTTCAGACCTCCAGGAAACACACTATCGTTTAATGAAATTGTTTCCATATGGGAAACCAAAATTGGCAAGATCTTGGAGAAAACATATCTTTCCGAGGAACAAATTCTCAAAAACATCCAAGGTAAGTTTGAAAAGGGTCCGACGTTGTGTTTAGAATGTTTTCGCTCAAAACACTTTTATATAGAGTAATTGTGTTGAAAAATAATATATATTTTTTTTGTCTTGCAGAGGGTCCGTTTGGCTTAAGCATCTTATTGTCTATATCACATTCTGTTTTGGTGATTGGAAGTGCAACTGATTTTGAAATTGAACCTTCGTTTGGTGTGGAGGCTAGTGAGCTCTATCCGGATGTCAAGTTCACCACGATTGATGAATATCTTAAACAATTTGCTTAAAGTTTTCTGCTTCATTTTTCATAATAATCATATTCCTTACATGTGATTATTATTTTTGTATGATTTTCGTAACTTTTACAGTTGTTGGTTTTATCCTTTTTATATGGCTTTTATGTTTTACTTCCTTGCAGGGCCGTTCCAAGCCGATTTGAGGCCCGGGGCGAAATGAAAAATTGAGGCCCCATACGATATTTTTTTAAGTAAAGGAGGGCGGTACCTCCGAAATTTTTTATTAATTAAAAAAGTAGTACAATAGCAGGCTGTGGACTCCCCACCTATAGAAAAAAAAAGGCCATGAGACAAACCCCCATGTACCAAAAAACCTAACAACTACATATTACAAAATACATAAAAATAGCAAAAAAAATAAAAAAACTATTGAAACTTACATTTTCAAGCCTTTTTAGAGGCAAAGTCATTAATAACGGTATCAACATCAATATTGTCTAACATATCTTTCTCTATGCATAACATAGCCAAACCATTCAATCTTTCTTGTGACATTGATGATCTCAAATAGTTTTTTAATAATTTTAATTTTGAAAAACTTTTTTCTGCTGATGCTACGGTAACAGGCATAGTTAATAAAATTCGATATGCAATGACAACATTTGGATAACAGTCTTTATATTTAACAAACTCTAAAATTTCAATCGCGGACATATGTCGATTTGGCAAAATTGTTTGCAACACTTTGAGTTCCGAAATAAAATCATTTAGGTCCACATCACATAAGTTATTATGAGAAAAACTATTTGCAAAATTGGTACAACATTTTTTTAGTTCATTGTCATCTAATGATTTTAGTTTTTTCGAGTCATATAAAAAACCAAAAATATTTTCAAAATTTGTTAATTGCTCAAATCTAGCATCTAATGAATTAATTGCAACATCAACAACATATGTAAAATACTCAATTATAAAAGATTCTTCGAGAGATTCAAATTCATGTTCAATAGTAGTTTCATCAACTTGTTTCGTTTTAGTGATTTTGCGTTTTTTTGGAAATGTAGGTTCAATATTCATCTCAATTGCAATAGCGTTAACGTTTTCTATACTAGTGGCAAATCCTTCATTTCTATACTTTTTAAAAAATGTCATTATATCTTTTAATAGATCAATAGTGGCATCAATACACATTGTTTTAGTTTGCAACTTTTTACTAACCTTATTAATAGCAAATAAAATATCATACCAAATCACCATACCAAATAAAAATTCATATTTTTGAATAGCTTTAGCTAAAGTTTGGGCTTCACTTTTTAAATTTGCGTCATCATTTGATTTAGATAATGCTATCAATGCTTTTTTTATTTGGGGAGCTTGATATCTAATAGCTCTTACACTTTTAATTCGACTCTCCCAACGTGTGTTACATAATGATTTAACAGTTAAATTAGAAACATTATCAAGTAATATTTTCCATCTTTTGGTAGAACCCGAAAATAATATAAATATACGTTGCAATACACCAAAAAAAGTTTCAGCTTTAACACAAGAATGTGCCATATCACTAACCGTAAGGTTTAGACTATGACAAGCACAAGGCATAAATAAGGCTCTTGGATTAATTTCAAGTAATAGTTTTTGAACCCCTTTGTGTTTTCCTTTCATGTTAGAACCATTATCATAACCTTGACCTCTTATATCATCAATATTAAGACCAAATGATTTAATTGCATCTATTAACTTATTAAAAAGTCCTAAACCGGAAGTATTTTCCACTATTAAAAATTCTAAAAAATATTCTTCATCCAAACCATTTTCATGTGTGACATTACCATCTTCATTATTAATGTTTTCATCATCAATTTTAATATTATCATCTTCATTATTCATATTTTCATCTTTATTATTCATATTTTCACATTCAATATTAACATTTTCATGTGTATCATTTCCGACTTCATTTGGTTCATTTTGTTGCTCATTTGATGCACTAGAAGAACCTAATTTTTTTATAAACTTGTTCATTGATTCTTTTTGTCGTTCTATAGATTGTTCAATTATTTGTTTTTTTTTTTTGACTACCAGACAAATGCTTTCTAGGAAACATATTTAAACTCGCTTATTAACTATACCTAATAGCAATCAGCAGATTTTTAATAAATTAAAACTAATAGCAGGTTAATAAAAGAGAAAGAAAACTACCTTCAAGAGGAGGAATTAGATTCAGCAATCTTAATGTGACTGTAATGCTCTTCTGAAGATTTCAGCAACTCTAATCAACCGATCTATACTTCAATCTTCAATAACAGAGACTGTAATGCTCTTCTGAAGATTTCTGCATCAGCCAAAGACCAAAGTTTCGTTTCTTGAACAATACCAATAACAGAGCCTGTGATAAAAGATAAAAACAAAACAATCATATTGGTGTACAACGATTTTCATTGAACGAGAAGCACATCAGATCGATTTTCATTGAACGAGAAGCACATCAGAAGCACAATACAATCATACAATGAATCGATGGAGCAAATCAGAAGCAAATCAGAAGCGAATTTCATTGAATCGATTTTCAAAATTACCTGCTGCGATTTGCGAATTGCGATGATGATGATGGTCGATGGAGCGAAGTCAGCGAACGGAGTGCAGGGCCGGCGTAAAACAGAAATTCGTTTACATACCAAAAAAAAAACGGAGATGATGGTTGTGCAGGGCCGGCAAGTATGAACGGAGATGTGGGTTTAATTCGTGTGATGATTGTCGACTGTCGAGACTCGAGAACGGAGATGAGCGTGGGTTTAATTCGTGTGACGTTTGGGTTTTTTAAGCCTTGGAAAGCTGAATTTGAGGAATGCAATCCGTTTACGGTTTACATACCCAAAAAAAAACGCAAAAAAAAGGAAAAAAATGCAAAAAAAGGAGAAAACGGGACTCGAACCTGGTACCCTTTGCTTCTATAACAAACGCGTTTTCCATCTGAACTACAACAACTTTTGAATTTATTTGCTAAAGATAATATATATATATATATATATATATATATATATATATATATATATATATATATATATATATATATATATATATATATATATATATATATATATATATATATATATATATATATATATATATATATATATATATATATATATATATATATATATATATATACATATATATATATACATATATATATATATATATATATATATATATATATATATATATATATATATATATATATATATATATATATATATATATATATATATATATATATATATATATATATATATATATATATATATATATATATATATATATATATATATATATATATATATATATATATATATATTGGGGCCCCGAGATTAGACGAGGCCCTGGGCGGTCGCCCAGGTTGCCCATGCTCCAGGGCCGGCCCTGCTTATATATATATATATATATATATATATATATATATATATATATATATATATATATATATATATATATATATATATATATATATATATATATATATATATATATATATATATATATATATATATATATATATATATATATATTGGGGCCCCGAGATTAGACGAGGCCCTGGGCGGTCGCCCAGGTTGCCCATGCTCCAGGGCCGGCCCTGCTTCCTTGTATTACGAGTGTCATGTAATTCACGAATTCTTACTTATCGTTTTTTATGTTATCTTAATTTCTTTCGATGCTTGATCTTTTAACAACACATATATTCTTTTGATATGAAAAGATAATAGTAAAATTGGACATGTTTGCAATCAAATGTAGTAATAGAGTGGCATGGTCCGAAAAGCCCGTCAGGCCTGATGCTAGTGTTCTTCACTAAGGGTGCGTTTGCTAAAAGAAATGGGATTGAAAAAGACAATGGAAATGGAGGAAAATAAACTAAGAGCGGGAAAGAGAATTAACTAAAAATCCAAACAGCAAAATCAAAATGGAAATGTAAATGGATGAAGACTATGATGATAATCATAACAACTTTATCAAAATATTGTTTCCAATACAAAAAAATCAAAATGGAAATGACTTGTAGAAATGTTGTAACCCCTGAGTTCACAACAAATGTCAAAATCAAACAACAAAGTAAAAAACGAAGCACCAGTTAACAGAATACAAAAAGCATGTTGGAATTTTGTTCAAAAGATGGTTTCTAAAAATACATAAAATCATAAAATTTACAAGGGAAGCTTTGAACATTTGAACAAACATTTAAAAAAACATTTAAACAATTTTATCCCCATCAAAGATCTCTTACATACATAAAAAGATAAATATAAAACAACATTAATGAAAGTAAAAACTACAACCTTTGTAGTCCTTTGGATCCAACTTAGGAGTTGGATGTTGTTGAAGTTGGCAACTGAACCAAGATGAGGACTTCACTAAAGGTATCCACTACAATAAATGATCACCTTGGAATGCTAGTTCATACCTTATGTTTGTATACTATCTCTTAAGCCTAGAATTTGATCCTACCTTGTGAGGATCTTCACTAAAGGTATCTACTACAAGAATTTGATCACCTTGGAATGCTAGTTCCTACCTTGTGTTTGTATACTATCTCTACGCTTAGAGCACCAAAACTAATTTTAGCATCTAAGAGAGCAAAAATGTACAACAATATCCTAATCACTAACAATTAGAGAGATGATAAGGAGGGAGAGAGTGTATTCTCGGTTTTGAGAGAGAGGAAAAAAGATCAAGTCTCTCATAGTTATTTTATTTATATTCTTCTTGGATTTGCTTAATGATTCACTTTGAAAGAAGCCAAATACACACAATGGACTAATCTAAGAGCCATAACCAATCATATTGGTTTTTTGCATGTGGTGGGACGAGAATCAAGGAGGGAGGAGAGAAGGATGCATATTTTGATTTATTTTCTTATATTTATAACACTTAACCTTTAAGTTTTATAAAATATAAAACCTTATTTATTGTAATAACTTTTTAATTCTTAAATAAATACATTATTTTGTACGTATATATATATATATATATATATATATATATATATATATATATATATATATATATATATATATATATATATATATATATATATATATATATATATATATATATATACACACACACACACACACACACACACACACACACTTTTTAAAATAATTAATAAAACTTAAACAAAGTTATTTAAATCATTTAAATTTTAAATGTTGTAAATATTTACACTATCTTGTATTAATTCATTCCTCATGAATTAAGATAATATATTATATTCACTTAAATAATAAACACAGGGTTTATAATATTTTATGTTGAATCAAATTCATCAGATAAAATATCTAATTGGTGTTTTCTTCTTGTTAGTGTGACCCTTCACTAAATGTGTCTACTCTTCCATTGCTCTTGTTTCTTCAACCGCTTCCTTATGAAATCAATTTCGTGTCCACCCACGTGTCAATATACTCAAATTTCTAGTTTCAATAACTTAATTTCTTGTAATAAAGGCAATGTAAGCATGTCTTGTCACGCTTGTGTCTTAGCAAACATGTATACCTTCCATTTGTTTACTCACAATCTAGTGCTTAGAACATTTTGATATTGTTCATTCAGACTCATACAAATATACTATTACTAGTTTAATGGAATAAAATATTACATGTTTTTGGATCATTGTTCTCATTTTTATGGGTGTATCCTCTAAGAAATAAATCAGATTTTTATTCCAAATTTTTTCATTTCCGATCCTTTGTTAAAACTCAATTTACTTGTGAAATCAAAGATTTTCAATGTGATCATGGGGAAAGTTAGACAATCACCTTTCCATAATTTATCTGATCAATATTTCATCACTTCCCGGTTCTCATATCCACGAACATCTCAATAAAATGGTAAATATGAGCATATCATTTGCAAAATCAACAATAAATCCGCACTTCTTTTCCATGCTCATTTGGCACCAATGTGTTGTGTAGAAGCCTTACATATTCCTTCTCACCTACACAACCTCACACCCTCCAAGTCCATTCAACTTGATATTCCTTTCACCAAATTGTTTAACAACGACCATCTTTCTCTCATTTTCATGTGCTTGGCTGCTTATGTTATCCATAAAAAACACCCCACAGAAACTCCCTTGGTGCAAAATCTTGTGTTTTCATTGGTTATCCCTCCCACCATCGAGGTTTCCGTTGTCTTGACATCTTAACCTGTAAAACCATCATTACATGACATGTGGTATTTGATGAGTCGATATTCCTTTTCAAATCAATGTCCCTATTGTCCACTCCCCCATACACTTTCCTTGATTCCTTCTCTAATCTTTCTAATATTTTCTCACTATTTCCTTGAACCAGATCATCCATTTAATACCAACGCCACTTAAACCAGCATAACTGACCCTATCCCTACCCAAGCCGAGGTTTTCTGTCACCCAATACCACCTCCGACCAGCCTCAATAGTCGAATGTTACCATGGATTCCTCATCTCCCTCTTCTGGTCACTTCTCAGACCCTTCACCATCGATTCTTCCTCTTCTCCACCTACAAAAACCTCTTAATCACCCCTACTTATTCTATGATGACTTGTGCAAAAAATGGCATTTCTTTCCCCATTCAATGACTAAATCTTCACACATCCACCGAATCTCCATTCCCTAGGTCTCATATTCAAGATCTTCATGACCCGAATAGGACCAAAACCATACAAGATAAATTTAATGCTATTATTATTAACAAGACATGGGAACTTGTTCCTAGACTTCTAGGCTCAACATTGTTCATTCTATGTGGCTTTTTAGGAAAAGTATAAGGAAGGTGGTTTTTTAGATTGCTATAAGTCTCTACTTGGTACCCCTGTGGTATCCCTACAAGTCTTTCGCTATCTCAAGCATACTCCTTCTCTAGGTCTTCGGTATCCCTGTGAGTCTAATTTTGATTTAGTTGGATTCACTAACTGCTGAGCCACTTGATCATCTTTGATATAGATGATACGATTGATCTAGCCAAATATGCTGGTGTGTTCTCCAAGAGACACTATATCACTTCGACTCTTTGACAATGAAACAAAGAAAGGCTGCAAGTCTAGCTGAAAGCATTAATCGAAAGATTGATCTAGCCAAATATGTTGGTGTGTTCTCCAAGAGACACTCAGTACTTCCTATTGTCAAAGTTCGATACTCAAAGAACAAAGGCCAAAAGATTCTTCTATTGCACCTACAAATAAAAGACAAAGATTCACTTGTTCCTGAACAAGTATTTATAAACGAGGTTGCAAAGTTTAGATTTACTGAGTGTGAGGAAATGATGCAGGTGACTAAGAAGCATAAAGGGTTACACTCTCATGAGCTTCGTGCTGCTCTTCAAAGATGGATGGATAAAGCTCATAATTAAAATCTTATCCATGCATCTGATCGTCCTGATAAAGTGTCTTAGCCTGGTCCTAGAAGGAGAAGAAGGAACATTTAGATCAAACAACATTTGATTCCTTATGGATCAAAAGACATCAACAGCATTCCTCCTGATGGTGTTTCTACTGAAGCTTTTAAACTTCTTCGATGACCAGAGCATGGTATGTTTTATGAAGATTCTAATGGAAGGATGTGTTTCATGAGGACATCTGATTTGCCAAGGGCATCCACTGATCATCTCTTCCATCTTTGATGTGAATGCTTCAAAGTTGAAATTGCTGAGGGTTTCCATCTGTTGATCTCTCATGAGATGAAGAAGAGAGAACCTAAACTCCATGCCCCCAAGTACAAATGGATCAAGCCGGAGATCCTTACCGAAGCTGAGTTCGTCGCTTCACTTGGAAGATCCTCTTTTAGCTGAAAGTTTTGACATCAACAAATTGGGGGAGATTGTTGGGCTGATTAGTATCAGCTCATGTATCTGATGCTGTCAAAGAGCATCACACACTGCATGGCTGTTTCACTGTCAAACCATCAGCTGCAACGTGTCTTGTTTATTATTTGTGTTTATCTTGTTTCCATAGTTATCATAGTTAAAGTTGGGAGTTATCCCTGATTTGTAGGGATACTCCATATACGTAGACAAACCCTAGTATAAATATAGTCACTACAGTTCTTGTAAAAACCACCGATATTATTAATCAAATATCTTTATGTGAGATCAATATTGTTTTTTTGTGTGAATCATTTGTGTTCTTGTGTGATCAATGCTCCTTGAGTTCTAACAGGCACTCAACTCAATAGAAGACATGGAAGGAAACACAAGACTGCGAAACTGAGTACCACGAAGATATCTAAAAATACGAAGAACAACTCTCCAATGAACAATAGAAGGAGCAGTGACAAATTGGCTAACCACATGAACTGCATGAGCAATATTCGGTTTAGTGATAGTGAGATAAACCAAACTCCCACAATGGTATGATAAAGGCTCGGATCTGATAAGGCAACACCATTAGTCGAAGAATACTTCACATTACTCTCTAGAGGTGTATCTGATGGGTTTTAAGCAAACTATAAACTTAAAGCTCTTAAGTTCACATGCACCCTAAAGGATCTATGTTTTCATCTATTGAACATATAAGTAGAACATAATAAGAATAAAAAATTTTCATAAGAAAAACATATATTTTGATCCTTAGATCTCTTGGAAGCAAGCACCACAATTGTAATGCCTCTAATGGCTCACACCCAAGAACTTGGCAAGCAAGAAAGCAAGAGAGAAGAAGGGTGTAGACCCTTAGAATGGCGTGGAATGAGGGGGTGGGGAGGGCCTTATTTATAGACCAAAACAAATAAGTCTTATGACATATAACTACCATAATTAAGCTCCTGATATGATAACTCATTTATCATACAAGCTAGTTGACTTATCATTACCATAAATAAGAATCACTACATATATACATATATATATTTATGAATATATATATATATATATATATATATATATATATATATATATATATATATATATATATATATATATATATACACACCAATTGCTTAACTATTGAACAATTATAATTCAACACATGTATATTTAATTAATCCAATTAATCCCAAAATTAATTCCAAATTAATATATGATTAATCTTTAATTAAATATCATAATTTTGAATTAATATATTATTCTTATAATATATTAACAAATTAATTATTCCTTTTTCTTGATTAACATATTACCTCCACAATACATTAATCTTTATCTCTATATGCAATCTTTTCCTCTACTAGGTTATGAGGACAACCCAAAAGGAATATGTTGCCATCAATTCAAGCATATGTATCAATTATAGTTATGGCTTAGAAACTTTAATCCAACAGTCTCCCACTTTGATAAGTCTATAACTATAAAACAATATAACATCGAGTTACCGATACGTTTACGCATTATCAATGCACAAACGACTTGTAAACTTCAACTCATATGTCTTGGTTTCAAGACCATAAGATTTATCATCTTAGAATTAGTCGTGATGTAATCCATGAAGTAATTCTCTGAGTGCGGGTTGATACAATGCTCAAATCTCCATTTCTGAGTACTCATGAATGTTGCAGCAACACCATTGCTATGCCTAACTCCTTAGATAGTCTACATTCCAATTCATGACAGTCTTGGTTCACTACTTACTTTTGAAAGTATGAACGATTGTGGATTTTTTGAATAATCGAATTATTCGGGAAGTAAAAAATACAAATTGACGGATCTGATAGGTAGCTACTCTTGCTTATTACCAAGTCTCCATGAGTCAATCACCATATCAGATTAATTATAATACTGCTTATATGTTTCATGGTTTCTATTAAACTTTCTATTAACATTTATGTGTTTGTATATGCCTAAAACGACCTTCACTCTCTCTATGGATCCAAATGGCATACATTGATAGACATCATTGCCGACAATCCTAATCGGGCATCTTCATGATGATTTCTCAATGTGTCATCCTGGTTTCTCTCTCCTGACACTATTATGGAAATGGTGTTGTGTGCTGTGACTTCTCATGACTTCACCCGTTTGGTGTCAAGGAGATTTCAAGGCGATAGCGATGTGCCGGTGAACCACACGCGCTCCATCAATATCCCAACGAAACTCTTCAACCATGAAGTCTATAAGTGTCATACATTGATGTCAATAATAACAAATTTGAAACTCGTTTCAAACTATTATTACATTCCTCTAATTATCTCACAATGATTTCTCATGTGTGTTTAACTGTCCTTTTCAGTATCCTCAGCCAGGTTGTGTCTCGAATCCAACTTACTATACTCTAAGCATTAAGTTATCAGGATTATTCTATGACACATTCGATTACGTTCTATTCTGAACCCTTTCAGAACCTCAGGATTACTTATCATTCTTGTGTCATGTCTTTTAGAAAACCTTTTTATTTGTTTATGCATCTTGAACCTTATCAAGATCATGCTTACACTGGCAGGTTCTTAATTGACGAATTTTATCTATCTGACATATGCTGGTAACCACTTAAGTATATTGTATCTCCTTTAGATCTTTCACAGTGAATCATCTCTTATGTCAAGTCATTATACTTTATAATGATAAAAGACGATTCTTAGAAACAATATGTGACTGACATACATTGAAAGGCAGATTGCAATGATATTCCCACTAGCTTCGACACAGTTCTGGAACTCTTTCATACCATTCACAAAATCCAAACCTTTTGGCATACTTTGAAAATATAAAGTTCATAACTTCTGACATAATCAAGGGATTCTTTTCGGATCATTCACAAAATCCAAACTCTTAGCATATTTTGAGAATCTGAAGACCCTTTTTGTGCGAGGTTCCTGTTAGATGAGTTTGCGGGACTATGTACCTTTCGTATCGACATGTTCTAAACCCTTTTGGTTGTGTCTTGCACACAACCTTTGTGGTTTTCCATTTAAGGAAAGCGGTTCAGGTCATCCGATCCTGCTATGACTCACAAAGTGCAGTCATAATAAACAATATCTTATCAGATTTATTTTAGTTCTGTTGAGAGCCTCTCTCTCAAAATCAATCATATGTCTTTGAGTGTTGCATCACTCAACCATGCTTGATTAGAATGTAGGTACACCTCAATCTATGTTTCTTTCCTTTGATGATTCATTTACTCCCACTGGTCTAGACCAGGTGAAAAATTTGTCAAATAATCACATATACCGAGTCTCGCTTTTTGGTTCCCTTATTTGGTAGCAGTCGGGCTTACCAATGCTTCCAAGTAGTAGGATTTCTTATCCGTACCAATCTTAGTGCTTATAGCACTAATCGGTATGTCACCCAGATCATAACACCTTATGACGATGACTAATATTACCGGTCTGTAGAGAGAAGGGTATGCCAGTTTTAGCAGGAACCTGATTCCTGGTCAAGTTCTAGTGATGACTAGAGGTACTTTCACTTTGGCTAATACTTGAACTCTTTCAGGATTACTCTAGCTCCCACTGTTTCCTTAGAATGTGAGTTCTTTCTAAAAGGACTCCACATTCATAGGTATAGGTGGGATGGCCAATGAAATGACATTACCAAACAGGTTCAGACTAGTTATGTGGTTCAGATGAACACAACATGACCCTGGACCCTTTCTATGTACAAGTAGGGGTGAACCCCGTTTTACACTTCAGAAGGTATTTGTGCAACCTACTTCGTCACATATGTGGTCGGAATACGGTTTTACGGTCTGACTGGATGGATGTCTAATTTATCGAAACTTATTAAAAGTGTATCTAATACATCGAGGATCAAACTCTTAGACCAGTGCTTGGTTCTCTTCCCTAAGACACATTAGAACCATTAATGTTCTTGGAAGTGAAGGAACTGCGAAACAATTTATCATTTTTGTTTTACTTAGATTTTTGTTGATATTAAACTTCCTTTGAAGTCCTTGAACAGTTCAAGGTTTAAAACACTTGCTTATGCCGATAAGCGAAGTTTCATTTGTCATACCGATTGGAAAATATTATGAAGTATAATTGATTGCGTTTTATTTGCAGATTTGAACAATTTACATTCACCAATGTGACCGTTGCTCATAATCTCAATCTCTTTTAAATTCATGACTTTGTTAATTGTTCAATATATGAATTCATCACTTGACTCTAAGACAATTGATCCCAAAAAGCTTGGTGATTCATTTCTTGTAACAATTCAGTTTATCAAGAACTCACTTCATCATATGACTCTGAGTAAAATGATTCCAAAGTCCTGTCCATCTGGACCTTTGGCTGAAATGATTCTTATAAACTTATTTAAACAACCATGCAAACACAATCCATAAATCTAACACACTTTGGATGCATCAACACTCAAATTATTAATCAATATATATTCACACAACATTTTCAAGGATAATTTTAAACAATCATACTTTAAAAGAAAAATAACTTTTATTAGATAAAAATATCCTCAAACAATGTACTATGTGAAAACAATATCTATCGACTAATAACAATGTCAAAATATCTAACTAAACTCCAAAACTGCACGAGCCCGAGATCCAATCTGAACGTGCTCCCATGCGACAATGTCATGCGTCCTACTGAGACCCTGCAAACAAAGCAAATGTGACAATCACATCTTGTATCAAGGAATTAAGGATTAGGAGTTTTGAGTTTTTAGATATACATGAGTTGCTAAACTGTTTGGCTCTGGAGTGTCTTCCAATCTTATTGTGACTATACCTTACCCCGTGGATTTCCAATTAAGACATCCTAGGACCCGTCCGGGCGGACTCCTGATGCGCTTCCATGCTGTACCCAATCTTGAACTATGCTTTTCCATGAGTGACTCATAAAGAGTCAACATCGAAAACATTTCCATGAAGGTTTTGTGTTGGTCCCTTTCATTGTATATCTATATGAACGATTTATACTCCGTGGTCAGAGAGGCAAGCAAACAGTTGATGCTCACTTCATGATTCATAGGGTGACCAAGATGGTACATTTCTTCTATGTATCCCTCAATCTTGAGGAAATGTGGACCAACCTTACCTCTCTTTGTTAGCCTGGTCTTACCAAGCTTCTCGTAGATCCTAAGTTTTTCCTATATAACCGGTTCTTGGAACCTTTCCTCACCAGTTGTATTAACTCATATGGCCCCACAAATTCAAAATCCCTGCGGATGGCGGGGTCAATGGTTAATAGCATGAGGAGACAAAACTCTTCATTCTCATCAATCAGGAAGTCATGGTGATCAATCATCTGCTGAGTGACGCCATGCTTAGGTAGGCGGGCAAGTGGATAGTCGATCAGATATGACTTGTGTACATATTTCATAACCAGTCTCCACTTGCGAAGCCGATCCACATAGTTTAGTCCAGTCAGCTTATTGACAACGCCTAGTGATATCAAGTATTTTAGGCGTTGTTGAGCCCTGTTCTTGGTAAAATTATATCAAATATGCATGGGTATTCTCACCTTTCGTGTCAGGACTTGTCTGGAGAAAAAGAACAGAAACAGAGACTAAAAGTGTACAAAAAGGAAAAAATATGGAAAGAATGAAAAATCAAGAGAAGACGTACGCGCGCCGCGGATTTATCTCCTGCGCGACGCGGATGTAAGACGGTGGAACACATTTAAATGATGAAAAAACGGGGAACGGATAAGTACGCGCGCCGCGGATTTCACATTTGCGCGGCGCGGTCACGGGAAATTTGCAACTATAAATAGAGGCATTTCCAGCCGAAAACCCTAGCAAAGACCTGGTGTAAACATCGACCTAGAAGCTCTTTGACTCGAGGATTCCATTCCAGAAGCTATAATTTGGTATTTTCATGTTTTAGATTTTATTTCATTTTAGTTAAACATTTGTAAGCTTTGAGTTGGATCTTTGGGTGTGACAACCATTGATCTTCAGCTTAGGGTTCTGTTTTTAGTAGTTTGGTTACTGATTTGATGTTTGGATATTGGTTTGAGTGAATGAAATCATTCGGTTACCTTAAATATTGATTTTTCGGTATTTCGGATGCTTGTTGGAGTTTTGATTGTTTGATTGTGATTGGATTTTGTTTGTGACCTGGTTAGGATTGTTTTCCTTTGCTGAAAACAGTAGTTAACTTGGTTATATTGGGCATTAAATCTTGGCTATTAACTGTCTCATAGAACTGTTAGTTATTAGCTAGTTTGTGCTTGCTTGGTTTTTGCTAGTTTGAATGCCTTCAATTGCTCCTGATTCAGAGATGTACTTCTGAATTCAGAAAGTAACTAGGTCATTTGGACATAGCTAAGCTTAGCTTGGGTGTTTGAATATTGTTCAAGGTAGAAAGATAGAAATTAGTTCCTCCGACTATAGCCGTGACACTATCAGTTGGTAATCTCTCATCTAGGCTGACCACGTAGCTCCTGTGGATCGACCCTGACTCCACTATACTAGTGAATGTTAGGTTATTTCTTATTTTTGACCGTATGACGACCTCTGCGTGCACGTCACTTATTCATATTCAGTATGTGCTTCCTAAAACTCTCAGGAACGGGTACAGGAGGAAGAGGAGGAGAGTTGACACTATCTTCAGACATCTATAAAATCAAAATTTTGTGAGTTTAATGTTTTCCCTTATAAATAATTACCCAATTAATATTTAATAAGGCTAGGACCCAAAATGCCCCAACTATGGTGTGAAGAGGGATGCCGTAATCACAACATAATGGTCATTAAGGTAGATAAACATTTATCAATTTATCAATTTTAGTCTTATGAAATTCCTAGATCACAATATAATGGTCATTAAGGTAGATAAACACTAAGGAGGCTGCTCCATATTTTCGAGATTTACAAGGGGGAGGCTAGAGTTTCTAAAACCCTAGTCACAAGTCGAAATCGTTGAGACCAAGGATTTAAATCCAATAATTCCTTTTTAACAGTTCAACTATTATAGCAGTTCAACAAAAAATAGATCTAAGCTCTGATACCATTGAATCATGATTACTAGGAAAAAAGCCAAGCGATGTAATCAACGTAGAAAATTTCTCAAACCAAGCACGAGCGGCTTGTTTGAGACCATACAAAGCCTTCCGAAGGCCACAAATTTCACCTGGCTGGTGAGCAATACCTGGGGGAGGAGACATGTAAACTTCCTCATTAATATTACCATTCAAGAACGCATTCTTGACATCTATCTGATAAATCTTCCATTGTCTAATGGAAGAAACAATAATCAATGTGCGAACGGTCGTCATTTTTACTACTGGTGCAATGGTCTCCTCATAATCGATACCATACTTTTTCGAGTATCCTTTCGCAACAAGTCTGGCTTTATAACGTTCAACAGACCCATCATACTTTCTTTTGATTTTATATACCCAACGACAACCAGTCGTGTGGTTTCCAGGTGGAAATGGAACCAAATCCCACGTATGAGTCTGATGAAGAGCTTTAAGTTCCTCAACCATAACGTTCTGTCAAATGGGATCAGATATAACCTCTTTGTAAGATACGAGCTTAAAGAGATGATGAACATTAGCAATAAAGGAGGCAAAAGCTGGTGAGTAAGAGGAATAGACAAACTCTGGAAGTGGTGGACTTCCGTTGGCAGATGGGCTTCACTGGTAGGGGATCCTGATGAGTGGCAGGCGGAGAATCAGCGACAGGTGGTGGAACAGTGGCAGGAGACACATCATCACTGTCAATACTAAACGTGTCAGTAAATCGATGTTCTGATTGAGTTACGTCATGTGACTGAACATGAATGCTATAGAACGGAATGTGGTCTAGAAAGGTGACATTACGAGAAACATGCACTTTCTTATTCGTTGGGTCATAAAAACGATAACATTTCTGACCAATGTCGTATCCCAAAAATACACAAAGGGCTGATTTTGAAGACAACTTATTTCTCTCTGCATGAGGCATTAAGACAAAATAGGTACACCCAAACACCCGTAATGTAGAATAATCTGGAAATTTCCCATACAACATTTCATAAGGAGACTTCCTAGAATTGTGCATGGTGGGAATACGGTTAATAACATAAGCGGCAGTAAGAACAGCTTCTCCCAAAAATTTACTAGAAACTTGAGAAGAGAGTAGCAAAGACCGTGCAGCTTCTGCAAGGTGTCGATGTTTTCTTTGTGCACCACCATTCTACTGAGGGGTGTCAGTACATAATGACTGCTGCACAGTGCCATCAGATGCCAATAACTCATTAAAAGCATTAGAGGTAAATTCCCCCTAAATCGCACCGGAAACATTTGATGACAACAGAGTGTTGGGTCTTGAGAAGGGCTCTGAATTCACTATATATGGTGAAAAAATCAGAAATGCGCTTCATAAAGTAAAACCATGTATAATAAGTGTAATCATCAATGAACAAAATATAATAATTAGATCCAGCTTTAGAGGCGACCGCGGATAGACCCCACACATCATAATGCACAATATCAAAGGGAGCAGCAGAACGAGTGACACTTTTATTAAACGACAAAGCTATAAACTTTCCCAGTTTACAACCACAACAATCAGAAATATCATAACATTTTAAATGACCTAACACACCAGTAGAGACGAAAAACTGTAAACACGACATTAACACATGTCCTAAACGAGAATTCAAAAGATAAAACAACAGACGAGGAATGACTTAAACAAAAAGACGACAAATCAACACTAGAGGTAGCAACATGTAGCTGCTCCAAGACATAAAGCTTCTAAAGTCTACGGCCTATCCCAATCACCCTTCGAGACTGAATATCCTGTATACAATAGAGCGAATCAGAAAAAAAGACCCAACAACCAGACTCGTACAACTAACAGATCGAAGCAAGATTTAAAGCAAATGTGAGAATATAATAGACATCTATC
The DNA here is from genome assembly GCA_023525715.1 of Cichorium intybus. Lineage (NCBI taxonomy): Eukaryota > Viridiplantae > Streptophyta > Magnoliopsida > Asterales > Asteraceae > Cichorium > Cichorium intybus. Next base: position 124,608,541 of record CM042011.1, on the reverse strand, counting down.
AATGATATATAAGGAGTGAGAATGGAACCAATACCCTCCACTGACATAGGTGTAGCACGTGCAGACATGATAGAAGCAGGTGAACGAGGGGATAACGAATAAAATGATGACAAATGTGGTTACATATGATGAGCTGCACTAGAATCCAATATCCACAAGGATGAAGGAATACTTGAAGTATTGGATGAAGATAAAGACAGGCCTGAGTGAGACATGAATGTTGACAAGGCAATCGGATTGGAAGCAATAAACTGTCTAAACTGCTCAACAATTTGAGGATCCAAGGCTGATGGTGGTGTTAAATCTGTTGCAGTCTATACTGAAGGTTCAGCAGCAGCAGCAGTGTACTGTCGTGGCCGAAAAGAAGGAAACGAGGGACGTGAATACCGGTTTTTCTGTTGAGACTGCAACTGTGCAGGTGGTCTGGTTTGTTGTTGCTACTGATTTCCCTTGTTTAGCAGCAAAGGACACTGAGACTTCCAATGGTTTTTATTCTTGTAAAAGGTGTACTCATCAAATGCAACTCCGGGGCGATTTTGGTTTGAAGTTTGAGGTCGTTGGGGAACAACAAAGACAGGAGGAGTGGCGGCTGTCTGGGGACCTTTTTTAGCTTGGGATTTGATACAAATTTCTTCAGCAATCAGCTCATGGACAATCGAATCAACATTGAGAAGGGGTATGTGATGCAAAATTGATCCATGCAGGCCTTCAAAATTTGAACATAAGGCTATCAAGAACTAAACCGACAGCTGTTCTTCCCTTCTATCAATATAAGGCTTGAAAGCCTTTAACTCAGCGAGTTCTATGAGTGCTAACTGATCCCACAAATCAAACATAGAAGCATAGAATTCTTTAATGTTGAGCCTGTTCTGTTGGAGGGCTTGAATATCAAACTCCAACTAATATTGCTTTCTAAAATTCGATTAAGTATAAAATGTATCCTAGTGATCCCAAACATCCATTGTAATGTCGTACTTTGCCAACTAAGTACCAATAGACTGAATAACAAAGTTATTAATCGAAGTAATAATCTTGGAGTTATCAGTCTCCCACGAATCCAATAGGGCTGCATAACCTTCAACCCCTGCTCTAGCTTTCCCCTTTGTACCTGTTACAATCCCCCACATATTTTCCACACAAAACATTCTTCATAATTTAACTCCAATAGGCATAGGTTTTGCTAGCGAGTGGAGTACTAATGAACATAAACCCTAAAAAAAAACAACAAAATTGAACAAAAAACGAAATAGCAGCAGAATCCCTCGAAAAACAACCAAATCAAATCAAACCGAACACAAAAACGAGCAAGAGAATCGTACCCAAAATCGCCAAAATTTTCGAAACAGGTTGCGCTGCCCGCTTACCCCCAGCGAACTCATTGCGGATTTTCATAGTGTTTTATGGAACTCGTCCCCGATAATCATGAACAAAAGGAATACAGCTCTGATACCATGTAAACTAATAATCAAAAGACAGAAAACGGTTAGGGTTTCATATTATTATCAAGGAAAAGTACTAATACAAAGAAAGGAAAATACAAACTATATAAAAAGCTAATTAGGTTAAACCTAGCTAAAAAGGGGCCAAACATAAAGCCCAAACTAAAGGAGCCCAATAATCTAATTAAGCTAACAATTAAAACCAATTTGGGGAGGATACCACCACAGAATCAGAAAATGAGGCAGCAGAGTTGTTGTCACCTGACTTTACGGCTAGGCGCTGTCATTAATGAATACCAGGGTGAATGGTCGTTGTTGGTCGTTGTTGTAAGGGTCGAACGAATAGGGGCAGAGTCGAAGAGAAGCGAGATATTTAGTGTGTGTTTGGTTGTGGAAAATTTTCCAATTAAAATGAAAATTTTTGAAATCACGTTTGGTTTAACAATTTTTCTAAAATTTTCCATTTTCTAAATTTATGAAGAAATTGGAAAAAACGACAATTATTCTTTTCCACACCACCCCAAAAAAACATCCCACCCCACCCCACCCACAAAGGAACCCACCCCTACCTACACCCCTATCTACACTCACACCAAAAACACTCGCTCTCATACCACCCTAATACCTCCCCCCCCCTGCGCCCCAAATAATAATAAACACACATCCCACCCTCACTCACCCATACAGAAAACCCACCCCAACCCTACCCATCCCAGAACACCCACCCTCAACATACCCCGAAACACCTACTCCCCACACCCAGCTACCCCACTTTTCCAACCCGTGAACACACACATACATACACACACTCACACATTCGGGCCGCTCACACCATCGAATACCACCCTTAACCACATCAACCTTACCCATCCCATCCCCACCCCACCCCACCCACACCCGCACCCGCACACCCGTACTCACACAAAATACCCATCCACCATTAACCCTACTCCATTCCTACCCCCACCCAAACCCACCTCTTACCCCTACCATCCCTATCCCTACCCTATACCCACACCCCACCTTGCAATCTCATGCTTTCTACATTTGTTTTTATTTTTTGTTTGTTCATTAATCATGTTTATAAGGTAAAAAAACATTTGTTAAAAAGTAATAGAAAATGGCATCAATAATTTTTAATTTTTGAATTTTCAAATATAACCAGAAAAATGATGTGGTGGGCAATATTTGAAATAACAAAAAATCGGAAATGAAAAATGATAGAAAATGCAAAACCAAACGTGTTTTCCAATTTTATAAAATGGAAAATAAATACTCCAACGGTTTCACCCAAATATATTTCCCAAAAATTTTCATTGAGAACTAAAAATAAAAACTTTACTCCATTTTCCGAAAACGTTTTCTAGAAATTGAAATCAGTTTTCCACAACCTAACGCACCCATAAGTTTTTAGAATGAGAGAAGGGGAAGTGTGAAAGGAGAGGAGTGGAGGGTGAACCTTTCGTCATTTCAATTCTGAGGCATAAATTCCAATTCTCGTTTGTGGCCAATTTTTCTTTTCCTATCTTTTTGTTATTGTCGAAGTTCCGATTTTTCACTTGTTGGTTATCACGATCATACAAAAACCAACTAACATATAATCAGTTTCCCTCTAAACCAGAAAGAAATTAGCAACCAATCTCCAAAATCGTTTCGAATATTATGTCTGAATAGAATATATATATATATATATATATATATATATATATATATATATATATATATATATATATATATATATATATATATATATATATATATATATATATATATATATATATATATATATATATATATATATATATATATATATATATATATATATATATATATATATATATATATATATATATATATATATATATATATATAAGGAGGATCGTGTAGGAACCCAAAATCCGGTAAGAACCGTAAGGACAAATCTGGACCTTTAATAATGAAAAATGGGTGGATAAGATTGAATGTGAATAAAATGTCACATCTTAAAAGCTTGGGGGGCTACTTGTATAAAAATTAAAACTATTGGGTGGATAATACAAATTAATAAGGGTAATATGGTAATTGCAACGAGACCCCGACCAGATTGCGACACTTGTCGCTATATGGTTTGCTGGGTTTTTTTTATTCCCCCTGCTTAGTTTTTGGGCCATAATTTTTTTTCTTTGTAAAAGAAAAATTCTAAAACAACCAAAGTCGGCGGAAAAAGCCCTCCCACTATTCAACATGCTGAAAGGCTGCGTTGACAAGCACATCTTCAAATGGACGGGAGAGGCAGAGACAACCTTGGCACACTTAAAAGAAGCAATGAAAGAGCTCCCCACGCTGGCATGCCCGGTCCCCGGGGAAAAGCTATCTATGTACCTGGCAGCGTCACCAGAAGCCATCAGTGTCGTCTTAGCTGTGGAAAGGGAACACCAACAAAGACCTATCTATTTCGTTAGTCGGGCGCTCCAGGCCCAGAGCTGCGTTACCCAAAACTAGAAAAGCTAGTCTTAGCACTAATCTATGCAGCACGTCGACTGAGACGCTATTTCCAGGCCCACCACGTCGAAGTGTTGACAAGCCAACCAATCCGCCAAGTGCTACTGAAACCAGATAAGTCAGGGCGACTAGCCAAATGGGCCATTGAGCTAGGGGAACACGATATTGAATACAAACCGAGAACAAGCATCAAGGGCCAGGCCTGGCAGATTTTCTAGCGGAAATCCCAGAAGAAGAGGAGGAAGAAAGGAGTCAGTCGACCAAACAAGATCCGAAAATACACCCAGAAACGTGGACGCTCCACACGGATGGGGCAGCCAGCAAAGAAGGCTCAGGAGCCGGACTAGTGTTGACAAACCCAGAAGGCGAGGAAATAACTTACGCACTCAGATTCAACTTCCAGATGTCGAACAATGAAGCAGAGTACGAGGTGTTACTCGCAGGAATGAGGCTCGCGAGAGAGAATGGGGTACAACATCTGCTAGCACACCGTGACTCCTTGCTGGTGGCAAACCAGATCAACGAGGCTTATGAGCTAAAAGACCAACGGATGAAGAAATACGCAGAGGAAGTGAAAAGGATAGCAGCTACGATGGAGAGTTTCGCAGTCAAACAAATACCGCGCTCCGCCAATAGAAAGGCCGACGCGCTGAGTAAATTAGCATCCGCGGCATTTGACCACCTGTCCAAAGAAGTTTTGGTGGAAGTGCTAAAAAATAAAAGCATCGATGGAAAGGAAGTAACACCGATCAGCACAACTGCTACAACTTGGATGACACTTTTATCGACTACTTGACACAAGGCCTTTTACCAGCAAACGAGAACGAGGCCAGAAAAGTAAAGGTAAAAGCCCCACAATACGCAATAAGAAATGATGTCTTATACAGGCGAGGTCACTTAGAGCCTTGGCTAAAGTGCATCACAAGTGAGGAAGGAAAAGCGTTGTTGGAAGAAATCCACACTGGCGAGTCAGGAGCACACGAAGGCGCCAGGGCGCTCACTGGAAAAACCATCAGGGCAGGAGTATACTGGCCGAAAATGCACACAGATGCAAAAGAAATAACACGAAAGTGTGTGGCATGTCAAACGTTCTCACCACTACAACATTCGCCAGCCGCACCATTGACAAGCATTTCTAGCCCGTGGTCTTTCCACCAATGGGGCATTGACATCGTGGGGCCGTTTCCAGAAGCGCCAGGACGAGTCAAGTTCCTCATAGTCTCCGTGGATTACTTCACGAAGTGGATCGAAGCCGAGGCCGTCGCCTCAATCACGGGTCGGAACATCATCAAATTCATGTGGAAGAACATCCTGACGAGATTCGGTACTCCACGAACTCTGGTCAGTGACAATGGGTTGCAATTCGCAGAAGACCCCTTCAGGACTTGGTGCACCGAGAGAATGATCAAACAAAAGTTCACATCCGTGGCCCACCCGCAGGCGAACGAGCAAACCGAAGTATCCAACAGAACGTTAGTAATGGGATTAAAAAAGAGACTGGGAAAAACAAAAGGTTGTTGGGTCGAAGAATTGCCTACGGTACTATGGTCGTATCACACCACCCCACGCACATCAACAAACGAAACACCATTTAAACTGGCGTATGGCACGGAAGCTGTTCTTCCCCCAGAGATTTTCGTAGGCAGCCTAAAAACAACAGAATTTGATGAAGGAAGGAACAACCAAGACCTCCGCCTAAACCTGGACATGCTGGAGGAAAAAAGAGAATTGGCCGGAATAAGACAGGCATGCTACAAAGCAACAACCGAGAGATATTACAACAGAAGGGTCCAGGAGAAAAAATTCGCAGTGGGAGATCTATTACTCCGGAAGAATGAAGCAAGCCATGCGGAACCACGGGGCAATTGGGACCAACTTGGGAAGGACCATACTGGGTCACAGAGGCAAACCCAAAAGGCTCCTACGCCCTCGAAACTCCAGAAGGCAGAGCCATACCAAGGACATGGAATATCCAGAACCTCAGAAAGTTCTATTACTAGACAAGACATTAGACTAAAGTCGCAGGAAGAAGTCGGTTACCGAGACAGCTGATTTTTACTTTTCACAATTGTAACCATTGAATGGAACGATAGATGAATGAATTAAAATTGTCTTGTATTAATCACAATGTATCCAGGTGAAACATCCTGAAGAAGACTTAGCGACTCCTGGTCCTAGTCTTAAAGACCTTAGGGTGAAATACTCCCTAGCGGGCTACGCGACTCCTGGTCCTAGCCTTAGCAAGGTCCAACCAGGTGAAACATCCTGAAGAAGACTTAGCGACTCCTGGTCCTAGTCTTAAAGACCTTAGGGTGAAATACTCCCTAGCGGGCTACGCGACTCCTGGTCCTAGCCTTAGCAAGGTCCAACCAGGTGAAAAATCCTAAAGAAGACTTAGCGACTCCTGGTCCTAGTCTTAAAGACCTTACGGTGAAATACTCCCTAGCGGGCTACGCGACTCCTGGTCCTAGCCTTAGCAAAGGTCCAACCAGGTGAAACATCCTGAAGAAGACTTAGCGACTCCTGGTCCTAGTCTTAAAGACCTTAGGGTGAAATACTCCTTAGCGGGCTACGTGACTCCTGGTCCTAGCCTTAGCAAGGTCCAACCAGGTGAAACATCCTGAAGAAGACTTAGCGACTCCTGGTCCTAATCTTAAAGACCTTAGGGTGAAATACTCCCTAGCGGGCAATGCGACTCCTGGTCCTAGCCTTAAGCAAGGTCTATCATCCTACGGAAGACTTAATGACTACAGAGCATAGCCCTAAAGACCATAAGATGAAATATTCTCCAACGGGCTACGTGATTCCTAGTCCGTGTCTTAACCTGGCTTACTCGAACAAAATATCGTAAGGAAAACATCAGTGATAACCGACAATAGCCCTTTCAGCAACATGATCCTGGATAGACCCAGCGATCCACGCCAGCAACCCAACCAACGTATGAAGGGATAAAGAGTCACACACAAAAAATATGTTCCAAACATTACAGGTACAATTAATACAAGGTACATCCAGACGAAACACAAGCAACGGGTTAAACACGGCCATCACATACAACGCATATCAAATGTGTCCCGGCATTCAAGCCCTACAAAGCAAAAAAAAAAGAGAGAAAAGAAAAACACAACAACAGCAACATCTTGTCCAAGAAGCCTCAGCAGGGCATTACATATATTGTCCACAAACGTTAAACAAAGAAAGATCAAACAAATACCTGTCACGGGCGGGAGGGGCCAGCTGCATTGCTCGGATCCAATAACGCCTTCAACTCAGGCACACCGAGCTCTCCAAGCTTGAAGGCAGCGGCGTAATCAACATTAACGAAAGCATCAACGGCCTCGTCCACCTCGATACCATATTCAACAGGTGGCACTTCTTCTTCCTCCGCTATTTCCTTGTCGGCCTTCACATCTTTCAAAGCTCGGGAATACCCTTGAGCCTGCCCGGCCGCCAGACACACTTCCTTAAGACGATGCACGCCCATACCAAAATCCCTGCTTTCCATAACCAGATCAACCACACAAACCACACCCTCAGTCAGCAGCCAGGAAAGGTCCGCCTCCGCCTCCTCCAACGCCTGAGTTTTCGCCTGAGCAACCCGGTCACGCTCAGAGGCATCCCTCTCGGCACTCTCAAGCTGGACATAGAGCCCCTCATTATCCAATTTCAACCCGGCCAGGGCACCTTGCAGCTCAACCTACTGACGGTTCACCTCCGCCAGTTCATCCTTCAGCCTGGAACTCTCTTTTTGAGAAGCTTGTAAAAGAACCACCTGGGATTGAAGATCAGCGTCGGCGTGAAGGACACGACCTCGAAGGTCCTTTAGGGTATCCTGCTACCTGGAAATTTCAGCACGGGCTGCATCTAATTCCTGTTGGAGAGAAGGGCGATCGGCACCAACGGCCAACAATTGTTCGATCCGGTTGGCACCTTCGCTGAAGAAAACACATGTTGTGTGAATTCCAGTGCAGTTGGAAAAGATGACAACCGGGCTCCCTCAGTCAAATCCCAATTAGGCACAAACTTTCCAGCGGAAGCAGATGAACCAGCTTCCACACCACCAACCGGAGGGGGTCCTAAAGCCGTCGCCCCACCACGATAACCAAACCCAGAAAAGTCAAGACAAGGAGTCTGAGAACTAACAGGGGGACGAGGTTGATTTTCGCCGGAACCTTTGACGGTTGCATTGTCGACCACAGGGTGGGTACCGATACGAGCACCCCCACCCTGGCCAATCTCCATATCCCCACCTTGAGAAGTATCATCCACAATGTTAATCACTGGAGACTGAACAGGAACAGTACCAGAAGCCCCAGTGCCTCCCCCTATGCGACGAGGACGTAATCGCCGGGGCAAAACCACACTCGCAGAACCCTCACCAACACCTTGCCAAGCGGCACGACGCTTGACCACAACCTTTAACCGACTAGCTTGTTCACCCTCAGCACATCCCTCGATCGCTTTCTCCTGGGAAGCACTCCTAGCATCACCGACCGTAACAACCACAGGCCCTCCTCCTACGGCCCGACGTCTCTCCTCCTCTTGTACTTCAGAAGCTCGTGTGATGAACGATTCATGACGAAAAGCGCGGGAAGGGAGCACACGGTCGATCAACGGAATCTCCCGGTACTGGAGACTCCCTGAATACTCCTTCGCCAACACATCAGTGAACCGAATGTCATGCTCTTGACCTAGAGCAAACAAAACAATACCTAATGTTTATTTTTCTTTAAAAAAAAAGGGGAGTAGGAGAGGAGAAAAGAGCAAAGACTAACCGTCAATGATACTAAAAAACTCAGGCATTTTTCTCCGGAGACGCCACAAGGTACTCATGTCGGCCCCGGCCAGTATGTACTCAGGGAACTCTCCCCCAACCACACGAAAACCCCACAAAACTCTCGCAATCTGCTCCTTGGCAGGGAAAAGGGTGAAAGCACGGTCCGAAATCGATTCGACACGGCGATTCATATTACCAACACGACGCTGACTCACCCAAACGAAATGGCGAGCCCAATCCTTGCCGGATCCCTTCTGATCAGTAACAATGGTAGGCCGGTCCTTTCGGACGCAAAAAGTGTAGTTGCTTCCGGTCGAAGCGTGGGCAAAACGGAAAAAATGACGGAAGACAAACAGATCAGGCTCCAAATGATTGGCTCGCGAAAGAAGCTCGAAGGCCACGATCTTATTCACGCCGTTGGGAACCAACTGATGAATATGAACGTGGTAGTAAGTAAGAACCTCCATGAAGAAATCTGAAGTGGGCAACCGATATCCGGCATCAAAGTGCCTCAGATACATGCCTATTTTCCCCTCTGGTGGGAAAGAGAAAAGGGCATTGTTAGCAGGAACCTCCACCTCGTCTTCCGGTTGAAAACCGTAACGAGCCACCAACGAATCAAGATACCCGGGAGCAGGAGCAGCGGGAGCGCCGTGAGCGTTGTCGGACGAAGAACTCATGGTGAACGGAAGAATGAAGAACAGCGAACGAAAGAGAAGAAGAACAAAGGAAAGGTTGAAGAAGAGGAAACCGTAAAAGAAACTAAAGAGCGGAAAAAAGGGAGATATAAAAGGATTGGATGCTGAAGGGTCATGGGCGGGAATTTCAAAAATCCCCATCGCGTGATAATTGAAACCGCCTGGGCAACAGTCACATCAAGACAGAAGCGGCCATCGCTAGTCCCGGTCAACATCACTAGCCTTGCATACGTGATGATGCCTAGGACTAGGGAGACTTGATAGCGTGCCACCTGGCACCTGCTGACGTGTCCCTAGAACACCTTCCGGAGAACACCCTCGCAGGAGAACTCTGGCCCAAGCCACAAACGACACCCAGCCAGGATGTCCAGCCTGGAGCATTCAACCCTCCGCCTTGATATCCACGCGCGACATCCGTACCTGACAGAAATCGTGCGCCTCCCATATCGTCTGACCGGACCAATATGAGGCGAGACAAAGGACGAGGATTGTACGCCCAATCGGCGGTCTGGTCCCCACCTGCCACAGCAAGGATCCTGTCGGCCACAGCGACGGGATCCTCAGGTATAAATACCGACCCGCTTCGCCTGGTATGATCAGCGTCACTCTCACTCTTACTCTCACTCACACTATTCACTAAACCCTAAATATCGCCGGAGATCTAACTTAAGCATCGGAGCGTTCTCCCGGGACCTCCTCCCGGTGAACGGCTGACGATCTTTCTTTCTTGTGATTGTGGTCACAGGACACCTCCCTGACGATCGGGATCACTTCTTGAGGCGAAAGTTTACATATATATATATATATATATATATATATATATATATATATATATATATATATATATATATATATATATATATATATATATATATATATATATATATATATATATATATATATTCAGGATTGGGTGATGACTCTTCTTAAAGTGAGGACTCGCGAGGACACCTTAAAAAAATTGAAAATAATATATAAATAATAAAATGGATCATAGTATTATATCGGAAAAAAATTAAAAAAAAACTTTTGGATCATTATTTTTTTATAATGAAATAATGATCCAAAATAAAAACAGAAAAATTGGATCATTACGTTTTTCAATAATCCAAATTTTTTTTTCCAATTTTTTTTTATAATGATATAGTCTTTATCGGAACCGAACATATATATATATATATATATATATATATATATATATATATATATATATATATATATATATATATATATATATATATATATATATATATATATATATATATATATATATATATATATATATATATATATATATATATATATATATATATAGTCTCGTTTCGATGATGACTCTTTTTCTGTAACGACTCGAAGGACACCTTAAAAATTGAAAAAATATAAAAAAAATACAAATCATAAAATCGAGAATAGTACTATATCATTATCAAAAAAAAATTGGAAAAAAATTTTTGAATCATTGAAAAACAGTAATGATCCATTTTTTTGGATAATTGTTTCATGACAAAAACTTCATAAATGGTCCCTATGGTTTCAGAAGATATCGAGTTTGGTCCCTAACTTTGAAAAACCTCACGTCTAGCCCCTGTGGTTTCAAAACTTTTGTTAGGTGGTCCCTCACCCATATGAAATGACGTATTTACCCTTTTTAATATCTTTTACATTTTCTTTAATTAAAATTATTTTAAAAAAAGAAAAAAAATGTAAATCTCCCTAACCATCACTACTCCTTATCTGAAAGCTCATTCCCGTTCTTCTCCACCATTTCACTACCTCATCACAGACCCCTGTTTCGCGAACCATGTCTCTTCCCACTCCTCTCATCAACCACCCGCCCCTCCGGAAAGGTGATTCAAATCGTCGGAGGCCATTTTTAGGCTAAGGCTAGGATTGTAGTAAATTCGTCATATTTGCAGAGAAGATGGGAGTATGGTGATCGAACCTGAAAAAACTGATTCCAACCGCTGGTGGCATCATCGACATTCACATGTTTCTTTTGGTAATAGGAAAGGACGGTAGGAAGTAGTAACCCTCTTGAACCTCAACAACTTATTCGATTGCCGATGAAGGAGAAAAGCGAGTTGTCATGAAAATGGAACAGACATCACAAATTAATTGTTGATTTCAGAAACTAGAAACGATTAGGGCTACATGGAGAAAAAAACGAACCTGGAACGAGCAACAAATCCTAAAATTTGACGCCCTTGTCAAAATTGCAACCTCCCCACCCAATTTATATCCCATCAACTAAACCCTAACACATAGAGAGAGAGAGAGATGAAAGAACGACAGTTGTGGCAGTGAAGGTCAACGTGGAAGCGTCTTGTAGATGGTTTGTAATTGGTATAAGAGGAACGTTGACCTCCAGCAAACCTGTGAAGACCAAGTCGGACCGTCGGTTCAAACACTTAGGCCGTCCAAAATATTGTTGAAGCTGGTGACGAGTATCGCTCCGGAACCGAACTCAAAAGAATCGAAGAACGATGGGAGTATGTGTCACACCCTCAAACCGTATTGGCGGAAACGTTCAAGGGTGGATGACTTCATGAACAATATCATAACAAGTTGAATTATAGTGATTCCAAGCAACACAACCATCATAAATAATTGTAAAGGTTACATAGTTCAATGTATCATGTTTCGATTACAATTACAAATGATAACAAAATATGCAAAATGACGTCGTAACGTCCCTTCAACCAAGCTTGTGGTTTACATTTTTAGTTTCCTGAGAATACAAGTAGTTGAAAAAGTGTCAACAATTAAGTTGGTGAGTTCATAAGATTTTCGCGTAAGAAATGTCCTTTGTTTGTAAGCAATAGTGTTGAAAACCAAGAAAATCCAATATTTTCTCATAAAAATGTCCAAGTCTTTAAATCCCAAAGACTAAAATGTAATATGTAAACTGCAGTGTACTTTCTTTGAAATGTGTGTTTCCACGTAAACAATTCATAAAAATATTAAGTTGATTATTTTCCTATGTGAGATACCCTATAACCATACTGTGACTAGTTGGCCTGCTGCGACGTTCTTCAGGCGTCGGAATGTTAGACATTTGGACACCTCAGACCTGCCGGTTAAGCTGTAGCTAGCAGCTCAGGTGCGGGGTTGTCATGCCCCGTATAGATCTATACTCAAATATCGCGCTCTCTTACCGAGACTCTGGTTATAAATGTTCAGGACTTATAGTAGGTACTTATAAAAGTACTGTAAAGATTCATCTCACAAAAATGTATGTATTCCAATCAACTTGTTTACGTACGTTTTGTATATAAAAACTATTGTAATCGTCCATTATCATTTTTCCCATGATAATATAGTATAGTTTAATAATTATATAATTTTATATAATTATTTTTGTCATGTTTGAACGTCATAATATCTTGTGTTCATAAACTATTCCAATAATAGTCTATTTTTAGTATTGCGTCGTAATAATCATATTTTTGTGAATAATAATGAAGTAATTTATTCAAATGATTATAAATATCATCTTTTGAGATATTTCTCACAAAAATGGTGTAATAACTTGATTATAACCATTTTGCTAGAAAATAGTGCTTTTATTTATAAAAACGTAGTTTTTACTAGTTTCCGTTTTTATAACGTTTTTACTCAAGATCTAGTATTTTTGTACACGTTATTTGTAGTGTTGTAACTTTTACACAACATAATATGTCAAAGTGTTCACAAAACATGGATCTATTCATATTGCATGCCAAATTTATCTTTATAACATTTTTGTCCAAGATCTAACATTTTACACAATTTATTTATAATCTAGAGACTTTTATACAAACATATTATGTATCATTATGAACATCTTACAAAGATCTATCCAAATTTCATGTCAAAGGTATTTTTACCCAAATACTAACTTTATGAACTTGTGTAAATCAACATATATAACATTTAAACACATATAAACATGAATAAAACAACATTTATAGTTAAAGAAGTTGTATTCTCCCCCAAAAAGGTTTGAAAAGATGAAAATGAGGGGTATGAACTCACCTTGAGTGTGGATCTTAAGGTTTCTTGGTAGAAGGTTGAAGAGTTTGGTTCTAGGACTCGGAGGACCCTTGGACAAAGCTATTATCCAATGGATTTTGTGAGTATGTGTGTGTAAAAGAGTAAATGAAGGTATTTGGAACTTAAATCACTAGATGATCATAACTTACCAAGAAGGCTTGAAAGATCTTTGAAGATGATGAAGATTTGAGCTCAAAGACCTTTAGACCAAGCTATTATCCAATGGATTTTGATGGATGTTAGTGTGTGTAAAAGATGTAAAACTTGTGTTATGTTGTTTAGAATCAAAAGATGGATGAAGATTACCTCTTGAACTTGTGAAAGAAGCTTGAAAATGAAGCTTGAAGATGGAATATTTTAATCTAGCTCCATAATGCCCAAGATATTGTGAATAGTAGCTAGGGATTGCCTTGGGACTTCAATTCAGCCGATGGGGGGTAGGGGGGTGGGGTAGGTTAGTTTTTATAAAAATAGCAATATACTTATAAAAATGTGCAATTTTTATAAAATAGTAAGACGTTTTAGTGAAAATTTGTGAGATTTTGACGAAACGAAGTTCTAAATAATTATTTTGTATAAAAACATTGCCAAACATTTATTTTGATTGAATTATAACTCGTTGGGTGCCGGAATACGCGTTTAAGCGCAGTATTCTTCCGTTTTCGCGATTTTCGGCATTTTACCGGAAATTGCATTTAGCTTTGAAATTAAATACTAGATATTATTATGTTACTTATCATATGAATTTTTATTTCATATTTGATGTTTAAGGCACCACATTTTGTATTTTGGTTCCAAACCCTGTGTACATTTATCCGTTCACAGCGGTTTAATCGTTGTAACTTCCACATACGAACTCCGTTTTCGACGTTCTATATATCCACAGGTTCGTATTTACGAGTGGATCGTTTTATGAATATTATTATTCTCAAAATAATAATTGTACGATTATCGAATTTTTACGCTACAGTAGTCTGCTGTCCGTATTTTCGACTTTTAACCGATAATTGTTTGATTTAGCATACGTAATACTTATAATATTAATAATTCACTACAAAAGTTATAGAAAATAACTTTTCAACATATAGATTAACGTACGCTTTGTTTGACTACAGTTGACTTTTGTTGACCAAAATTTACAATTGTCACATCATCTACCCGTTAGAGAGAATTTCGTCCCGAAATTTAGCTCTTGAGTGGATCCTCAAGGGTTTGGGAAGAGATGTGGATACTTCTGTTTCATTTGGTCTTCGCGCTCCCAAGTAAATTCGAGTCCACGCTTGGTACTCCAAAGGACCTTAACTATTGGTATGCGACTCTGCTTCGTCCTCTTGATCTCTCTGTCCATGATCTCTACGGGTTCTTCCACAAAATGAAGGTTCTCGTTCACCTCGATCTCGTCGAGGGGAATGACAAGAGTTTCATCGGATAGGCATTTCTTTAAATTGGATACGTGAAAGGTGGGATGGACATTGCTGAGCTCCTACGGTAATCGAAGTTTGTAGGCTACTGGGCCGATCCTAGCAAGGATCTCGAAGGGCCCAATGTATCTGGGGTTCAGCTTCCCACGCTTTCCAAAGCGTATCATTCCCTTCCATGGCGAGACCTTCAACAACACTCGGTCACCAACCTGGAATTCCAAGGGCTTGCGTCGCTTATCTGCATAGCTCTTTTGTCGGTCACGAGATGCTTTCAGTCGTTCACGGATCTGGACGATTTTCTCCGTTGTCTCTTGTATGATCTCCAGACCGGTGAGAGTGCTGTTAGGTACTTGTCCCCTGGCTAGTTGAGTATCACCCACTTCAGCCCAGCACAGAGGGGATCTGCACTTGTGTCCATATAAAGCTTCAAATGGAGCAACTTTGATGCTAGTGTGGTAGCTGTTGTTGTATGAAAACTCGATGAGCAGTAAGTGGGTGTCCCACGCCTTACCGAAGTCTATCACACAGGCTCTCAACATATCTTCTAGCGTTTGGATGGTTCTTTCACTTTGGCCATCCGTCTACGGATGGTAAGCTATGCTCATATCGAGTCTGGTTCCCATAGCCTTTTGTAATGATTGCCAAAAGTGTGAAGTGAATCGGCTATCTCTATCCGAGATGATTGATCTTGGCACACCGTGCAACTTTACAATTTCTTTGAGGTAGAGCCTCGCCAGCTTATCCATCCTATCAGTTTCCTTGATTGGCAGGAAGTGAGCGAATTTGGTTAATCTATCGACGATTACCTATATAGTATCTAACCCACCGGTTGTCTTTGGTAATTTGGTTATGAAGTCCATTGTTATCCGCTCCCACTTCCACTCGGGTATTGCTGGTTATATTAGCAAACTCGAGGGCTTTTTGTATTCTACTTTAACCTTGGCGCAAGTCAGGCACTTGCCCACATAAGTAGCAATTTCTGCCTTCATGTTTGGCCACCAATACAGTTTCTTGAGGTCCAGGTACATCTTGTCGGACCCGGGGTGAATGGAGTATCTAGTCTTGTGAGCCTCATTCATGACAATGTCTCTGTATCCACCGAATCTCGGGGTCCAAATTCGGTTCATGAGGTAACGAGCTCCGTCATCCTTAACTTCAAGGTTTTTATCCATCCCTCGCAAGGCTTCATTTGAGACATTCTCAGGTTTTAAGGCTTCTAGCTGCGCCTCTTTGATCTGAGTGGAAAAATGGGAATGGATCGTTATTGTTAATGACTTCACTCGGCGACCCGAGTACTCTTTCCGACTGAGGGCATCAGCTACCACGTTGGCCTTCCCTGGGTGATAACAAATTTCACATTCATAGTCACTTAGTAGCTCCACCCATCGCCGTTGTCTCATATTGAGTTCTTTTTGGTTGAGGATATGCTGGAGACTCTTATGGTCGGTGTATACCGTACATTCTGTGCCGTACAGGTAGTGTCTCCAGATCTTCAATGCGAACACTACTGCTCCCAACTCGAGGTCATGTGTAGTGTAGTTGACCTCGTGAGTTTTAAGCTGTCTTGAAGTGTAGGCAATGACTTTTCCTCTCTGCATGAGTACACAGCCCAGACCCTGGTTCGATGCGTCGCAATAGACCACAAAGTCTTCTGTTCCTTCTGGAAGGGACAGAATAGGAGTGCTGCATAAAGATTTCTTTAGGGTCTGGAAGGAGGCTTCTTGTTTATCTCCCCACTTGAATGTTACACCCTTCTGTGTCAGGGTAGTAAGTGGCTTTGCAATTTTGGAGAATTCTGTATGAATCTTCGGTAATAGCCAGCAAGGCCTAAAAACTGGCGGATTTCTGTCGGAGTTCTTGGTGCTTTCCAGTTTTCGATGGCTTTGATCTTGGAGGGATCCACATGTATCCATTCTTTGTTGACTACGTGGCCTAGAAAGTCCACTTTTCGAAGCCAAAATTCGCATTTCGAAAATTTCACATACAACTTCTCTGCTCTTAATGTCTCCAAAACTTGTCGTAAGTGTTGACTATGTTCCTCCTTACTTCTTGAATAGATAAGTATGTCATCGATGAACACTATCACAAACTTATCTAGGTAAGGTCGACATACGCGGTTCATCAGATCCATGAACACTGCGGGCGCATTGGTCAATCCGAAGGGCATCACAACGAATTCATAATGGCCGTAACGAGTTCTGAATGCCGTTTTGGGAACATCTTCTTCTTGAACTTTGAGTTGATGATACCCCGACCTTAGGTCGATTTTTGAGAAGTAACTCGATCCTTGGAGTTGATCGAAAAGGTGGTCGATTCGGGGTAGCGGATACCGATTCTTGATAGTGAGTTTGTTCAACTCCCGATAGTCAATGCACATACGTAATGATCCATCCTTCTTCTTCACGAACAAGACCGGCGCTCCTCAAGGTGAGAAGCTCGGCCTGATGAACCCTTTACTTAGCAGTTCGTTTATTTGGCTGGATAATTCTTGCATTTCTGCTGGGGCTAATCGGTATGGCGCTTTTGCTACCGGGGTGGCTCCTGGGATCAAATCGATTCTGAACTCGACTTGTCGTGCGGGTGGTACTCCTGGAAGGTCTTCTGGGAATACGTCGAGAAAGTTGCAGACTTCGGGGATCTCTTTGATGTTCTTCACTTCTTTCTTCTCGTCAACAACGTGGGCTAGTGTAACGACCCAAATTTAATAATATAAATATGTAAAACAAGATGTGTATAATTTAAAGTTTTATGTATATTTTATGAGAAAGTATGTTTGTAAGGGTAAATTAGTCATTTTACCATGAGAAGGGTAATTTGGTCATTTGACTATATACAAGAATTATTATAAAAGTATAATTCTAGTTTGGACCAAAAATGTAAGACTTTTAGCTTCATGTGGCCAAAGTTAATATTTGTGTCAAAAGTCCAAGGAATGAAAGTTCAGGGACTAAAACTGTAAATATGAAAAATATAAAAATGAGAAAATATCTCATTAATCCTCATAAGTTTAGAAAAGTCTAGAGAGAACGAGAGAAGAGAGCACGGGAGAAGAAGAAGATCAAACATCGTAAGGAACACAATTGGAACTAGTGAATTCAAGCTTCAAGAGGTAAGGTTTTCAAGTTCTAGACTTCAAAATTCTTGAACGGGAATCGAGTTTTGATTTCTGATTTTTCCAGAAATCATGATTCCAATGTAAACATCTAATTCATCTTGCTCAAAATCACCATTAAAACATGTTCTAGTCATGGAGTATGAGAAAATTAAGAAAATGGTGATTTTGCTCAAGAACCCTAAGTCACGGGTTTGAAAATTCAGATGGTTTTGATTAATCTAATGTGTTAGAAAAGGTGAAAGAAACATATAATAGTCATTAATTCAAAGGAATTGAAGCTTAGATGTCAAGAAATGATGAAATGGGTTTTTAGCTCAAGAACCCTAGAAACGGGTTAATGAGTTGAAACTGATTTCAAATGGCTCTAATGGTTTAGTTAAGTTAAAAATGTTATAAAAGAAACAAGAAATCAATTCATAAGCTTGAAAATTCAATAAAATGATTTTTGGTAAAAAAATGTTGTTTCTGGAAGAATTTTCAAGATTTTAAAGAAAATTGATGATTTTGAAGTTTAAAACTAAGTGTAAGTTGGTATTTAGGGCCTAGATATGACCCTAAACCAATTAAGTCAAGAAATAAGAACATATCTTAAAATCATCAAAGTATGTTGCTATTGTTGAAAAATTGGAATTTTATTCAAAAGCCTTAGAAATCAATTTTACATGATCAAACCAATTCTAAGGGGTTTTAATGAGTTCTATATGTGGTAATTGTTAAAATAAAGCAGTAGAAGTGATAAATTTCAAACAAATTCGGTTTTTGGATCAAAAATGCAAAAACGGGAATGTTTGGAAAAGTAATCAAAATCTATGATTTTTATGGTTAAAAACATGAAGTAAATGAATGGTTTTGGTCTTGGAACAAACCCTAGGGATTAAGACGTGTATTAAGCACTTAATATGAGAAAATGGAAATTTGTAGCATAAAAATCGGGAGATTCTGGGCTGCTGCCCAGTAGGCGCGGTGCGCCCCTTACCTGGGCGCGATGCGCCCTAGCGGCCGAGTGAAAATACAGTTTTCTCAATTAGTCTCCTGCCAAGCCCAAATGGATTTTGAGTTTTGGTCTTATACTTGTCCATTTGACCTCAAATTTTAAACATATGTCTAATATGTTGTAAAACTTCATGAAAAATTGTCGGAATCGAAATACGAACCTCCGAGGGTACTGTAGTAAAATACGGTTTAACTAAAGTTGGTTATTTAAAAGATATATAAGTGTTATAACCCAAGATAGTATTATAAGGACTCTAATGAGTTATAGAGTCAGTTAGCATTAATGTTAATGTATAACATGTTAAATATAGGTCCATGCCAAGTGAGTAATGGATCAAAAGAGTATAAATACAAGGAACGTGTAGTCAATCTTCTAGCAATACATGAGGTGAGTACATGCAGTATTTTTACCCATTCTGGGGTACATGGCAAGTAAGTATTTTCAAGATTTCTTATAAAATCTTATATGTGAAATTATATGCAAGAGTTTTATTTCTAACTTACTTGTGAAAGTATAATGCTATAATTGAAGCTATGTTTTGAACTATAAGTCAAATTAAGTGAAAGTATATATTGGCTTATGAGTCAATTATGTAAAAGTAAGTTTTGGTCTATGAACCAAATATGTGAAAGTACATGTTTAATACAAGTTATACATGTTTGAAAGTATGGATAGGCATATAGCCATAAAATGTTTAAGAAGTATATTTTGGTTACAAACTTTATATGTTTTCAAGTATGAAAGGGCATATAGCCACAATATGTTTGGAAAGTTATGTATTTGGCATCTAGCCGTAAAGACATAGAATGATGTAGTTTGGCATTTAGCCACAAGTTATATGTTTATGAGAAATGTTCAAGCTAGCAGCAAGTTTTTGTATGACTGGTAATTGTAGCAAGCATCGTTAGTAAGGGAACTATGTTCCAACCTACCCGGGTTAGGTAAGGGGTCTACTGGGGACAAGCCCCATCGCGAAGTAGATCGCCTCAGCACTTCTATGGTGAGGATTGATCCGTTCTTTCTAGCCATAGAGACTTGGGGTATCACTTATAGTGATTAAAGCCCTAAGTATAAAAATCCAGCAAGCTTATAAAACCAGTCAAAGAAAGTAAGAAAGATGTTATTTTTGTAAAGTATGTCATAAAATGATTTTTCAGAAGTAAAAAGTTATAGTATATTGCTATTATAAAGTCTGGAAAGAAGATATTTTTGCAAGGCATGATATGTGATGATTTTGAAAAGTAAAGAGCTATGGTATGATATTATTATAAAACTTTGAAAGATGTTTTATGTTATAAGTTTTATAAAAAGGTTGGAAAAGAAATTAAAAGTTTGAGTCTAAACTCATGTAACTCACGAGACATTATTGTCTTACGTATTTTATGTTTTGCCATGTATTCCAGGTCAAATTAAGTTGCTATCAATGGGATGAATTTTAACTGGAGTGGAGCTTAAGTTAGCTCCTATATTGGACTCAAGGTTAAATCCTTTCTTGTTTACTATGGTTAGCTTGATATGAATTTGTACACCCACTGTTTTAAGGTTTTTGATAAACCGTATTTTTGTAATCATGTATTTATACGAAAAACCATAGTATTTGCAAACAGTAGAAATGGGGTGTCACAAGTTGGTATCAGAGCCATAGTTTAAGCGAATTAGGATTGTCTTGTTCCACTCCTAGGCTTAAACTCATGCTATAAAAATGTTAGCTTATGAAAGTATGTTATACGATGTCTTAAATGATTAAGACATTATGTATTATGTAAAATATGTAGATATATAACACTAAGAAGTGTTAAACTAATGTTTAAAGTGAGCAAAGATTTGACCGTTAGGAAAATTATATGATATTTTCCATAACCGTCTAAATTTATTAAAGACTATGTTTATAAAGTAGTAATATTTTAGTAGTGATTATCGTGTACTTATAATGGTGTTAATATGTTAAAGGAACCAGTGTCCCCTGAAACCTTGTGGTAACAGCAGAATCAATATGTATAGGTGATTATGGTAATATGGGCCCGTATTATCATAATCACAGGATATGTATTGAGACTGGTGGAATTACAAAGGAATTATGGCGTTCTGGTGGGAAAGGTTTGTGAAGAGAGTAGTAAGAATAACATAGGAATTGTATACCTATGTAACAAGAACAAGAAAGATTATAAGTAATAAAAGTTAATGCAGTGGATGTATACCACTTAGTATGGTAAAGTAAAAGAAATAATGTGATAATTAATATTTTTAGACAGATTGAAAGATATTAAAATATATGCCTGTTAAGGTGAGAGAAAGTATGAATAAGAGTAATTTAAGGAGGACTTATGGGTATTGATTACCTATATAGAAGTTGTAAGACTCTTACATGAAGAATGAAAATTTTAAGCAGAGTATATTGAAAGTACATAGAATTGTAAAAAAAATAAAAGAATGGTAAATAAGAGTTTACTGTTGACAAGCGGTATGCCTTGGGCATAACCATTAAATGCATAATTTTATCTAAAAGTTGTGTGTATATTAAAGATATAAAGGAAGTAAGATATCGTTGCAGAACGATAAGAGTAAAATGATGAGAAAACTTAAAAATAGAAGATGTATGAAAGTGTCTAAAGATTGAACAATTGATCAAGTTATAAGTAAAATGCTATAATGAGTAATAAAAAAACAAAGTAAGATTACCCAAATGGGGAAAAGAATGATGAATGGTAAATTGTTAAAGATTATGATTTTTTTTAGTAAAATGCATTCATGTAATGTGATAAAATGAATGTGAATCGAGAAATAAAGGTTGAATGCCTAAATAAATGTTAGGCAAGAAACTAAAGGTGAAACAAATAACGATAAGATAGTGGTTGCCAGGAATTAAAATCCGCAACCAAATGAAAGAAGTATAAGAAGAAATACCAGTAATAAAAGAGTATAATTACGTATGTTAACTGAAGAAACCTGTAAGCATGAAAAGAAAATGACTAAAGGTCATAAACATATGAAGTAAAGAACAAGAGTAAACGTATAAATAAGTATTAGACAAAGAATCAAAGACAAGATAAGAACTAAAACAAATAGACAGGAAGTTATTATTTCTAGATGGAAGTGACGAGTGAAAGTATTTAAAAATTGTGAGAAATGGTCAGTACATGGCTTGTAGCCATGAAATACAAAGAAGTGTATATATGTTTATATGTGTTTATAAATGTAAAAACATGAGTAAGTTATGGGATATATAAATATGATGTACAAAAGTATAAAAGTGGTTATGAAATAAGTATTCTAATTAGAATACTATATGGTATAAAGCAAAAGAGTAAAATAATGTATTGGGCATAATGCCTCGAAATACAAAAGAACGAAAGATGACGAGAAAATAAATGGCAATTGTGTATCACCTAAAGATACATAAGAAATAAGTTGTATATGAAATATATAATGTTGTAAAGAAATATATAGTGTAAAGAAGTGGAGTTTAAACGAAAGAATAGCAAAATGTGTTAGGCATGTAGCCTTATAACACATAAGGGTGCACGGAGTAGTGGTTCGGGCTCGCAGCGGGATAGGAAAAATAGGGTGCGGTACCGCCGGTACCTCCGGTACCGCTGCCCCTTCTCCTTCGGGTTGAGCGGGTTCGGGTGTGGAGGGGTGAGGCGTGGGTTGGTGAAGCCGATGATCCCACTATTATTTAAAAAAAAAATTTTAATCTTCCAAATATTATCCTTCCTCAACTCTATAAATACCACATCTTCACTCCTTCAAAACTCACACCTTTACCCTTCTTTCTTCCTCTCAACATTAACTCTATTTTCCTCTTTCCAAAAAAAAAAACCCTCATTTCAAATTTATTTTAAATTGAAATGAGTTCTTCCGTTATTTAACGTTTTTAGTATTTCATTTCCGTTATTTAGGTTTTATTATTCCGTATTTAGGATTTTATTTCTAGGTATTAATTTTCTTTTTAATTTATGTAATGGTGTGGTTTTTTAACTTTATGTTATTTGTGATTTTTATTTTATTAATTGCATATTATCATTATTTATAATATTAAATTAAATATAAAAAATCATTTATTAAATTAATAAATGAATTTAAATATCAAATATATGATGTGGCATTGTGGTTTAGTGGGTTCAGTGGGTACTGGTTCCATGGGTGAAAGATTGGTGAAAGATGGGGAAAATGGAAGTGAGAGGAGAGAGAAAAGCTGACGTGGCGCGTGGGTTCAGTGGGATGGGAGGGATCTACTCCCCCCACCCTAATAGAAATGATAAAAGATGTAAAAGTAAAGAGTAGCGAGAATTAATGTAATGGTGATTGAGGGTATGTCAAGAATTCGTCATGGGACGAAAATGTTAAAAATACCTAGTTGGGTTCTTAAACCAAAAGAGAACCAAGTATATATATATATATATATGTGTATATTATGCAATTAAGAACTTGTAAGTATATGTCAAGAAGTTAATGAATGTGGTTTATAAAACATAAATACACCACAAGGTAATAATATTATGAAAAGTGAAGTAAGTACGGGAATGTGAATTATAGTATGCAACATGTATGAAGTTCCATAAGTGAATTGATGAAAAATAAATTTCGAATCAACCATGGTAAACAATTTAGATACCGTGAGGAAAGAGTAAACAGAAGATCAGGTGCTAAACTAAGCACTAATGTGAGAAATAGAATTGACAAAAGAAATACTAAAATATAAAGTATTAATATGAGAATGATACGTGGAGTATCCAAAAAGGGAAGAAAAGTATACTTATAAAAGTATTGTACAAAAATTGAAGAAATGAGAAAGATATGTTTATACGAATAAGTAATGAGTAATGAGACCGAAATCTCATCAAAGAAGATGAAAGAAATATTTAAGTTGATTATATGTTGGATATGAAAGTAATAAAAGTAAAGAATGATACAAGACAAATATTAAAGAAGGTAATACATATAATGTACAGGAAATGAGTAAAAAGTAGGTGAAAAATGATTTTTCCTTAAAGGTGTGAATTAAGAAGGAAGTTGACTGAAATAATAGATCAACTTCAATAGTAAAAATGTATAAACTTATAAGGTTAAATATGGTGTATTATACATAGAAAGAAAGTTGATGATGACTAATTGTTAAAAAAAAAAAAAAGCGGTATATCATTTTAACCCTTTCAGCACGAGATAAGTAGATTCTCGTGAACAATATGATGATTCGACAGATTCTGTCCCAATCAAAAAAGTAAGAATGTGAAGTGTAACAAGAAGGAAGAAAATTCATTCCTTAAAAAAATGGTAACCAATTGAGAGTTGTCAGTAAAGATGAAGAAAGAATAAATGTAAACTACTTATGTAATAATGTTTGAGCAAAGATATAAGAAAAGAGGGAGATAAGAATGAATAAGTTATAAAGTTATGTTTAAGTGAAATGTCCGTTAAGGGACAAAATCTATACAAGGAAAAGAATTTGTGTATTTATGAAATTGTATAAATACTAATTATGTATAAATATATTTAGTGATATTTGGAACTTTTATAAGTAAAGAATGCTGTGAGTATAATCTCACTTGTTTTAGTAAAGATATGAGAAGAATTATAAAGTAGATTGCTATTTATGATAACAAGTATTGAAGTATGAAACTATTTTGTTAAATAAGTTTACTAAGAGATTGTATGTCAATGAAATGAGGTAGAAAGGAAAGTAACTAGAATGAAGAGTATGAAACATGAATGAACGACTAAAAGGTTGAGAAAAACAGACAAAATGACCAAAATGACAATTTGGTTAATTGGGAAGATATAAAGTATTAAAGAGATTATGTTAATCCTCTATAAAGGATTGAAAGCAGGAACCGCTAAGAGCTGATTACAGAATCAAAAACAACCAAAGAAGAAAAGATTAAAAGATAAAATAATAAATAATATGATTATGTGTTGGCAAAAAGAAAGTATCTACTAGAAACCAACTTTGGTGGAGAACATTTGAAAAGGAGTGAGAAGTGATTACCTTAATTTAGTAGTTGTGCAATGATTCCGAGGACGGAATCCCAATAAGGGGGAGGTAGTTGTAACAACCCAAATTTAATAATATAAATATGTAAAACAAGATGTGTATAATTTAAAGTTTTATGTATATTTTATGAGAAAGTATGTTTGTAAGGGTAAATTAGTCATTTTACCATGAGAAGGGTAATTTGGTCATTTGACTATATACAAGAATTATTATAAAAGTATAATTCTAGTTTGGACCAAAAATGTAAGACTTTTAGCTTCATGTGGCCAAAGTTAATATTTGTGTCAAAAGTCCAAGGAATGAAAGTTCAGGGACTAAAACTGTAAATATGAAAAATATAAAAATGAGAAAATATCTCATTAATCCTCATAAGTTCAGAAAAGTCTAGAGAGAACGAGAGAAGAGAGCACGGGAGAAGAAGAAGATCAAACATCGTAAGGAACACAATTGGAACTAGTGAATTCAAGCTTCAAGAGGTAAGGTTTTCAAGTTCTAGACTTCAAAATTCTTGAACGGGAATCGAGTTTTGATTTCTGATTTTTCCAGAAATCATGATTCCAATGTAAACATCTAATTCATCTTGCTCAAAATCACCATTAAAACATGTTCTAGTCATGGAGTATGAGAAAATTAAGAAAATGGTGATTTTGCTCAAGAACCCTAAGTCACGGGTTTGAAAATTCAAATGGTTTTGATTAATCTAATGTGTTAGAAAAGGTGAAAGAAACATACAATAGTCATTAATTCAAAGGAATTGAAGCTTAGATGTCAAGAAATGATGAAATGGGTTTTTAGCTCAAGAACCCTAGAAATGGGTTAATGAGTTGAAACTGATTTCAAATGGCTCTAATGGTTTAGTTAAGTTAAAAATGTTATAAAAGAAACAAGAAATCAATTCATAAGCTTGAAAATTCAATAAAATGATTTTTGGTAAAAAAAATGTTGTTTCCGGAAGAATTTTCAAGATTTTAAAGAAAATTGATGATTTTGAAGTTTAAAACTAAGTGTAAGTTGGTATTTAGGGCCTAGATATGACCCTAAACCAATTAAGTCAAGAAATAAGAACATATCTTAAAATCATCAAAGTATGTTGCTATTGTTGAAAAATTGGAATTTTATTCAAAAGCCTTAGAAATCAATTTTACATGATCAAACCAATTATAAGGGGTTTTAATGAGTTCTATATGTGGTAATTGTTAAAATAAAGCAGTAGAAGTGATAAATTTCAAACAAATTCGGTTTTTGGATCAAAAATGCAAAAACGGGAATGTTTGGAAAAGTAATCAAAATCTATGATTTTTATGGTTAAAAACATGAAGTAAATGAATGGTTTTGGTCTTGGAACAAACCCTAGGGATTAAGACGTGTATTAAGCACTTAATATGAGAAAATGGAAATTTGTAGCATAAAAATCGGGAGATTCTGGGCTGCTGCCCAGTAGGCGCGGTGCGCCCCTTACCTGGGCGCGATGCGCCCTAGCGGCAGAGTGAAAATACAGTTTTCTCAATTAGTCTCCTGCCAAGCCCAAATGGATTTTGAGTTTTGGTCTTATACTTGTCCATTTGACCTCAAATTTTAAACATAGGTCTAATATGTTGTGAAACTTCATGAAAAATTGTCGGAATCGAAATACGAACCTCCGAGGGTACTGTAGTAAAATACGTATAAAATACGGTTTAACTAAAGTTGGTTATTTAAAAGATATATAAGTGTTATGACCCAAGATAGTATTATAAGGACTCTAATGAGTTATAGAGTCAGTTAGCATTAATGTTAATGTATAACATGTTAAATATAGGTCCATGCCAAGTGACTAATGGATCAAAAGAGTATAAATACAAGGAACGTGTAGTCAATCTTCTAGCAATACATGAGGTGAGTACATGCAGTATTTTTACCCATTCTGGGGTACATGGCAAGTAAGTATTTTCAAGATTTCTTATAAAATCTTATATGTGAAATTATATGCAAGAGTTTTATTTCTAACTTACTTGTGAAAGTATAATGCTATAATTGAAGCTATGTTTTGAACTATAAGTCAAATTAAGTGAAAGTATATATTGGCTTATGAGTCAATTATGTGAAAGTAAGTTTTGGTCTATGAACCAAATATGTGAAAGTACATGTTTAATACAAGTTATACATGTTTGAAAGTATGGATAGGCATATAGCCATAAAATGTTTAAGAAGTATGTTTTGGATACAAACTTTATATGTTTTCAAGTATGAAAGGGCATATAGCCACAATATGTTTGGAAAGTTATGTATTTGGCATCTAGCCGTAAAGACATAGAATGATGTAGTTTGGCATTTAGCCACAAGTTATATGTTTATGAGAAATGTTCAAGCTAGCAGCAAGTTTTTGTATGACTGGTAATTGTAGCAAGCATCGTTAGTAAGGGAACTATGTTCCAACCTACCCGGGTTAGGTAAGGGGTCTACTGGGGACAAGCCCCATCGCGAAGTAGATCGCCTCAGCACTTCTATGGTGAGGATTGATCCGTTCTTTCTAGCCATAGAGACTTGGGGTATCACTTATACTGATTAAAGCCCTAAGTATAAAAATCCAGCAAGCTTATAAAACCAGTCAAAGAAAGTAAGAAAGATGTTATTTTTGTAAAGTATGTCATAAAATGATTTTTCAGAAGTAAAAAGTTATAGTATATTGCTATTATAAAGTCTGGAAAGAAGATATTTTTGCAAGGCATGATATGTGATGATTTTGAAAAGTAAAGAGCTATGGTATGATATTATTATAAAACTTTGAAAGATGTTTTATGTTATAAGTTTTATAAAAAGGTTGGAAAAGAAATTAAAAGTTTGAGTCTAAAACTCATGTAACTCACAAGACATTATTGTCTTACGTATTTTATGTTTTGGCATGTATTCCAGGTCAAATTAAGTTTCTATCAATGGGATGAAGTTTAGCTGGAGTGGAGCTTAAGTTAGCTCCTATATTGGACTCAAGGTTAAATCCTTTCTTGCTTACTATGGTTAGCTTGATATGAATTTGTACACCCACTGTTTTAAGCATTTAAATTAACGGTTTTTGATAAACCGTATTTTTGTAATCATGTATTTATACGAAAAACCATAGTATTTGCAAACAGTAGAAATGGGGTGTCACAGCTAGGAAGGCATGGTATCTTTTCTGTAGGTATTTTCGAGCTTTGATGCAAGACACGATTCGGAGGCTGGTACTGGGTTTATCACCGTAGACAACAAAGGTCTTGCCATCCGGCAAATGAAGTCGGATTCCTCGTTCGTAACACATGATGTCGGCATGATGGGGGATTAGCCAATCCATACCAACAATCACGTCAAAACTTCCTATTTTAACAGGCATTAAGTCGATTTGAAAGGAGTGATCGTCCGGAGTAAGTGTATAGCCTATGTATATGTCGTTTGTGCTTTCTGTTTTGCCATTTGCCATTTCTACTGTAAATGTTTCATTGAGTGGTTGTGGTTTTTGTTTTAATAAATATTTAAACTCGTGGCTTACGAAACTCCTCTCCGCACCGCTATCGAGTAGTACACAAGCATATGAATTATTGACGAGGAACGTACCGATAACCACGGTAGGATCCTCTACCGCTTCCGTGCGTCCCATAGCTAGGACTCTTCCATTTCTCCCCACATTCTTTGTCTTCGGGCAATCACGCTTAAAATGCCCCGTCTCACCACAACCATAGCAAGCTTGACTCACCCCCAACATTTGAGGGTTGGGTGGTTTGTGGAACTGGCGTCTTGCAGAAACGGGCAGTATGACCCTTTCTGTTGCAGTTCAGGCAGTGCATTTCTCTACAGGCTCCGGTATGATGGAAATTACACTTGTTACACTTGGGTAGTGTCCCATTATATTGTTTGGTTGCTGTTGGGGTAGTCGGGACAGTGGCTGCACGGACTGCCACAATCTGTTGTCTCTTGGCATGTTCTTGGTTAGGCTGATTTCTTCCCCTGTTCCAGGGTTTTCTTTTGTGGTCCCTCTCTCTTGGTTGTTCAGTTTTAGAGGTCATGGTGCCCTGGCGAACTCCATGGTCGACTAATTGTTGGGCCAGTCATTTTGCGCTGTCGAAAGTGGCGGGGCTTGCCGCTTCTACATTCCCCTGAATCAGAGGAGATAGCCCCCAGATGTAACGTTCCACTTTCACAGATTCTGGTGTGACCAGAGTAGGGCAAAGGGTTGCCAAATCGTTGAATCGGTTCGTGTAGGAGGTCAGATCTGAACCTTTCATGGCAAGGTTCCACAGCTCTTGTTCTAGCTTTTGGATCTCCCCCCTGGGACAGTACTCTTTCATCAACATAGTCTTCAGTTCCTCCCAACTCATCGAGTTAGCCACGGGAAGTGTCAGAGCCTTAACGTGGCCCTTCCACTAGGACATGGCTGTCTTGGCAAAGGTACAAGCGGCGTATTTGACTTTAAATTCCTCGGGACAGGCGGAGATATCAAAGATTGATTCTGTTTTCTCAATCCATCTCGTGAGAGCAAGGACACCACCGGTACCATGGAAAGTTACTGGTTTCCAATTTGCGAAGTCCTTGTAAGAACATACTCGCGATTGGTTTGATGTTTCTCCATTTGTGGAGTCGTTGGTACCATTTCTGCTTCCGTTTCCATTCGTCCCGTTCGGGTTTATCTGAGCGATAGCAGCTGCTACCGCAGCAGTAACAGCTGCTTGGAAAGTGGCTGAGTCCATCATGGGTGGCTCTGGAGTTGCGATCGGTACTCGCCTAGCGTTTCTTCTACGGGGTGGCATATTTCTGCCACAAGGATTCAAGATTTGACGTTGGTTAGTTTCTGTAAGGACTATTATAAGTATGTTGTCGTTAGGACATGGCGACTATATTTTAAGTTTCTCTTTGTCTTTTTCTTTTCGTAGATTGTAACCATAAACCAGTACCAAACATACATATCAAATATTTGTACGTCTTATAAGTAAATCACGTCATCATATTAATAATAATTTGTAGTGTTACATGATTTTTAATATGGAAAATTTGACCTTCGCAGAGGTCTACAATGCAAAAACAAACGGGCGGCGTAACGACCCACAAAGAGTGTAATCACTTAATTGTAGGGTCGCGCCTACATATAAAGCGAGTAGCGTATAGCGCTTACTCGTAAAACCCTAGTCTATAACAAAATTTGAGTAGTACGAGTACTACTCATGACGAACTGGATCCCCCAGCTCTGCGTAGCGCATCCACATGTGCCCTCATATCAGCAGCCTCTCGCTCGGCCTCCTCGGCCCTCCGCTCTATGTTTCGTATCCTTTCCTCAGACTCAGATATCCGTACAAAGGCCTCGCGAAACATCCCCATAGCTGTCCGTCCGTCCTCCTCGAGTGAGTCGACTCGCCCGGAGGTATGGTCATGGGCCTCGTCTACGCGTCGAAGGCGTGCTGCAGTGACCTCGGCAGTAGCTCCCACGTCCATGACCTGACTGGAGGTTGCCCTAATCCGCTCCTCTTGACGGCTGATGCGTCCGACCATGACTGGTAAAGCTCGGTCTGCATAGCCCCCTCTGCTGATGTCATAGTGGTCATGGAATAGGTCATACGGGGGTCGCAAATCCTGCACGCGGCTCCAGCGGCGTATTTGCTCTGCCCACTCTGGTGTCGGGCCCTAAAGAGGTTCTTCTATTAGTAAGGTGCGGTGAATGGGAAGTACCCTCTTTCGAGGTGTACGCATCCATAACGGGCCACCAGGGTGGCGATATACCTGGAATAGCGGTGGTGGCGGTGGTGCATGTAAGTTGCGGACTGGGTGACGGGGGTTGATGACTTCAGGTTCATCTTCGGACTCGTCCTCGTCCCATTGGTCCTCACTATCCGACATTTATTCCGGTTCTTCTTCTGGGTAGTAAGGGTCTCCCGGTAAATGGTGTCCGGCCATGGTGTCTGTACGAGGAGTGGGGTATAAGAAGTATATATAAGGGGATTCTTAAATACGCATATATAAAATTGAGTAATGTATACAAAATACTCATATGGTATTTTAACTTCATGTTTAGTTCTAGAGTGCCATAAAATACTCCTATAGTATTTTAAATTTCATGTTTAGTTCTTTTGGTTACTGGTAAGTGTTCGGACTTGTTGCTCTCCACGACTATTCCTAAGTATGCGTTAATCATATCTTGGAACAATACAGTTGATCAGGCTCTATTTATCCAAGATATCATTACCAAAACACTTAGGCCTATCCGTAGCGTTCAACTCATCATACCACTTTTGTATGTTTTCGTTATGATATCGTTCCAGTATGTATGTATGTACTTATACTTTTATAAAAATTATCGTTGTAATTTTTAAAGTATACTTGTACGAAAGTGTTTTTGAGAGTTTTAGTCCCATTGTATTTATAGTTGTATATCTTTAAATGGATTGATATACTTAGTTCACTATAAACAATGCTCTGATACCAATCTGTCACACCCTCAAACCGTATTGGCGGAAACGTTCAAGGGTGGATGACTTCATGAACAATATCATAACAAGTTGAATTATAGTGATTCCAAGCAACACAACCATCATAAATAATTGTAAAGGTTACATAGTTCAATGTATCATGTTTCGATTACAATTACAAATGATAACAAAATATGCAAAATGACGTCGTAACGTCCCTTCAACCAAGCTTGTGGTTTACCTTTTTAGTTTCCTGAGAATACAAGTAGTTGAAAAAGTGTCAACAATTAAGTTGGTGAGTTCATAAGATTTTCGCGTAAGAAATGTCCTTTGTTTGTAAGCAATAGTGTTGAAAACCAAGAAAATCCAATATTTTCTCATAAAAATGTCCAAGCCTTTAAATCCCAAAGACTAAAATGTAATATGTAAACTGTAGTGTACTTTCTTTGAAATGTGTGTTTCCACGTAAAAAATTCATAAAAATATTAAGTTGATTATTTTCCCATGTGAGATACCCTATAACCATACTGTGACTAGTTGGCCTGCTGCGACGTTCTTCAGACGTCAGAATGTTAGACATTTGGACACCTCAGACCTGCCGGTCAAACTGTAGCTAGCAGCTCAAGTGCGGGGTTGTCAAGCCCCGTATAGATCTATACTCAAATATCGCGCTCTTTTATACAAACATATTATGTATCATTATGAACATCTTACAAAGATCTATCCAAATTTCATGTCAAAGGTATTTTTACCCAAATACTAACTTTATGAACTTGTGTAAATCAACATATATAACATTTAAACACATATAAACATGAATAAAACAACATTTATAGTTAAAGAACTTGTATTCTCCCCCAAAAAGGTTTGAAAAGATGAAAATGAGGGGTATGAACTCACCTTGAGTGTGGATCTTAAGGTTTCTTGGTAGAAGGTTGAAGAGTTTGGTTCTAGGACTCGGAGGACCCTTGGACAAAGCTATTATCCAATGGATTTTGTGAGTATGTGTGTGTAAAAGAGTAAATGAAGGTATTTGGAACTTAAATCACTAGATGATCATAACTTACCAAGAAGGCTTGAAAGATCTTTGAAGATGATGAAGATTTGAGCTCAAAGACCTTTAGACCAAGCTATTATCCAATGGATTTTGATGGATGTTAGTGTGTGTAAAAGATGTAAAACTTGTGTTATGTTGTTTAGAATCAAAAGATGGATGAAGATTACCTCTTGAACTTGTGAAAGAAGCTTGAAAATGAAGCTTGAAGATGGTGATGGTGATGGTGGGTTGAGGCCGAGAGCAAGAGAAGAGGGAGAGGAGAAGAGAGAAATGAAGTTGGTGACTTGGTTTCAAATGATGTGTAGAAAGGTTACATTTGTTTAATGTATCTAGTTTGATTTTAGGTGTAATATTTTAATCTAGCTCCATAATGCCCAAGATATTGTGAATAGTAGCTAGGGATTGCCTTGGGACTTCAATTCAGCCGATGGGGGGTAGTGGGGGGGGGGTGGGGTGGGGTAGGTTAGTTTTTATAAAAATAGCAATATACTTATAAAAATATGCAATTTTTATAAAATAGTAAGACGTTTTAGTGAAAATTTGTGAGATTTTGACGAAACGAAGTTCTAAATAATTATTTTGTATAAAAACATTGCCAAACATTTATTTTGATTGAATTATAACTCGTTGGGTGCCGGAATACGCGTTTAAGCGCAGTATTCTTCCGTTTTCGCGATTTTCGGCATTTTACCGGAAATTGCATTTACCTTTGAAATTAAATACTAGATATTATTACGTTACTTATCATATGAATTTTTATTTCATATTTGATGTTTAAGGCACCACATTTTGTATTTTGGTTCCAAACCCTGTGTACATTTATCCGTTCACAGCGGTTTAATCGTTGTAACTTCCACATACGAACTCCGTTTTCGACGTTCTATATATCCACAGGTTCGTATTTACGAGTGGATCGTTTTATGAATATTATTATTCTCAAAATAATAATTGTACGATTATCGAATTTTTACGCTACAGTAGTCTGCTGTCCGTATTTTCGACTTTTAACCGATAATTGTTTGATTTAGCATACGTAATACTTATAATATTAATAATTCACTGCAAAAGTTATGGAAAATAACTTTTCAACATATAGATTAACGTACGCTTTGTTTGACTACAGTTGACTTTTGTTGACCAAAATTTACAATTGTCACAGTATGGAGATGAAAGGGAGAGAGAGAAATAGAAGATGTGTGAGTGAGAGAGAGAGAAGGGGGGTGGGGGTGGGTTTTCACCAGTTGCAGCGTATCACATCAGGAGAGAGAGATAGAGAGAGAGAGAGAGAGAGAGAGAGAGATGTGGGATTTAGGGGTGGGGGTGGGTTTTCAATTCTTTTTCTTTTTTTAATATGAAGTTTTGTAAAGAAAATCTAAAAGAAAATGGAAATGGTATAAAAGTCTTTTTATATGGGTGAGGGACCAACCGTAATAGAAAATTAAAACCACAGGGACAAGGCGTGAGATTTTTGAAAGTTAGGGACCATACTTGATATCTTCTGAAACCACATGGACCATTTATGAAGTTTTTGTCTTGTTTCATTATAAAAAAATAATGATCCAAAAGTGTTTTTTCGATTCTTTTCTCCAATATAGTACTATGATTCATTTAATTATTTATATTTATTTTTTATTTGTTTTTAATTTTTTAAGGTGTCCTCATTTTAAGAAAAAGTCCTCACCCGATCGATTATATATATATATATATATATATATATATATATATATATATATATATATATATATATATATATATATATATATATATATATATATATATATATATATATATATATATATATATATATATATATATATATATATATATATATATATATATATATAGTCCCGTTCCGGTGAGGACTCGTAAGGAAACTTGAAAAAATTGAAAAAAAAAATACAAATCATAAAATCAAGAATACTATTATATCATTTGAAAACAGTAATGATCCATTTTTTTTTTTTTTTTTTTTTTGGATCATTAGTTCATTATAAAAAAAATTAATGATCCAAAAGTTTTTTTTCGAATTTTTTTTCCAATATAATACTATGATTCATTTTATTATTTATATATATTTTTTATTTTTTTTCAATTGTTTGTTCTTCATGTACACGTTAAACCGTATGCATCTTTTTTTTTTATATATTAATACGTGTCTTTTAGCATTGTAAATTCCATGAGGTACTTAGCAGAAATTTATTACATTTTGAAATTTACTTTGATCTGAGTTTCATGTGTGTTTTGGCTTCGTTGTTGCTGTGTAACTGTGGAATTTATGGAATGTTTTATGAGAACTAGACATAGTACACAATAGCCCATGATTTAGCTAGTTCAAGGTTATTAGTTATCTGTAATGTTTTTTTTTTTTTATAATATTTTTGGGTATCATGTTATTTTCATTCATATTGAGCATATCAAATTTCTTAAATTCATATATCAGTTATACCGTCTAAGATGTTTTTAGGGTATGCGGAGCATCTATAGTGTCTAAGATGTTTTTAGGGTATAGGGAGCTAGCATGATGCTCGTGAGCTTAGATTTAATCATGTAAATAGACAACCTTTATTGTTGTATTTTATATTATAGTTAATCCCATTGTACCGTCTCTTTTATTGGGCTCATGTATTGTACTCTATTGATTTTAGACCCATTTTAACTTGGGAAGACGAAAAGTTATGGAAACATAGATTATGCGGAGTACCCTTCACGGCCAAGCCGTGATGCCTAGGTGGATCTCCATCACACCCATGAACACCATTTCGGGTGTGGTGTGATGGAGTGTGATGTAATTCAATGTGATATGTGTCATGGTAGATCACATACAATGAGATTTTTTTTTTTCAAATTTACCACTCACATATATAAATAACCAACAGCAACCTAGTATTTTTTATTATTATTGAATTATTTTTATTTGAAAAAGAGAATGTGGTGTGATGGGTATTTCTAGTGTGGTGTGATGGGAATTTGACGGTGTGTGATTGTGAGGTGGTGGTGACGTGGCACCCATCACATGTGATCATGTGATGGGTACTCCCATTAGCCTTACATGCTATGAGCATTTGTCTCCATAATTTTCTCTCCTTCTTCTCTCAGCTCAACCCTGGCCATCGGCCACCATTATGTCGTTGCTAATGCCACCTGCTTTCCCCCTTCTCTTCGGTTCTACTCCATTTTCCTTCTGACTCCATGGCTGAAAACGTCCCTAACCCGGTGAACAACAAGTGTTTCTGTATCACAAACATTAGGGCTTATGTCCCTCTAATACCCAACCTCAGTGAGTTAAATATAAGGCATGCCATCAGTTATTCGAATCTCATTCTCTTAGTTACACGGTTCTTGGCCACCTTAACAGTTCCTCCACTCCCACCGATGACAATGACGATGATTGGCCGCCTCAACACCTCCAATCCCATTGATGACTATGACGATGATTAGCCCAAACTTGACTCTTTAGTAAAAATGTGGATCTATGGCACAGTTACTCAATCGATTCTTATGATAGTTCTAAAAAAAATCGTGCTACGGTCACATGGTTTGGAATAGTCTTAAAGAACTCATTCGGGACAACAAACATGCTTGATCTATTGAACTTAAAAAGTACATCCGACCTTTGGTCCATGGTGATAAAACCATAATCCAATATTGAGAAAATATGGTGTTACTTGCGGATCTTCTCGCCAACATTGAATCTCTGGTGCCAAAGAAAACCCTAGTAACCTACATAGTTAATGGCCTCTCATCAGCATTTGTAAACCCATCCATGATTCTCCATGAAGAACAATGATTGGCATGAACCTACATTGATTAATATTCTTACCATAATCACTCATCGGCACCCACCATGTTACACACGGCTCCAACCAGACAGCCATATGATTCCGGCAACAATAAAAGAGGCGGCAACAACAACCTAGTCGTTCCCAATCGCCATAGGCAATCAGACAACCGACACAATAACCTTTTGGTCCATCCATCGGCAGACAACAACAAACCAAATATGTTCTCCCTTCCTATACTGTAGCAGCCTTATGGCTGGCTGTATGCAACCTATGGGCGTTTTAGCAGGCCCAAGCAATTCCGGACAACAGCGGAGTGGTCTTCAGACCACCGTTGCTCGTTCCTCCTCTACACGGCCGCTCCTGTTGCTTTTCAAGCCACTCTGCCACAGCACCGCTATGGAAATGGTTTCAACCAAATGCATCCGACCAAGCCACCGACCTTCACGAAGTGTTCAACACTCTATCAGTGAATGATCAATATGATGTCTGTAACGTCCCAAATTTCAAACAAAATTTTCATTTTTAAAATCAGAGTATAATAGCAAAAACCATTTCTTAAACCATAAAACTTTCATTCGTTGCCTTAGAAAACATTAAGTTCAAAACTATAATAGCGAGTTAATTACAAGACAACCCAATAGAAGTTTCTAGAACAAAACGCTTCGGATGTTGTACAGTCACGCCGCGCCACAACCACTAACTGAATAAGTACCTGAAAACATTTAAAGTGAAAGAGTAAGCACAAAGCTTAGTGAGTTCCCAAAAATACCACATGATCCATCACATAAAACCCAATACATATATCGGCCATCAGGCTAACCCCGAACAGCTGGCCCACGGGCTATTCTGACTTCACCATTACCTACAGACTCTTAGGCTCCCCCGATCCGTCCACAGTTAATGACTCTCGAGCTCCCCGATCTGTCAACAGTTAATGACTCTCGAGCTCCCCAATCCGTCAAAAGTTAGGGACTCTCAGGCTTCCCCGGTCCGTCAAACTTGCAAGTTGAACTCGCACGATTCCCCGATTTGTCGTGGGCTCATCCCCCCATTCCACCAATCTAACCATCCTAGGAAGGAAATCCTATGATTATGCTCGGCCCAATCGGTAGGGCAAGTTGGGTGATCGTCCTGGGCCTCGTATAAATTAGGGTTATTAATGCTCATTTTTTTAGATCTTTTGATATTTTAACTGTAGCATTATCTATAATATTGTTTTGTTATATATAAAAGAGCATTATTATTCCACCTTGCTATTGTTTTTCTGGCTTTTATAAAATAAAAAACAAACCAAATCCCAAAAAACGGTCTTTTTAAAAACCAAAAACCAAACCATTTGGTTTTCATTATGGTTCGACTTTTGGTTCTGGTTTGTAATTGGTTTTTTGCACAACTTTGCATTGTCTTGGTTATGGAATCTAGCTAACTCTCCTAAAATCTAGTCTATTTTTTCAATATATATTTTTTATCTAATAACTAGAGGCCATATTTTTGTTTTTTCCTCGGGCCTAAAATATGTCTGGACCGGCTCTGGGTTGAAGGGCCTTTTTTTCTTTTCGCCCAAGGCCCCAAAAATGTTTGGACCGACCCTGCTTATGAATAACATTTAGCAACAAAACTTTGTCAATCTAAACACTCAGTCCTAACCCAAAGTCTCTCAGGTTATAATCCCATAATTCTGATGTGACAAGCTCACCTAACAAAACACACGGTCATATCCTAACGGTTCTTCGACTACGTACAGATGCAATATCATCTGTAGCATAGTGAGGAGACTCACTTGAATCCGTAGTCACAACCCACACGCACCATAATCTTCACATACTAAGCAACATGAACTCCTAACCTATCGCAAGGCATAAATAAGAAATCTGAAAGGTCCATAACCAACCCCTATGGTCCAAATCCCTAATCTACCCAAGCTAACCAAAAGCCAACCAATCAAAGGTGAACGGTCAAGGTCAAAGTCAAAGTCAGCACGTAGCGCTGCTATCTCCTCAAGATAGTGCTGCTAAGCCTAATCCAGAAATAGGCTCTCGCGCCAGTCGCTAGCTACATACGTTAGTGTGACAACTGTCAAATTAGTCAACGAAAGTCAACTCAAGTCAACCAGAGCGTACGTTAGGTCAATATATTGAAATGTAAATTCCATAACCTCTATAATTTATTATTGGATATTATAATAATATGTACGCTAATACGAACAAACGCTATTAAGCTAGATATTTTTAAAATAAAATTATTTTTTTTACGTCGTGAATAGTGTCCGACGTGAATAGTGATCCGGCATGAATAGTATCCGACGTGAATAGTAAACGGTAAAAGTCAAAACTCTTCGGAATGTTATAAATTTTATATCGAAACATAGATAAAAATATGACGGATCCGAATATGTATTCATATTTTTACCAAACGTTTTATATAAAAATTTATGATTGAAAAACGGTAAAAATGTAAAACTATTCGGAATATTACAAATTTTATATCGAAACGTAGATAAAATTACGACGATTCCTAATATATATTTATATTTTTACCAAAAGTTATATATAAAAAGTTATGATAAATAAACGTTTAATTTAACTTGAAAGCGACGTTTGATTATATATATATATATATATATATATATATATATATATATATATATATATATATATATATATATATATATATATATATATATATATATATATATATATATATATATATATATATATATATATATATATATATATATATATATATATATATATATATATATATATATATATATATATATATATATAGGGTTAGGTTATATTAAGAACCACAATTATTGTGTGGTCGTAAGGACAAATCTGGTGCGTAGGATCATAATTATCAATGGCTGTGATTAATAACGGAATTTTGATTTTTTTAAATTAAAAAAATATCAACTTTCTAATTCTATCATTCTGAAGGGTAATATGGACTTTTTATCTTTTTCAATTATGGAATGTGAGATTTTCATGATTAATTTTCGGAATTTAAATTTAATTTCAAATTCAAATTCGAATTTATTTTCAATTTTAAGCTTCAATTTTGTTATAATTCTAATAAAGTTTTATAGTTAATTTCGATTCTTATTCTGAGTTCTTAATTATTTACATTCTATTAAAATGAATTACAAAAGCATACATCAGAATGACCAGTATTCTTATAGAATGTTACTGCAATTTTGAAAGTATTCTAACAATTCTAGTAGAATGAATTACAAAATCATAATTACGCAAAATACAGAATCATAGAAAATCATATATATGAAAGTAAGTTAAACATTCTATTAGAATGAACTAGAAAACCTTACAAAACCATACTTACATATTATGTTAGAATGAAATACATTCTGAAATACATATTCTGTTAAAATGAAATACATTCTGTAAAACATTCTATTAGAATGAACTAGAAAACCTTACAAAACCATACTTACAAAACCATACTTACATCTTCTGTTAAACATTCAATTAGAATGACTGAATTCAAAACACATTCTGTTAGAATCACGTTATGTCAGAATCATATTTTGTAAGAATGATTGTGTTGAAATCAAACTCTAGGGTTTCTTCTCTGATTCTTGTATGTTCTGATTGCACATAGAATTACCCAAATCTGCAAGAATCATGGTTCGTCTCTCCATAAAATCGATCCCATGTTTCAACCCAAAGAATTACCTAAATTATGTTAGAATGATGTAAGAACTTTAGTTAGTAAAGGGTTTTGAATCAATATTTTCCTAGCTTGATACTGGTTCTGCTCGATCAATGTCTGCATAAGAAAACACAGATACGCCGATTACAATAAGTTAAGTAAAAAAAGGGGATTTTCAGTTTATTTTTTCATCGTTCAAGAAAATAAAATAGCCTACCAAACTATGTTGTCACTAATTTACTAAATATGTTCAAATAAGAATCCCAATTTAGTCTAAATTTCTCACATTCACTTATCATCCGCCATAGCAGACATCATACTGTCATCAATTTCAGGAAAAAAAAGATGAATTTCATTCAAAATAAGTGAAACCATAAATGGCAAAATATAGAAAAAACAAAGACATGGAGAGGAAAAGATGACAATTGCAATCAATTACGAGTTACCTGATGTCCTTCATCCTCTCTTCAATTCTCTTGCTTGTAGAGAGAAGAAACTATGAAAATCAAATCCCTTTAGATTGAGGTTGCAGGAGATGAGACGAGCATCAGAAAATTTTACAGAACGACGAATATAAACAAAAAATACAGAGCGGCAAAGGGAAGAGTAGAGATGGGAATCGACCGAGACGTGTGTAAAATCAAATCCCAAATCACGGTTGCTGCTGGTGTTTCCGGAGGTGGTCGATCGTCGGCTATGGTGGACGGATTCTACTGATGTCGATGGAAATTGAGATAATGGAGGAGTTAATATAGGATAGTTACCTGTTTACCATGATTACAGGGATTGATTTACCTTAATTATAGGCATTAATTTTAATTTAACTAACTGATTCAAATATCAATTGACGAAACTACCCTTGATGATTCTAGGCTTCTGATTGGGTCTTACGTCCACACAATAACTATAGTTTTTAATATATCCTAACTCTATATATATATATATATATATATATATATATATATATATATATATATATATATATATATATATATGTCAAATGATGCATTGAAACACACACGGCTTTGCCGTTGTGTTTTCAAAATGTTTGAAAAAAAATAATAATATTATTATATAAAGTGGGCCCCACTTCATTATTTATTCAATTTACAGATTTTATCCTTAAGATATCATAAATTCATTTTGAACCCTACAATACGTATTGTTAAGTTTATCAAAAATATTATGTCGTTTTATAAAACGAAAAATTTACCATCAGAACCGTATCGTCGACACGAACAACCTGACGTCAAAACGTAATATTATTGAAATTAGTTTTATATTTAATATTTTCTTTTTCTTTAAAATGAAATTGTATTTTCATTTAAACCCTATATTTTCATTAAACTTACAATTAATGCCCTTTCGTTAATTCATTAAAGAATTCTAGTTAAAAAGTTGATATTATTAAACTACGATTTTCGTAGATTAT
Source organism: Cichorium intybus (assembly GCA_023525715.1). Taxonomy (NCBI): domain Eukaryota; kingdom Viridiplantae; phylum Streptophyta; class Magnoliopsida; order Asterales; family Asteraceae; genus Cichorium; species Cichorium intybus. Next base: position 124,567,245 of record CM042011.1, on the reverse strand, counting down.
ATTTTAATAAAAAAAAATCATTTATTTTATATAAAAACTATTAAATCTATTTAGAGAGTATTTTAAGGGTATGTTTTGTCATAAACAAATTCTAAAAGCCATAAAAGTCATATATCTGTATCTTGAGGGCCGCAATACGAAAATAAATCTACTATAAATATAGCCTCATTCTAGTCATTAAAATCACACAAACAAGTTCTTCGATACGTATAGAGAGATATACGAAGAATGAGCGTTAGAAGTAGATATTTTAGTTATACATATAGTGAGTTCGAGTTAGAAGCACGAAAAGTCGGGCGATCTAACAACAATTGGTGATAAGATTCTAGTCGACATTGAGGTGAGTTCATACCCTTTCTTTTTATATTTATTCAAGTTTTTAAGGGGGAGAATACAAGTTATACTATAAAAATAGCTATTTATACTCATTTGTAACAGTAGTAAACAAAATGTGAATTTTGTAAACATCATTATGACAACAATTCAATTATAGTTCCAAAATATAATATCGAATGATCTACTTACGAGAGCGGTGTCTAGGCCGATCATTTGGGCTAGGTTGCTGGATTTCCAAAAGGCTTATACGCTGAAAGGGTCCTGCCTCCCCATTTGATCTTCTACCTGGCTGTTCTTTATTTGATAGTCATGAAATATTATATTTGAATTAATAAAGAGTATAACCAAGTTATTACACCACTATTATGGAAAATATCTTAAAAGATGTTGTTTATAACCATTTAAATAAGTTATTTCACATATATTCGTAAATATATGCTTTTCACGACAAGAATACTAAAAATAAACTATTATAGGAATAGTTTGTGGTTACAAATGTTACTATAACCGTTAGAACAAGATAATTAATTATATACAAATATATAATTATTATACATTACTATATTATCATGGGAAAAATGATAATGGGCAAATACAAGGGTTTTTCATATACAAACTTTACGTAAACAAGTTGATTGATACATACATTTTTGTGAGACGGGTCTTCACAGTGCTTATTTAAGTACATACTATAAGTCCTGAAATTTATAACCAGAGTCTCGGTAAGAGAACGTGATATTTGTGTATAGATCTATACGGGTCTGAGGTGACAAATGTCATAACAGTCCGACGCCTGAAGAACGTCGAAGCAGGCCTACATGGTCACAGTATGGTTATAGGGCGTCTCGCATGTGAAATCAACTTATTAAATTGTTTACGTGGAAATATACATTTTCAATGGCTTTATACTACAAGCTATGCTATACATTTTAGTCCTTGGGTTTTAAGGACTTGGATACATTCATAAGAAAATATTGGATTTTCTTGGATTACAATACTACATTTTACAAGGAAAGAGATTCCTCATACAAGTTTTATGGTATTAAAACTACATTTTAACAAGTTACAAATATAAGTATGGTTTTACTTATACACACTGATTCTATGGGAATTAAAACTATGTTTTATCAAAGATATAAATATAAGTACGGTTTACTTATACATACGACTTTTGTGGAATTAAATCTACGATTCGACTACCAGTAAACACCTATTTACACGTTTTATACAAGAATAAAACTACGTAATACTATTTTCAAGTATACAAATACCTATACATTTTCGGTCTTTGGGTTTTAAGACTACTACTCAGGATTAAGAAAATATTGGATTTTCTGGTTTCAAACACTATCTTTCTACAAGGAAAAAGGATTATGGATTTTCTCATACAAAAATCTTATGAACTCACCAACGTAATGTTGACACTCTTTCAAACTACTTGTATTCTCAGGAAATTGATAGGGTAACTACAACCTTTGACGATGGGTCGCTATGGCGTCATACTATGTATTTTGTATCATATTGTAATTGTATTCAAAACATACAATCTTTTGAACTATTGTAACATTTACAATTATGTATAAGATGGATGTGTTTGCTTTGATCACTATTGCACAAACGTTGTTGTGATACTGTTCATGAAGTCATCCACTTCAGACGTTTCCGCCATCGTGGTTTGGGGGTGTGACAGTTAGCGTCGCTAACTATGAACTCATCAAATTCCACATTAAACACTTAATCAATTTAGACATGGGCTATAACTTTCCATAACTTGTCCATGAGGTCTGAAACTTCATACAAATGGGAACTTGTAGGTCCCGATATGATCCTAGATCTAAACATGTATGAATCAAATCAATCAGACACGAGAATACTTCAAACAAAATACTTCAAACATTCAGTGCACTCTATTAATGATAACAGAGGGGTACACAAGGTTTCTTAGTTGGTTGAACATAAAATTTCTCTATACTAGAACAAGGCTCCAAAACAACTAACTCACTAACTAGCCTAATGAAAGCTAACAAAGACTATTTATAGTCTACGCCTAACAGGCCGAAAACCTAAGCCCACAGATCAGACGGACCGAAATCGCCTAAGCCCAGCCCACCGAAAACTTGGGAATTTCGCTCCTGACCAAAATCGCCCAGAAAGCTTCAATTTGTCTTCTATTTCAGCCCAGAAACTCTTGGATTTGGTTCGATTAAATAGAAATATTAAACCAACATAAATTATGGCCCAACAGAACTTTCTTGTCATACAAGTGCAATGTATGTCAATTTCCATATCTAGGTCAAAAGGGAGAATTAAATCTATCATTTAAGGCCTACAAACTTAGAATCAATCCCACTTCCTGATTCAGGGACATGAAGCAAACCATTTGCAGGATCTAATCATGCTTAGAGTTGCCACAACTCCAAGACCAACCCATTCAAGGATCAAAACTCAATAAACGTAAATATACTAGAAGAGGATTCCTTCTTATGAACAAACTAGGGGAGAAACACTAACTGGGGTCCAGAAACAAGACTTGAATCAGATTCTACAACCGAGGATGACACTCTTGCTCACTTCTTCTTCCCTTTTCACCAAGAAATCCTTACAAGGATCGTTTTAGTGAAAAACACATTCAAAGGCCTCTAGAGTCGATTATAGAGGTTTGAGGTGTGTAGAGGATGAATAACGACAGCTGCTAGGGTTTAATGCTTATAAGATGGTGCAAGGCCCGAGAATCCTAGGGTTTTGCAATAGCGGCGCTATCTATGGGAATGTCACAATTTAATTAGTTTTTGAAACTATAAAAGTAGAATTAAAAACTGTTTTTAATTTTTTTTAAATGATTAATTATTATTGTATTAATTTTTTGGGTATATATGTCAGTTTAGGGTTTGTAAGGATATATATACAATTTCAAAATTTATAAGCATATATATGTAATTATAGAGGTTTGTAAGGACATAAACGAAATTCTCTCTATTTCTAAAAATGAAAAAACATACAAATAACTTAATGATTAAAATAAAATAAACTAAGCATAAAAACTAACTTAAAACTAAAACTAAAAAAACTAATATTCGTATTTTTCATAATATCTTCTTGAGCTTCAAGGCCATCTCGAGAGTCCGTCCGGAAAGATGACTCGTTGGTCCCATCAAAAAATGCATGTCGACTGTCCGTTATTTATAAGGATATATACGTAATTATAGAGGTTTGTAAGGACATAAACAAAATTCTCCCCATTTTTAAAAATTAAATAACATACAAATAACTTAATGATAAAAATAAAAATAAACTAAGCATAAAACCTAACTTAAAACTAAAATTAAAAAAACTAATATTCATATTTTTTATAATATCTTCTTGAGCTTTAAGGCCATCTCGAGAGTCCGTCCGGAAAGATGACTCGTTGGTCCATCAAAAGATGCATGTGGACTGCCCGTTGTTTGTCTTCGTGAGCTTTCTCCTTCTTCAGTGCCCTGTCTTCTTGGAATTTCACATAAGACAAAATAGTCGAATAAATTTTATCAAATTTTCAGTTCATTTCATCAATGCGCTCATCATTAACCGAGCTTGAAGACGTCGCTTTTTCTTTCGCTTTCGCTCGGTGGCGTCCCATGGGTCTTTCAAACTCGTCTGCTTCTTGATTGAGGTCAAAACCAACATGTGCATCAGAAGACGTCGTGTAATGAGTCTCCAATGTTTTGGATCGTTTTGATCCATGTGTGGCTTCCGGGGCCCCCTTCCATCTCGGGTATGCTCGAACGACTTCCAAAAAACCCCATAAACTTAAATGATTTCCCTTTGTTCTACCAACGATAAACCGTAAGTGCTTTTTGGAGTATGTTTTTATCGCTTTCTTGTTGATCTCTGAAATTTTTATACAACCCGTTGAATTTCGTCGCCGCTTTGTTTACGTCTCGAAATTTTGTTGTTATTGTATCCTTTGAACGATACGATTCACACCCCAGATTTTTATGAAATAAAGTTCTAATAGTTTCCTAAAAATGATATTTAGATTGGGCGTTTATGGCCGACATTCTCCACAACATTGACCCATGTCCGTGCTAAAGTGACTTCTTCTTCGTAGGTCCAATGTAAACCCTAATGTTTTAGAACTTTTACGTTGGAGCGGTCATCGGAGTAGGATTCAACTTGTGTCTCAGGCACGATATCGACACTTGAATCGGAATCGGATTCGTCGACGGGCTCGGGTTGTGGTTCGGTGAAAGTGGTGGTAGGAGTACCAAAAAACACGTTAAAGGAGGATTGATGGTAAAACATAGATGGGATCAGCAGATATTTGAATTGTGGTGGCGAGAAAACAGGGCGTTCCATTTGCGGGATGTAGGGTTGTAGCGACAATTCGGTTTGCGAGAATATGTTTTTCGAGGCTTTCGATTTTTTTTAGAATATTTCATGAATTACGACATTTTCACAATTTTTGTAAGGTCGAATTCGAGCGTGTTTGTGGTATAAAAATATTGTGGTGTAAAGGTTTGTTGTGTAAATGTTTATTTATGGTAAACTACTTTAGTATTTCTTTTTTAAACCCAACGGTTATATAGCCGTTCTCCAACGTAAATCCAACGGCTATATAGCCATTCTCCAACGTACCTCACGCGATGATTCTCTCAATGCAGGGTCACCGTAGGGCGGGAGGGTGGTGTTCTGCGGGTTTCCCCCTCAGCACACCGGAGGACCTTCCTTCCGTTAAATCAGTCCCCATATAAGAGAAGGACCATGTGGGCGCCGCTTTTTTACAGACCTCAAAATCGAAAGAGAATACAAAGAGACTCGATTTCATTCGAATACCGTGTTTTGACGCACCACCTCAAGCGCCGTCAAATTCCATCCGTTCCTCAAAAATCAGAACAAGAAAGCTCTATCAATTGAAAAAGCTCTCCACATGATACAAGTTAGCTTGGCGAAGAAATCGGATGAATCACTGCCAGATCATGTAAAGTTGGGTCAGGATCCGGATCCGAACCAGAAAACGCGTCCTGCTCCCCTTGAAACGGTGAAAGCGATTACGAATCAGCGCCGAAGGCTTTCCGGCCGAAGATTGCAGCGCCAAAGGAGGAAGAAGAGTGTGTTGTGTGTCGTGGTCTGCTGTGATCTTTCTCTATTTAACTGAAGGGCATAATTGTCTATTTGATATATAACTCTTTGAATGCATAAAATATTATCCTGGAAGAGTCAGCACCCCTTAAATTATTGGTATTCGTTTGGGACCAAAATAAATTTGAATTTAAAATTCCATACATTCCCATCAATATCCCAATCTTTCTCTCTCAAACAACCCAAAACTCTCTTTTCTAACATCCTGATGGCAGAAAAAAGCAAGATCTTGATCATCGGAGCAACTGGGTACATCGGAAAGTTTATAGCTGAGGCAAGTGCCAAAGAAGGGCATCCGACTTTTATTTTGACCAGAGAAAGCACAGTCAAACATCCCGAGAAATCCAAGCTCCTTGACAATTTCAAGAGTCTCGGTGCCAAACTTGTTATTGTACGTATCATAATGATGCTACAGAATTTTAAGATACTGAAACTATTTTTATGGAGTATCTGTACTATGATTTTTATTTTTATATTCACTGCTTCAGGGAGATCTTCATGATCATGAAAGTTTGGTGAAGGCAATAAAGCAAGTTGATGTTGTCATCTCGACCGTAGGTGGGGAATCCGTGGCTGACCAAGTCAAACTCATTGCAGCCATTAAAGAAGCTGGAAACGTGAAGGTACTTTCCTTTCACTTTTTTAATTAGCTTAGATTGTTAATATAAAAATGTACATTCTGTATATATTTGACATACCAATTCTTTATAAAATATTTTGATCATAAGGTTTAAGATGTATAAAAAGCCCGTTATGTTCATCTACTATTACTTAACTTCATGTAACATGTTCATTTTCCATTGTGTTTTTTCGTACCCATTACAGAACTAACTTAAAATGAATAAATTGTATTTATTAGAGATTTATACCTTCGGATTTTACAACTGATGTGGACCATGTGAATGCGGTTGAACCAGCAAAAAGCGCCTTTAAAGAAAAAGCTAATATTCGTAGGGCAGTCGAAGCCGCACGGATCCCACACACTTTTGTAGCATGCAATGGTTTTGCTGACTTTTTTCTACCTACCATCTGTCAAATGGACACCGACACTGCCCCTAGAGAAAAAATCACCATTTTTGGGGACGGAACTCCAAAAGGTACACCTTTTTTAGCAAGATGTACAACAAGATAATGGAAAAGTGAACAACTCGTTTAATCTATTGTTTTTCTTTTTCTATCTAGTTGTTTTTGTCAAGGAAGAGGAGATAGCTTTGACTACTATCAAAACAGTCGATGACCCACGTACCTTGAATAAGACCTTGATATTTAGACCCCCGGGCAACACATTGTCATTTAATGAAATTGTGTCCATATGGGAACGTAAAATTGGAAAGACCCTTGAGAGAACGTATGTTTCAGGGGAGCAACTTCTCAAAAACATCCAAGGTAAGTTCAAAGAAATGATTCTTTAGCCTATTTTAACTCAAAATACTTTTATATAAAGTAGGGTAATTTGTTATACTGGAAAATAATAATTCTTTTGTCTTGCAGAGGCTCCATTTGACTTGAGCATTCTATTATCTATAATGCATTCAATTTTTGTGAATGGAAGTGTAACTGACTTTGAAATTGAACCTTCATTTGGCGTAGAGGCTAGTGAGCTATATCCAGAAGTCAAGTACACCACGATCGATGAATATCTTACTAAGATTTCTTAGAGTCGTTGCTTCGTCTGGTATAAATAAGCACTTTCTTACATGTAGTAAAGAAAAGAAAATTGTTGTCTAGTTACATGTAGTTGATTGTTACATGATTGCATCTTTTGTTATTGTTTTGTCTTTGTGTTACGAGTTTTAGGTCATTCACAAATTAGATGTTTTTATTAAATCCCAATTACTTTCAATTCAATGGTGGATCCAGAGAATAAAAATCAAGGCTTGCATTGCTAGGAAAAAACTTATTCTCCACTACAGTTTCCGTTAGAAATCTGTCACTAAAAAAGTTTATCGATAGATTTACACTACATTTACACTTGACAGGAAATTTGAGTGGTAGCCGGTGCCACTCCGTACTACATGATTTACACTACATTTACACTTGACATGAAATTTGAGTGGTAGCCGGTGCCACTCCGTACTACATGATGATACAGGGTCCGCCTCTATTTTAATTTTTTAACCTTTTTAGAAACCCAAATTGTTCATTGAACTGAAACAACCGTAGACTATTGTAGGATTAATTAGCTCATACGGTCAAGTACCAAAGTTAAAAAGGGAAGAAAACATAAATAGATATTTTGGACTCTTGCAAGAGCATCTCAAATGGAGTATATTTTTAAATGTTTTTTTTGCTATCTAAATAAATTTTTGAATTGTAGAGGTCGATCCAACCACTTAGACCAAGAGGTGTCGTGACATAGTGGGGTGCGGTGTCCACGGTAGAAGTCTAACACCGCGCGGGTACACCGCTCCAGTTGGGTAGGTGACCGCGGTGTAGGCCAAACCGTGCGGCTTAGACAAGGAATGTTACATATTGGCCCCAAAACAATCAAAAGTCTTGCAAATCACCCCCCCCCCCCCCCCCCCCCCTCTCTCGCCAAAACAATCAAAAGTCTTGCAAATGGACCAACCTCGCCAAACATTTTCCCATATCAAATGTCGGGTTACCCGCCAATGCATCCGCATCCCTTTCTCGACACACAAAACCAACACGTCTAAACCCCAATAACAGATTTCATTCCTGACACACAAGCTTCACCGGAACAAGTGTCGGAAACCCAATCGGAAGACCAACCCGTGGTACAAAGACAAGGAAGAGCGGAGAAACAAAAGTGGACAATCGCCGAAGAAATCGCGTTAGCCCACTCGTGGATTGACGTTTCTGAGAATGCAGCCTCCGGAAACGCTCAAGTGGGCGAGCACTTTTGGATGCGGATACGGGAACGGTTTCACCAATAGTTAGGCCGTGAGCCTTACCATTCCAAAGACTCGTTGACAACAAAATACCGTGATATCAACCGTGCGGTAATCAAGTTTAACGGGTTGCTCAACAATTTTACGAATGCATCGGAGGAGCGGCCAAATGGAGCAACATGTTTTCGAGGAAGTGTTAAAATTTTACAAGGCCGACAATAATGGAACGGCTTTCCGGATACGTGGAGTTTTGGCGGATTGTCGAAAAATGCAAAAAATAGCATGATTCGAACGCCGAAACCGACGTTTCGGCCCAACAAGAAAACGTTCGAAAACTTTCGAATCAAGCTACCACACTACATCCTCCGATGCTCGGATTAGCATAGATTTGAACGAGGATGAGTCGGAAGAGGACCTACTCGAGTTTAATGAATTTCGTCGGCCGATGGGACGAGATGCCGCAAAAAGAAAAGGAAAAGCGGCTTCGTCGAGTGGGGGAGGGGGTCGCAAAATAGCGACGACGTGACACTTATGCGGTTGGAGTTTGAACGCTACAATTTAAGTCTCGTCAAGCGGTTTGAGTTGGACAAAAAAGCGATCGAAGGCAAACAACGAGCCCGGGAAGAACGTTAACATATCCGCGAAGAACGTCAACAAGTCAGTGAAGAAAAACAACGGATTCGTCAAGAAAAACAACGCTTAAAATATATCCAGTTTTTAACGTCAAATCCGGAGTAGGGTCTCGAGGGGGGGGGGGGGGGGGGGGGGAGTACTTGAGATGGTTTTAAAATTAAAAGTGGATATAATGGCAAATTATCGGTCGTAAGCTGTTATTTATTTTTTTACGCTTTCCGTTTGTCGCTTTAGTTGTCTTTTTTTTTTTTAATTTGTAGGTTGTCGATTTATTTTTCGTTTTTAATTTTACGTTTGTTGTTTTATTTTACGATTGTAATTTTTATTTCTTAATTAAAGAAATGTTTTAATTTAAAAAATTTTGATTTTTAGTTTAGTTTAATTTTTTATTTATTTAATTAAAAAAAGTGAGTGGTAGTAAAGATATACTATTTCCAACAATTTAAGGAGTGAGGGGTTAGTTGGAGCTTATTGAGGTGGCGCCTACGTGTCACTAAAACCTCTTGGGGCTATGAAGTGTGGTACCATGCTTCCCGTAATTTTTGTGTCATATAATCCCATGTCATTTCTCTTCTTCCATCATTTTCCCGTAATTTTTGTGTCATATAATCCCATGTCATTTCTCTTTTTCCATCATTTTTCTTTTCGCCTAGGAAATGGTTTTTCTCTCCTACCCTCAGTTTTTAAATTTTTTATAAATAGAAATAAAAAACATATTAATTTACTAAATATAAATAAATGGAAATTTTTATTAAAATAAAAAAAATTCAACATTTTAGAAAAATCAAAACACTGCATTTAATTTGAAACATAACATTTGAAAATCATTGTCTAAAGCCATCTCCGATTCCTCGTCGATGACAACAGGTAGCTGAGTTTTGTAAACATGTTTCTCTAAATTAGCACGAACATTATGATGCATATGCTATTATGCACGTTCATTCTATTTGTCGTATATTATGGGTGACCAACTTGTAATGTGCATATACCGGTAAAATGTCGTTTTGTCATACTAACACAACGTAACTCCCTTGTCTTCTTAACATATTATGTAATATGACGCACGTATAAATTACATATTTTATAATAAATATCGTTGAATATCGGCGACTGATCGAGAATGTTGATCTTATTGTTGGAACCGACAACACAGTGTTTGCATGCTAAATCCATAGATCATGTGAAGTCACTGCTTCAAAAACTATTGTTTGGATGTCCATGGTCACCTCGTGTGTATTGACCATGAAATGTATTAGGGAAATTTGCCTACCACCAATACAGACAATCAATGCTTTTGAGTATTCTAGGAAAGTCATGTATGTTTAATGTTGGAGACTTTGTGTTTTTGAACTGTAGAAGGGGGTTATTCGCTTTAAAAAGCTAAAGAAGCTAGGGATAAGGTATATTGGTATGTATATAATTCTTGCTTGTGTAGACAAGATGGCTTACCGCTTAAGGCTACTAGAGGACTTTAGTTAGATACACAGTACATTTCATACTTCATAACTCAGGAAATGTCTAACGGACGAGACTGTTGTGCCACATGAAGGTACATTGATGGAAGAGGGGTTGAATTATGTCAAGAACCGTTTGCCATTCTCGAGCAGAAAATGAATACATTGCATAGCATGGAGTTGGGCTTGTAAAGGTGCAGTGACAATACAAACGCAATTCAGAATGGACGTGTGAACCCGAAGATGGGATGCACAGACACTACCCAGAGTTGTTCAATGATTGAATTTCCCCACAAAATTTCGGTAAATGGGGGAGAGTTGTAACACTCATTTTGTGTTTTGAATTTTAACGCTTTTCATAAATTTAAATAAATAATATTTTAGAAATAATTAAATAAAAAACTTGTACTTATGATGAGGACCAAAATGGGTCAATTGTAGAAACTTTAAATGTAAACTTTAAGGGTCAATGGGTTAGTTTTGCCATTATGGGTTAATTGAAGGGGCAAAGTTATGAATTCTTAAAAATTGCATGGGGGTCATCGAGTTTTGTTGCTTAATAATAGGTTTGGGGAGAATTCATGTGACTGAGTCCTCCTATCTAATACAAACGTCCTTTAAACACTCTCTAACCTTAGAAGCACATATGATCACACTTCAACATTCTTCTTCCTCTTCACCATGAAACCAAGAGAGAGAAAAAGAACCATATAAAGTGAGAAGTGAGACGAAAGGGAGAGTGTGACAGCCGCAAGGTGATCATGGCCGAGCTGCTGCTAGAATTTTTCTACTCAAATGGTTACTAGAATAAGGAGAGTAGCAGTGGGGTTTGGTAGTCTGCAACGTGAAATGTAAGTGGTTGTTTGGTCGTTTTCTTATTTTCGCCATGTAACGCCACCGGCGGCAGCCTACGACCATGGACTGACCATCTCATTGCCACCACAAGACCACCATTTTGTGGTGGTTGTGGTTGGTTATTTCTTTACATCCCTTTTAAAGCTTCTAAGTCTATGTTCCCATTCATTTTCGAGTTGATCTTTCCGGCGGGGTTTAACCACCGAAGACTACCATATCACCACATGTCACCAACTCCGGGTAGCTCCTGGTGGCTGTAAGATATTTTAATGATCAAGTTGGTATTTAATTTCTAAAATGCTCTATAGGTTAAGTTGCAAGCTTAAAACCCTAACCCAAGGTTATGATTTTATGTGGGAAAACTTAGTTTGTAATCTTTCTCTTAGCCAAGTCTTAAGCCATTAATAAGCTCTTAATAAACACTTGACATCTTTGTTTAGAACTCTTATCTCACTGGAATTAATGAGTTAAGTTATTAATGATTAAGTGTTTAAGGGATGGGCTAACTTAAACATAGAGAATGTTATGATTTCATGTAATATGTCCTTGTATTGTAAAAATCACGATAAATTCCGCTAAAATCATTTGAGAGCAAGATTAGGCATGTAGTTTGCTATCAGTATCTATTTTCTTCCACCCAAAGTCCTTGACCTGGTTCTAACCCTAAGCCAAATGAAAAGTGCAACCTTAACAGTCTAGTCTGGAAAATTGATAGATTAAAATGGTCAACTTGTAAAATTCATAAGTAATTCTTGAAAATTCCAAATGATATGAGGTTAGAGCCCGTAGCTTTGTCTGGATATCAAGTTTTTTCTATGAAAAGTCCTTAACTTTATTCCAATTATAAGTTGAGTGAAAGTTGCAATCTTTACAGACTGTCCAAAGAGTTGACTAATTTCAATAGTCAGCTTGTAAAATTTGTAAGAAATCAACTAAAAATCATGAGTGTGTACCTTATACCCATGGAAAGTTGAAAGAGTATTTTAACAATATGTAATAATCTTATTAAAAGTATGGGTATAAGAGAGTAGATATGTCTATGAACAGACTTATACACTAAAAGTAATGTCAAAAGTAAATACTATATAAGTATTATTATGTAACCGTTTAAAGTGTGATCTAAGTAGTGACTATTGGAAACATATGTATGTTTATTAGTGGTAGAAGTTCGTCCTAGCTCACACTAATTGTATTGCTCAGACATTTTGTTATCATGTTTGTTTCACTACCATATACGTGACATTATGTGTTATGTGGTGTATGCTCGTAAGTATGCAAAAGACTATGTGACTCTTGTTCCGGAAGTGGTTGCGAGAAGGCACCAAACTTTATGACTCTTGTTCCCCAAAGGGGGTGCAAGAGGGCCTTAGGTTATTTGCTACGTATTTTATGCTCATGTGAGTAGTGGAATGTGTGGTTGTAGTGTACTCCCTAAGTTTTTCTTATAGTTGTTCATTAATATTTTTAGGACCCTCCAGGGTGGAAAAGGGAAGGGAAAGTGTTCAGGTGAGGGTTGGGTTTCCAATACTTTTGTTGCCCTCCCTTTCATTTTTAGGTTGGAAGGTTCGGCCATCTATTGTGTTTCGGGAACATGTTCAAGTGAGGGTTGGGGTTTTTGGCATATATATATATATATATATATATATATATATATATATATATATATATATATATATATATATATATATATATATATATATATATATATATATATAGAAAAAGAAGAAAAGTTGTTTAATAGGTTTGGGGTGGGCATAGTCTGAAAAGGTTGTATACCGTGAAATTGAAATATATTGGATGAGTGTAAATGGGCATCAAATTGTAGCTGGTAGGATTGAGCGAATTGATTGAAACCAAAAATGTTTGTAATGAGTGTATTTGAACGGGGTTGGTTTCGGTTAGATCTTAGGGTGGTTTTGTTATGGGAATTAATTGAAGACATTTTTGTAGGTAAATATTGGAAGGGTACTAAGATGATTGAATATGTTGTGTCTTATAATGTTAAATTGGTATGGGTATTTATAGTGGTTAAAACTGAAAAAAAATATATATGTTTTTAAAAAACTATCCGCCGGAGAAAGAGGGGGAGGGATCGAGAGAGAGAGAGAGAGAGAGAGAGATGTTGGAGAGGAGACGAAGGGCGAGGGTGTGTGCGGTGAAAAGTCTACGTTGAAAGTGTATTGGAGAGTGTGTTGGTGCGGGGGATTAACTGAGGGGTAGTGCCCCCGTAAGGGGTGCGTTGCCACCTCACCACCCCACCCTTACAGTGTACTCATGCCCATTGTGTACTCATGCCCATTAGTTTTAGACAGAGAATGGAAAGAGAATTGGTTTATTTCGTTTCTTGCATTCTTGATATTAGTACAAACATTTCTTGTGATTTATTTTTAGGATAATATTATTTGTGGAAAACATACTAGTTAAATACCCATTAATTAGTTTTAGACAGAGAAATGAAAGAGAATTAATTTATTTCTTTTCTATGATTCTCAATGTTAGTGCAAACATTTCTTGTGTTTTGTTATTGATCTATCATCTCAAGTAAAATCAGTAAACTCTAAACAGCTTTTATATTTTTACTGTCAAATACATTATCTTTTATTTTGACTGAAATAACCAATCTCTCTTTTGAAGATGCATCAGACCGACATGTCTTCATCTTCAACCATCACAATAAATTTAATTAATTATTTTATAAATTTAAAATTTAAAATAAACTAATAAAAGTGTGATGACAAATAAGAATAATATCATTAACTTGGACAGGTTTTAAGGCCAAATTCCCACATTACCTACTTTCTCTAAAACCGTATTTTTTACTATAAGAGCACATTTGGTACAGAGAAATGGAATTGCAACAGAGAATGAAATGCATAGAAAGAGAATTAAATCAGAGAAAGAGAATTCATTCTATTGTTTGCTACACTAGAGAATCCACCAAAGAAATATTCTTAAGAATTATTTCTCTTATTTGGTTGTACTAAGAAATGAAATGGAAATGAGTTTTTTAACCATGTTTATTCTTTTTCAAACAACATTTTTTTATAATTATGTCATTATGATTGTTATGGGTAAAAATCTTAACTAACATCTTGTGCAAGATCTGGGGTAGCATCGTGGTCAACATACATATGTATACTAATAGTTGTGTTTTGTTCTCTGATTGATTACTCCGTTAATTCAGGTCTTGAATACGTCAAGGAAGACCCGGTCAAATCGGATCCATCATAGGAATCGTGAAGAAAAGACTCGTCAACAAGGCTAACGGATAAGAAGAGTTGAGTATCCTAAGATCTGGAAGTAGAAGATAATGTCGAGATTCTAGGAATTTAGTTTGGATTACAATAATTAGAAATTAATTAATACAAGGAAAATAAACTTATCAAGACACGAGGCGTTACATTGGTTCAAGTAAGTCTCCCTACTATGTTATGTTATATGTGTGATGATGCATTATACCGTAGGATAATGATGTGTACGATAATGATGTGTACTGATGAATGTATCCCTACTCGATATATGATAGTCGTATGATTTGTTCTTATGACTATAAGATCGTTATTGCATGATAATAGGATCGTTACTGCATGATAAGGGTAGGATGGTTTCGTGTCTCGTTAGGGGTAGGACTGTGCTGAGTCTCGATGATGTTGTGGTTATGGATAGGACAGTGGCGTGTCTCGTTAGGGTAGGAGTGTGCCATGTCCCACTGTATGGTGTTGGAAGAGTATGATAATCCCGAGTCCCGCAAGGGTCGGACTGTGTCGAGTCCCGTTGCTGGGCTTAACGTTATGTGTTAACATGTAAGGTATTTAGGGATCTCGCTAAGCTTTATGCTTACTATTTTAGTTTAAATGTTTCAGGTACTTCCAGTGAGAAGGAGAAAGGCACGACGTGACCATACCACATCGGCATCATGATTTTTAGTCTTCCACTGTTTATGTTATGATGTTGGAAACAATGATACTGATTTCTGAACTTGATATTTAATGACTTAAATGAATGCTTTAGATGAATGAGGGTGGTGTTTAAACTATTACTCTGATTTTTCAAATCAAAAATGTCTAAAAATTTGGGACGTTACAACTCAATATGCCAATGCACTTTGAGAAAATAACCCAGAAAGCCAATATACATTTAGCCATGGTAAGAATTTGATTACGGGGCAATGTGATCATAAAATGGATCTTCCAACCAAATTGTAGACCCTTGTGCTACCAAAATTTTGAAATTATTCATAGATAAAAGTGATGCGCGCCAAAAGACGTTCATCAAAATAAAGGCAGTCACTTCTCGCTCTAGTTTGTGAACTTTTGATATTAAACAAAGCAACATTTGAATCTAGAAAAAGCGATAGATATGATATTTCAGAAGTGGATTTTGAGTAGTGAGCAATTAACAAATTTTAAGCTTGAAAAACACTTGAACTTGAACTAAAACTTGAGTGCCTGACCATGCCACCTATTGGAAAAATTACCCAAATGCTTCGGTTATTGAATATACCCAAGATCCATGAAAGCAAATCACTATGATCACAACCCTTTGACTAAACCAAAACAACTCTCATGAACCAAGCAATGCATTCTTATGTGTTTCCAATGTGGATGAGGAGTAACCAAAAACAATCAAAGAGGTGCATTCAAAACATTCAAAACCCGACCAAATAGTTTCAAAAATTAGACACTTGTATGAAGAAAATAGCTTACGTAGAGAAACTCTAGCCAATTGTTTTCCCTGTCTACTTTTTAACACTACACAAAAAAAAAAAAAAAAAAAAAAACATTTTTACCCAAAATAACAAACATGAATATTTCCGTGTGTATTAAAGAAAGGAGAACAGCAAGAGCAACAAGAATCGAATAAAACCCATATATTTGTCACTTGATATCATATTTCCAAAAAAGGGTAATCAACATCGCAATCAAGAGATATGTCATATAATGATAAAAGCTATTATCAAGTATCAACTACTGATTAAAGGATAGTTTAAGCTAAAATAAAACCCATATAATTGTCATTATATTTTCCGAGAACCCAATGAAAACGACAAATTAACTGCCCTAAACTATTGAGAATTAGACTTACGCCCTTGACGAATTCCTTTTCTATATATTATCCATATTTTTCTTCTCAAATAACTGTAATAACTCTTTGGGTTACCAAAAATAAATTAATTCACTTCCATATAAAATCTAATAACCATTGCAAAATATTGGTATAGTTGGATTATAAGATGTTTTTATTTTGTCATGTAAAATACTTTATATATTTTATTGATTACATATGAAATCAAATACCATTTGTATTCTAAATTATATTTATTATAATACCATTGATTCAACATGTCTCCCTCCATATGCAAAGTAGACTTTTGCATTATATATACACTACACATTAGGGTTGTAAATGAAATGAACGAATGAACGAACACGAACGGATAAACGAACGAGTCTTATTGTTCATGTTTGTTCGTTTAACAAATTATCTTGTTCATGTTTGTTCGTTTATATTTGTGATATGCTAAGCAAACATAAACGAACGAACAAATATAAACAAACACAATTGAACATATATAAACATAAACAAATATATAATATTGTAATATAATCCAACACAATTGAATACATATGAACAAAAAATGAACAAACATAAACAAATGTAAACGAACAACATAAACGAACGTTCACGAGAACAACGAACGGGACCATTGTTTAGGTCGTTCATTTAACTAAATGAATGAGAATTTGTGTTCATGTTCGTTCATTTATTGGATAAGCAAACATAAACGAATTCTCCGTCGAACAGTTCACGAATGGTTTGCTGAAAGTTCGTTTCGTTTACAGTCCTACTACACATGAACAACCTTATAGTCATAAATTTTATTCCTATGGAACCAAAAAGTTATATCACTATCTTTTCTCTCATCAATCAACCCAAAACCCTCTTTTCTCCATAAATTCAAGTTATTTTTCAAAAGTTTATTAAAAACCCGATATCTTAATGGCAGAAAAAAAAAAGCAAGATCTTGATCATCGGAGGCACTGGGTACATTGGAAAGAATCTGGAAATTTCAAGGTGCCTTCCATTCACTTTCTATTTGAATTGAACTATTATGGCAATAATATAACTATTGTAATTATATTTGACATACTAATTATTTATAAAATACGTGGACAAGAAGAGTTTAGAGTTTTATCCCACTTTTACATGCTTCTTTTAGTCATTTGAATTTTGAATATTAATAGTCAAAATTCAAATGATTAAAACCATGATGCACGTAAAAGTAGGGGTAAACTCTCCTTTATAAATGATTAGTATGTCAGCCCAAAAGAAGGACGCTGTTCGTTTTGATCACATCATTGACCGGTCGGGCCCAGTCTAAACAAGGCTATTAAGCCCAGCCCTTTTGCTTGTCTATTATTACCTAACACATCCAATCTGCTCATTTTTCAATTTTTTGTTTTGTACCCATATTAAAATTATTAAATTTATATTTATCATAGAGATTTTTACCATCGGAATTTGGAACCGATGTGGACCATGTACCGCGGACGAACCAGCCAAGAGCATCTTTAAGGGAAAAACCATACTCACATAGTTCGCGGTACGTTTCGGTACGGGAACGAGGAACGGAAACGCGGGGATCCCACATACTTTTGTAGCGTCCAATGGTTTTGCAGGCCCGCTATTTTCTACCCACCCTCGGCAAAATGGACACCAACATTGCCTCTAGAGAAAAAATTACCATCCTAGGGGACGGAACTCCTAAATATACAACATGATAAGCCAACATGGAACGACTCGATGTATATATATATATATATATATATATATATATATATATATATATATATATATATATATATATATATATATATATATATATATATATATATATATATATATATATATATATATATATATATATATATATATATATAGGTTCAAATGCGGATCTTAAATACTGTGCGATTGTAGGACCGAATCACGACCATTCCTGATTCAAGGATACGATCGGTATTTTAAGAACATATCCGATTTTGAAATTAAATTAGATTAAATACAATTAATATTTACGAATAATACGTAACCGCTAATGATATCTGATGGAATTCAAAATTGATTACAGAATCAATCGTTCGTTCGTAGATACTGATTTTGTGGTTATCGTATCGTCAAAGTCGATCATATATTCACAGTAATTGTTCAAGCGTTCGTAGAGATCGAATCGGAATTCTACATATGTATGAAATTTGTCAAATCGGTATGTGATTGTGACAATTCCGTTGTGTGAATGATATAATTGAGACAATTCTGTTCTAATTGTATATAATTTGTGTCAATTCTAGTGCGAATTATATAATTTTGACAATTATGGTCGTACGTTTTATGATATGAAGTTCATTCTCTGAGAATGGTGATATTTTGTTTTATATGAAGTTCATTCTATGAGAATGGTTTATAGTTTTAGTATTTTTTTTGACATTCTAAGAGAATTAACGAATTGGTTAATGTTCATTCTATGAGAATGGTATATGGTTTTAGTTGTTTTTTGACATTCTAAGAGAATTAACTAGACACAACATATATTTTACTTTTTTTTTACAACCGTGCTTTACACAACATATGCTTAAAATACTACGACATTTCTTTTTAGTTCTTTATTGTAATATATAAGGACCAAGACTTCATCTGTGTTGTATCTATAAAATAAATTACACACATGCAACCAATTAAAAGAGCCTTTGATGTATCGAGTCCCCAAAACTACGATGAAAGAATTAGCCAACAAAATTGGTTGTACTTTTGGCATTTTGGGTTACTGAACAAAAGTAATTTATACATATCATACTTTTGACGGAAAAAAATAGCAAACTCACCACCACAAAGCTTTCCGGTAAAGCTGCACATTCCTCTTCGGCTAGAATCTGCAATTCCAAAGCCTCATGTATTCTTGGTAGAAAATAATCTTAAACGTAATTACAGAAAAAAATAAGTTAATTAGGTTGAAAATATTCGCACAACATAAATCCAAAAAAACACAATTTAACTTCTACTTGTGTTAAATTATGATACGGACTGGACAGTTACTCAATCACAATGTTCATAATTTCAATAATCAAATTGAATTGAATATTAAATCCGAATTTTTAAACCTGAATCTGATGGACATTCATACACTGCATATTCCATGTTCATGTCTGTATGGTCTATATGTGATTTTTTGATTCATTCTCCGAGAATGGACATGAGAATGGCCTATACATGCAACATATTAAAACTACTGACCATTCTCAGATAATGGCCTTCAACATCACAAAATTTAACATACTTACCATTCTCAAAGAATGGCCTATACGTACAACACATTAAAGCTACTGACCATTGAAAACTACTAACCATTCTCAGAGAATGGTTTTCGACTTAACATCATAAACGCTGCACAAAAACTTGTTTAACTTATGAACAATTTAATGTTCGCACATCCAAAATCCAAATAAAAAAACCTTTTCTTTGAGCTTTGATTTGAATGTTGATTCTGCAATCGAAACCGAAGATATCGTGTGCGGGATCGTAGCATGCGTATCGAATATTCAGTTGAAATGGGTTTGGGGATTTTTCCCTTTTTACCCTTAATCGTGGTTTGTCATTTGGAAACACGTGCATTAAAACTGTTTTCTTTAAAAGAACGGGTTTTTTTAAGGCCGTTGATTATAATCATCTAATGGCCCACATTGAGTCTTACAATAACACAATACTTAAGAATTTCATTTAATAATATATATATATATATATATATATATATATATATATATATATATATATATATATATATATATATATATATATATATATATATATATATATATATATATATATATATAGATGTAGGTTCAAATGCGGATCCTAAATATTGTGCGATCGTAGGACCGAATCACGTCCATATATGATTCAAGGATATGATCGGTATTTCAAGCAGATATCCGAATTTGAAATTAAATTAGATTAACGAGAATTAATATTTACGATTGATAAATGGTAACCGATAATATATTTGCTTGAATTCAAATTAGATTACATAATCAATGGTTCGTTCATAAATATGGATTTTATGGTTGTCGTATCGTTGAAATCGATCATATATTCACAGTAATTGTTCATATCCTTCAAGCGTTCGTCGAGATCGTATCGGAATTCTACACAGGTATGAAATTTGTGAATTGTGTTCGTAATTGTCACAGTTCCGTTGTGCGGAAGGATATAATTGCGACAATTTTGTTGTGATTGTATATAATTGTGTCAATTCTAGTGCGAATTATATAATTTTGGCAAGTCTATGCGTATGTTTTATGATATGAAGTTCATTCTCTGAGAATAGGGATATGTTGTGGTATACGAAGTTCATTCTCTGAGAATGGTTTATAGTTTTAGTAGTTTATTGACATTCTAAGAGAATTAAATAATTGGTTAATGTTTGTTAATTCATGAAATGTTGTTTTTCAGGAGACTATGGCTTTTTGGATATGTGTTTGCGTTTCGATCATATTGGTTAACGATATCTCTGTATACAATATGATTTTAGTACAAGGAAACATTCTCAAAGAATAGATGATAGAATGTATAATAGTTTTCAAAGTCATTTCTTTGAGAATATCTAGTTTTGAATGTATATGTCCATTCAATTATCCGAATAGTGAATTCTCACTGGATATGTTGTTTAGAAAGTCAATTCTTTGAGAATGTTGATTGTGGGAACCAACATATGAATAAAAGTTAACATATTCTCATATAATAATGCATTTATAACATTCATAGAATGCTTGCTTTATGTAGAATTTGCAAGTTAACATAGTATTCGTTGAGGGGTTGGTATTTCACACTTTGTCTTGACAATGTAATACAATCCTGCGCCTATAACAACCAACAATTAAATAAAAAACATGTCAAAATCACTTACAATGGGAGAAAAGCAGCAACTGTAGCAAGTAAGGTAGTATCAAATAAAGCACTATCAGCATCTAATCAGTATATATCCTGGATAGCAAAATCATTTGATACAAAATTTAATTTAGTAGAATTTATTTGAAATAGGATGAGTGGAGTGAAATTGTTATATGGAAGTAACAGGTATGCCATCCAAGCAGCTTTGCCACTGACCAATGACAACTCTTTCATATCAATCATCCCAGAACTGCATGTATAAAAATTACAGTAAGATGCAACAGTTTCAAATGTTATGAGTTCTTGAATGTGGAAAATAATATCAAAATCTTGCCTTATGATGGTCTCAGATAACTGCTTGGACGCAACATGTGCAACTTCAGCAGGCCTGCCAGGCCTAACAATAGGAGAACAAATTGGGGGCATGCGGAAATCTATTGCTGGAACAAGAAAGATACAATATTAAATATAAGAGGGATGATATTCTGAAAACAAACAAGCAGATGGTCAAACCTACGCAGCCTTCATCTGGTGCTTCTTTTGCAGGTGTCATGACTTCCATTTTGATGGCAGCTAACATAGTTTGCAAGAAGTTAAGAACAAAACAAGAAAATATGATGCTTCTTCTTTGATTTGATAATGGTGTATATGTAATAAACATAAAAAAGTAATAGTTAAATGGGTGAATGGTTGTTAGTTTTCATTGTTTATTGCCATTCTAAGAAAATTAACTAATATGTTAGTGTTTATTAATTAATAAGGTGTTTTTCCAGGATGACATGTCTTATTGGATGTGTGTATGCGTTTTGATGGTTGAAGAAGTTGAATTCTTCTTGGAGTATTCTTTTGATGATTTTGTTTACGAATTTGAAGATGTGTATATGGTATATTGTTGTTAATTCGTTGACTCTGCTTAGGCCATTCTTAGAGAATGCAGTTTATTAAAATTATATTGTGGTCATTATTCTCATAGAATGTTCAATGTATAACACATGGTTTTATTGGATGCATTCTCAGAGAATATACTAAATTCTTTTAGAATTTATGTTAAGCTCTGTATCAAAGAATCATTTCATTTCGACAGAATGCTATTACAAACACATTTTACCACAGAAACCAAATTTTTTTCCTAACTCTGCTACTTGTGTTTCTAATAGACTACCCAAACCCATTCTTTTGACCGCTTCTTGTTGCATGGTTGATAACGTTTTTATAGCTGTTGTAAACTTCAAAGGTGTCATTCTTGTTTTTAGTTTTTTGCTAGTGTCATCTATGTCTTTATCCGATTCTTCCTCATCTTCAACTATCTTTTTTCTTCTTCTTTCTTATCTGCTTACCATCTTCATTTTCGTCACCTTGACTTTTTCTTTTTTTTGCTTTGAGCTTGAAACATCAATCACGTTTGTTTGTTCTTTAATGTTATCCCCTTTGTTGCTTACTGTTGTTGATGGTATTCATGAAAATAGGTCAAAATAACCGGAATGTTATACATTTCATACAACTTGAATAAAATGTAGTTTTATAGCATGAGTAAACCAATTATGAGAATCAATGTCTATAGGGTATATTATTTCTTATGTCATTCTAAGAGAATGGATGTCATTATGCTATTCTACAAGAATATTTGCACATTCAATTTGATTGTGCTAATTAGTTTTCGTACTCTCATTCTACAAGAATAATCAAATAATGCATACTATGTACCAAATTTAATGTTACTATGTATGCATTCTTAGAGAATTTGACTTCTCTTTTACAATCATCTATTATTGGAGAATGGGTTTATGAAAATCAGATGTCTCCGGCAATATTCATTATTTAACATTTTGTTTTACTGTATGCATTCTCAGATAATTTTATTGGGGTAATTTTCTTTCGTACTCACATTCTACAAGAATACGCCTAAATTGCATACGATTTAGCAGGTTTTCCTGATTCCATTATCAAAGAATAATGCAAAATCACTGGTTTACGTAACATCCACATTATTTTGAGAATGGAAATAACTACGCTTGTATTTGTTCTCTTCTATAACAAAAAAACCCCCAATTTCTGATGAATCATAACAAACCCTAGGTGAGTTGAAAACCATTCTATAGGAATATATGCGTATTACTGTATAATGCAATTCTACTCTATTCTCGAAGAATGGGTTTATGATATCTCACCTTTTAGTGGATCAACGAAGTCGTCTAGCTCATCTTCATCGCCATCTATTGTAACTGGATTCTATGGATTGTTGCTGAATCTGGACTGGACATTATCGCGTCTTCGTGAACTGATTCTTCTCCCTGTCATCGGTCTTTTCTTGTGACTGCAACTTACGAAGAATGTAGGTATCAAGAAATTATGTTGCCGTCGTTGAATCGATTTGATAATTCGTGAACTGCTTCGTCTCACCTTTTGTGCGATTTGATTATTTGATCGTGATCCTTGTAACTGAACAAATCGTGTCCGTGATTTTAGCATGCGGAGATCACATTCCACTGTTATGGGTTTGTATGTATTACTATTTTACCCTTATCCGTGATTTTTAAAATAAAAATTATAAAATTCTTTGTTTTTATTTACAAAAATGTCATTTGATCAAGTCCATTGATTTTGTCAATCTAACAGTCCAAATTGATCCCTACAATCACACTATATTTAACAATTTCATTTAATACTAACTATATATATATATATATATATATATATATATATATATATATATATATATATATATATATATATATATATATATATATATATATATATATATATATATATATATATATATATATATATGGGAAAAGTGAATATGTGGCTGTTATACACCTAAGCTTAGGTGTAGAACCATCAAAATTTATTAGTTTTCTTATGAAAAACATGCATTTTTATTTTCTTTAATATACATAATCCATGTGATTGATTATAAAATGATGAAAAAGTATGATATGGGTCATACAATATAGTGATTAAAAGTATTACATCTGCATATGCCGATAACATAAAAGTTGGCGGTAAGAAGAAACATCACCAAAATAGCACGTAAACAAGTTGAATTGAATGGAACAACAAGTTGTGTACAACGTTTTAGAAGAAATTAAGTTGCTTGGGCTTTTATTTTTGTTAAAAATAGCACATACGGTCGCTTAATGAAATTGTTTTCCATGTGGGAAAGCAAAATCAAACTAAATATACACCCCATATACACAATTGTGTATTGATATGTTAAGGCAATAATAAAATTGGACGTGTTTGCAATCAAACGTGGTAATAAACGGACGTTATTTTATCATAATACTGTTTCCAATATAGAAAAATCAGAATGGAAATGAGTTGCAGAAATGTTGAATTAACCCCTTAAGTTAATAACAAATATCAAAATCAAACAACAAAAGTCAAAAGAAGCATCTTTAACAGAATATGAAAGAACAGAGATTGAGATCGAGAAAACACGAACTTTCAACAACCAAAAATCAAAACATGCAGCGGCTTTAAAAATCTAGTGTTTCAAGTTCTCAATTCACAAAAGGTGTAAACTTACCTGCATGTTTGAGAGCGATGAAGCTTTTCGTTAGTTGGACAGGGGATGGAGTTTATTAAAACCAATGTGGGGAGGGTGTCACCACGGACTCAGAAAATGGGGGCAGCAGAGACGCCGTCGCCGGACATTAGGGCCAGGGTCGAGGGCCGCCATTGTCGGAGTCCAAAGAATCAGGGGCCGGTGTCAATGAGAGGAGAGAGATGTTTAAGTTTCTAGAAAGGGAGAAAGGGAAGTGTGAAAGGAGAAGACGACCCCTTCGTTTTTTCAGTTCTCGGTTTTATTTTTCTAGAAGGGGAGAAGGGGAAGTGTGAAAGGGGGATTGGTTTATTTCTGACTTTTTTCATTCTTGATGAAAAAACAAACATTCCTTATATGTCATTTCTTTGTACCAAATGATCAGCTATTTAGTATTTACCGGTATTCTAAAAGGTGCGCTATGGCGCGCGTCAATACATGCCATGGCGTGAGGCGCGACTCCGCCGTCTCGAAAACCATCATGGCGGCGTTGCTAGGCGTGACATGTGACAAGGCTAGTCATGGCGTGCCATGACGCGTTATGGCGAGACTTCTTACTATTTTCGACCCGTTTTTTTTTTTTTTTTTTTTTTTTTTGCATTTTTTGATTGGGCATAAAACATCTGAGTCTTTGTTAACTTTTTGTTATTAGTTATTGATAGAACGCTTCTAAAAACCTGACATGTTTGATATAAATCTATATTTATATATATAATATAATTATACATTCATATAAAATTGTCGTCTTACATCACGTCTTGAAAAATGTCATGGCTCGCCAATGCTCATAAAACTTGAGGCTTGACATTGCCGCCACGTCACGCCCCACGCCATTTAAAACATTGATATTTACCCGTCGTTGAATAACTATGAATGCATAATTCCATGATATGAAATAGAATCCTTTCAACTTATTTTACAACTAATCCTCCTAATAACTCAGATATGGCACAGGTACAAGAGTTGTATAAGTAAAAAAAAATTAATAAAACATAAACGCAATGGAATGATTTGAAAGTTACCAAAAGTGTATTCAAATGAATAATTTTTTTTAATTGATTTATTAAAAAACAAATTTGAGAACTGTTTTGGTAGTCATATTTAAGGGACTAAGAAAAATAACCATTAAAAATGTGAGTGTTGTCTTTATAGCTAACTTTTATGACATTTTCAAAAATGACCATCCAGTTTGAAATGGAACATTTTGGACTAATAATAAGTAAATTTCAGAGTAACTTTATGTCTAATTAAATTACATTAGAAATACATTTTGGATTCTAGAGTACAAATGTCAGACTTCGAAGATTGGATTTCGGATTTCAGACAATTTTTATCATATAAAGAACCTATTTGGGAGAAATAATCTCTAGCTCGTATTCACAAGAATAATGGTGATGCACTCTCGTTCAAGCAGCTCATGCTCTCAAACTTCTGTATGCATACAAAGAAATAAACCATTTCGTAGATTCAACTGTGGTATTCAAACTAAGTTTGCAGTTTCTTCGAGAGATAAAAACGTATGTGGGCGTTACTTTGGTTGCCTATATTGACCATGTGTTCATATAGATTGTAAGTATTTTGAGTAGTATGATGAAAAACTACCTAACTTCAGGTAAAAAGAGAAGTTATTTCAAATGCAAAAACTGTTGAGTAAGATGACTAAGGAGTATCCTATCAAACGAAGAGTGCATATACTAATTGAAACAAACAATAGTAGTTTGATGTTTTTGACTGAGGTTCTGATTTTTGTGTGTATTACTTTCATTATTTTGGTGTTTTGGTGTTTTTGTTGTTTTCATGTTCTCTTTTTAAATCAATAATCTTTTGTAGAAAAAAAGCCAATGATGAAGAAGATGTTGATGATAAACCAAATATCTCGAATCAACATTTAACCTACTAGGAAAAAGAACTACTTATTTCTAAAATAAAGTAAAATTTATATATGTCATATAGATGATCACATTGAAGTAAAGTCATGATCATATAAGATAGGACCTTTTAAATTGTTTTTTTATCTTTCTCCTATCGCTTCATATCTCGTAGTCGTCATTACTCATTCACTATTTGACTACAAATGATGAATTAATGTTTAATGATGTTTGTAGGCCTCTTCTAAAGCATTAAGGAATATCTTAACCTTTTCTTTTTTTGTTATAAGTTGTTTATTTTTTGCTCACTAATTAAACGAACAAAAATTACCATTGAATTCATGAATGTTTAAGTAGATCACCATCCTCATTATAGATAGACCATCGTCTTCATCATAAGGCTTATTCTGTACATACCATCCATATAAGGCATGTTTGAAGACACATGTGCTTCCCGAACAATTAACGACATATGTTTATTTATCCATGGTGAAACGGATGCATACATGAATGATCAATAACTTATTATCACAAAGAAAAAGGTGGTTCGTAAGTAATTATCGTACTTAACTTATGATCATGAAGAAAAAGGTGGTTCACAAGTAATTATTGTTCCGGATTTCTTTATGCATCAGGAGTGATCAAGAACTTATAGCTACTAAAAAGGTGTCTCTTGATAATTAGCAAGAAACATGTGCATAAGGAATAATCAAATCTGATACTAAATTTAATTCATAACTCAAAGTTCGTTTAGTACCCAGAATGCTTCAGTAAGCTCTAATTAGTATATGAAACAATTGTATCCGCGTAACTGTTTATTGCGGATGATGAGGTTATCGTAAACATTTAGCGGTTATTAAGTTATGCCAGACTAAATAATCTCGCAAATGCACAAGGCACAGTTCGTGATTCATTTACATCCTTACAAATTTCTATAATTACTTAAATATCCTTACAAATTTCTATAATTACTTATATATCTTTATAAAATAATACACAAAATATTAATTTAAAAATAATTAATCATTTTTAAAATTGAAAAACTATTTTTAATTCTATTTTTTACAGTTTAAAGACTAATTAATTTGTGACATTACCATACTACCATTGTCTCAATTTTTCCAAATATCAGTCATTACAATTTCTTATCATTCGATATGGAATATGCTATCATACCCGAATATATCGTAATCAGTTGTTTAAGCATGAAGGAGTTATCTATTATAGAAGGATTACATAATGATATTTTAGTAACTTGAGTATAATCTAATTAATTTTTTTTATTTTCTTAAAGATTAATTATTATTTAATTAAGCTTTTGGGTATATATGTGATTTTTTAGGATTTGTAAGCATATATACACAATTTCAAATTTTATAAAGATATATACGTAATTATAAAGATTTGTAATGGTATAAACAAAATTCTCCATTTTGTTAAATTCCGAATAAAAATAAATTTTTAATTACAAATTCCTATTTTCATCGTATTTTTTTGAATAGTTTCTTTAATCTAATTAATTACACGTGAAATCAAAAAGTATATCTATTTTAGATATACATATCCATTTGAAACGTCACTAATTCAACTTGTCTCCCTCCATTACCGAAGTCAACTTTTTCATTCTATATGTAGACAACAACCTTAACGTCTCAAATTATTGGTATTCCTGTATAAAATTGAACATTACATAAAAAAAAACTCTATATATTGGCATCAGCACCCCAGTCTTTCTCTCATCAAACAACGCAAAACTCTCTTTTCTCCCAAAATTCAAGTCATTTTCAAGAAACTCTAAAACCCACTTCTGATGGCAGAAAAAAGCAAGATCTTGATCATCGGAGCAACTGGGTACATCGGAAAGTTTGTAGCAGCGGCAAGTGCCAAAGAAGGGCATCCCACTTTCATTTTGACCAGAGAAAGAACGATCAAACATCCCGAGAAATCCAAGCTTCTTGACAATTTCAAGAGTCTCGGTGCCAAACTTGTTATTGTATGTATAATAGCGATGCTACAGAACTTTAAGATACAGAAACTATTATTATTATCTGTGATATGATTTTTATATTTATGTTAATTGCTTCAGGGTGATCTTTATGATCATGAAAGTTTGGTGAAGGCAATAAAGGAAGTGGATGTTGTGATCTCGACAGTAGGTGGGGAATCCGTGGCTGACCAAGTCAAACTCATTGCAGCCATTAAAGAAGCAGGAAATGTGAAGGTACTTTCCTTTTTTACTTTTTAATTAGCTTATATTGTTAATATAAAAATATACATTTTGTGAATATTTGACGTACCAAATCTTTATAAAATATTTGGATAATAAGGTTTTGAATTTGCATCATAATTTAGTGGTTTTGAGCTATAACTTAGAGGTGCACATTAATCGGGCAGATCAAGCCCAAAAAAGACCGGTCCAGAAAAAACACGGTCCGGTCCGGTATCTAATATCTTTGATAATATTAAATTTTATTAATGAAAAATAATTAAGAAACGAAGAAAAACAAAGTCTTGTTACGATCTTTTTATGGTCCGCCACTGGTCCAAAAAGGACTGTTATGTTCAACTACTATTACCTAAGTTCATGTAACATGGTCATTTTCCATTGTGTTCCATACCTACTATAGAACTAACTTAAAATTAAATAAATTGTATTTATTAGAGATTTATACCTTCGGAATTTGGAACCGATGTGGACCATGTGAATGCGGTGGAACCAGCCAAGAGCACCTTTAAAGGAAAAGCTAACATTCGTAGGGCAGTCGAAGCCGCAGGGATCCCACACACTTTTGTAGCATGCAATGGTTTTGCTGGCTATTTTCTACCCACCGTCGGTCAAATGGACACATACACTGCCCCTAGAGAAAAAATCACCATTCTTGGGGACGGAACTCCGAAAGGTACACCTTTTTTAACATGATGTACAACAAGATAATGGAAAAGTGAACAACTCGTTTAATATATTTTTTTTCTTTTTCTATATAGTTGTTTTTGTCAAGGAAGAGGAGATAGCTTTGACTACTATCAAAACAGTCGACGACCCACGTACTTTAAATAAGGCTTTAATATTTAGACCTCCAGGCAACACATTGTCATTTAATGAAATTGTTTCCATATGGGAAAGTAAAATTGGAAAGACCCTCGAGAGAACATATGTTTCGGAGGAGCAACTTCTCAAAAACATCCAAGGTAAGTTCTAAAAAATTATTCTTTAGACTATTTTAACTCAAAGTAGTTTTATATAAAGTAGGGTAATCTGTTATTCTAACAATAACAATTTTTTTTTGTCTTGCAGAGGCTCCATTTGGTTTGAGCATTGTATTATCTATAATGCATTCAGTTTTGGTGAATGGAAGTGCGACTAACTTTGAAATTGAACCTTCGTTTGGCGTGGAGGCTAGTGAGTTGTATCCAGAAGTCAAGTACACCACGATCGATGAATATCTTACTGAGATTGCTTAAATTCATTACTTCGTCTGGTATAAAAAAACATTTTCTTACATGCTGTAGTAAAGAAAAGAAATTTGTTGTCTAGTCACATGTAGTTGATTGATACACGATTGCATCTTTTGTTATGGTTTTATCTTTGTGTTATGAATTTTATGTCATTCACAAATTCTTAATTGATGTTTTTATCGAGACTCAATTTCTTTTAAATCAGCGACAGATCTACACAAAAAAATCAAAGGTTGCATTACTAGAAAAAAAAAAACACGGCAGTTTCCGTAGGAAATCCGCCACTTAAAGTTTTACAGACAGATTTACACTTGACGGATTTTGTGACAAATTTACACTAAATTTACACTCAACGGAAAATTTTGAGGGGTAGCCGGCTACACTGGGCTACATACACGGTCACCTATGTTTTAATTTCTTAATCTTTTTAAATACCCAAATTGTTCATTGAACTAAAATATGTGTAGACTATAGTATCATTAATTAGCTCACAAGATCAAGTACCAAGGTTAAAGAGAAACATGGAATGAAGGAAAGAAGACATAAGTACAAATTTTGGATTGTTATATAAAAGAAATGGTATATTTTAAAACGTTTTTTTACTATTTAAATAAGCTTTTGAAGACGAGAATTTTTTTTGAGAGATCAATCCAACCACTTAGACAATAGAGTGTGGTACCACACTTTTCACATTTTTTTCTATCATATCAGTCCCACGTCATTTTCTCTACTCCCATCACTCTCCTCTCACTTTCTGTGCGCCTAGGAAATGGTCTTTCTCTCCCCCATCTCACTTTTTTTTTTAATTTTTTTAAATAGAAATAAAAACAATTAATTTACTAAATAAAAATAAATGTAAAATTAATTTACTAAAATAAAAAAATTAACATTTAAAAAAATTAAAACATTGAATGAATTTTAAAGCTTAAAATTTGAAATCACATAACAATAGAATAAAAAAGATTACATAAATTTGAAAAATCATTATCCAAAGCATGTATGGTTACTCGTCGACAACATGTAGCTAAGTTCTGTAAATATGTTCCTCTAAAGCAGCATGAAGATTGTGACCCATATCACGTTATGAATGTTCATTCGGTTTGCCATATACTATAGCAACCATCTTCTAGTGGTTCATACACCATTATGTAATATGATGCACACAAACTAACAACATGTGCAATTAATAGCAACGTTATAGCAGTCAGTGGCATTTACTGAAATGTGATTTAGTTTAGCGTCAGATTTTAGCACTAGCTTTACTAGCATCGCGTTTTTGCGTTATTCGCCTAATACAACACAAGGTCACAAAGGCGCTTCAATTCATTAAAAACAAATCTTTAGATCCCTTTTGTTGAGAGACGTTAAGGAGAATGATGGGTGGATAATACCAATGTAGGATGGGCTTATATAGTTTATAGGTGGTAGTGATAGTCTTCTTTGGTCAAATGAGGGGGAACCAATAGGAGGGAATGCAGATGTCGGGCCAACTACTAGGAGTAAACAAGATTGTTATAGAGAAGATAATGGTGAGGTTATAGATGTGTTGGAATATATTGATGAAGAAGCGAATGCCTTGGATCTTGGATGATGTTGACTCGAAAGTCAAACTCGTGGATTGCAATTAAATTTTGATACTTTGACATTTTTTAATTACCATATTACTATGTTAGAATATTACATATGCTTTATGTTATGTATTTATATTATTTGCTATGATATTAATTCTATATAGTATTAATATTCTAACATAGAAATTCTACATGATATAAAAATTCTATATAATATAAAAACCTAACATCCCGAGAACCGCAATTTCAAATAACGACAAGTCACCGCTATTTGATTTTAGAGCACGATAACTACTTAGCTAACATATGGTAACTCCTTCGTCTTCAAAACTCATATTATGTAATATGATGACACATACATTTCACATTTTATTCTGTTTGGCTCGTGAACATGTCAGGTTGTTGATTATGTGCCAACAATTCTTAAGGACACCAAAGGCTTGTTCCACATCTTTCCTATTAGGTTTTTGATTATGTGCCAACAATTCTTAAGGACACCAAAGGTTGTTCCACATCTTTCATAGCTCCTTTTGAACTACATTAAACTTTAATTAATTTTCATCATTTGGACATTGTACATGATTTGAAATGTAGAGTACCCAGGATATATCTCATCAGCAAGATAAAGTTGTATTTGTATGATAATAATCAAAAAAATTGATCTTATTAAGAAATCGATGTCTTACTCCATAACTTTGAGGGAAGAAGAGAACAATAGCCTGACAAGGGTTCGGTCCGTTTAGGGCCCAGCTAGGTGCCAAACAGACCCCATACATTCACTTCAAATGAACAGATATATTTGGTTCCTAATAAATGTCGTTGGATATTGACCATTGATCAAGAACGTTGATGTCATTGTTGGAACGACAATACCAACATATGCATGTCAAATCCATAGTCATGTGAAACCACTAGTTCAAAAATAATTGTTAGATGTCTATGGTCACCTCATGTGTATTTCTCAGACATGAACTTTCGGCTTCAACATTGATTAAATAAACTCGTAGTTTGTTTCATCATTATTGCGACAAACAACGATACATTCGTCACCAAATCACATGATGTTAAAGACGAAGATAATGATGACGTTATTTATGAATTTTTGAAATGAAGATATATATTGTGTGTGGTTAAATTTGTTATGTATCGATGGGATTTATAGGAATTCAAATAAACACACACACATACACACACACAAACACACACACACACACACACATATATATATATATATATATATATATATATATATATATATATATATATATATATATATATATATATATATATATATATATATATATATATATATATATATATATATATATATATATATATATATATATATATATATATATATATATATATATATATATATATATAATATACACATAAAATATAACTGCTGGAGTTTAAAATGGAAGGGGGTAGCTATGTAATAATCTCTCGTGGAAGAGAAGATTTTGCAGGAATTTTTTTAGGGGGGTGGGGGGGGGGTTTTCCACGGGCCATCTCAGTCTCCCTGCATTCCCTCTCTCCATGCCCAAAGCCTTACTAAAATTTTAACTTTTCATCTTTTCATAGGTTTTGTCTATTTTTGTCCCTTAAGTTTAATAACATTTTATTTTACACCCTAGTTATATATAGAAGTAGGCCAAAATCTGTTGGGAATCTCATCCACGTGTATTATTTCTAGGAAAATCAACATTTGTAGCATTTGCTTCAGGAAGTGCTACTGATCCTGTTCATCAAGCGTTCATTATTTTGTTCTGCTACAAAGAGACATGCGTTTAGTTCAGAATTTTTTGTGAACCTTTGCATCTGATTTTGCTGCATCAAGGTAATGTTTGATGCATGAAATGTGGAGTAAGTTTTCTTCAAAATATCTTCATAGTAACATCATGTCCATAATTTTTTAGTTGTGAACATATTCGAACAGGGCTGAGTTATATTCATTTACTTTCTTGAAGTCTTGAAACCTCAATGTTTTCCATTCGTCCCTAGCATTCGGAAGTATAACTCCCTTTGATGATCAAATCTTTCTTTCACGTGATTCCAAAGAATGCTTGGATTGGTGACATCAATGTATTCAAACCTCAACATTTCATCAATATGTTTACGAAGGAAAACTTGTACTCTTGCTTTGTCTTGTGCAGAGTAATCATTCATTTCATTTATTGTATTGCTAATGCCCATGGATTCCAAATGCATTTTAACATCTATTACACATGGCATGTAGTTTTTTCGCTGACTTCAAGGGTTGTAAACTCGAGCTTTGCAGTGTTCGACATAGTGTAACTATATATTTTGAACAAAGATGAAATTAGAATCCATTTATTTCAATAAGTATTGCACAAAAGAGGAGAAAGAGAACAATCATCCCATAAAATCCTATGAACAAAGAAAATACATCAGGTGTGAGATTGCCAATTAGGATGACAAGTGTTATAGCTAGTATAATTGCGAGAATCAAAACCGGATGAAACATTTTGATCTTGATAACCTTGAAAAGTGAGATAAATTATATTGTGGTAGAAAAAATGTTAGGAATTATTTTAGTGGTTTAATCTTTGCATTTAATAGGGACTAAAATAGAAAATATATATAATTTAAGGGCTTATTTGGTTTTTCGGTTTGGACCAAAAACAGTGGGTTTCTCGATGATAATGACTGAAGCACTTGGTTTTTCGGTTGGGCTGTAATGGTTTTTCAGTGGGCTTTTATGGAATGGGCTTAGCGTTTTAGCTAGGGTTTTCGTAGAGTATTTAAGGCTCCTTGAGCCGTCATTTGTGTAGTTGATTGCCTTGGAAAGTGTGCTAAGATAGATAGAGAATTTCTTCTACTCAAGCAATCAAGATCTTATGTACTAGACCTTAGAGAAATCAAAAGGTGTGCATTGAAGATTGAAATCTCCTTGTGTTCTTGTGTTTGATTGATTACTTGATTGAGATTCTACACCAATCAAGTTTGTGATTGATACCTTGTGAGGATCTTGGACTTACAATTGGTATCAGAGCCTCAAAACCTTGTGTTTTTTGGTGTTTTGGTATCAATCTTATCATTTCCTTTGCTTGGACCTTGGAGATTTTTGAAGATTTTGGGTGTTTTGATCTGTTTTGGACGAGTTTTGGGCTGTTTTGGTGTTTTTGTTTTTGGTGTTCTTCGTGTTCTTGGCGATCTTCAAGAAAAAATCATCAAAAATCGTGTTTTTAATCCAAAACGGCGTTACTGTAGCTGTTTTGTGCGAGATCCAGATCTGAAAGGGTTTTTCGGTGAGGCTCCTAGGTTGTTCGGTGGCAGCGCTGAATTGGCTAGGATTTTTAAAGTTTTTCGGTTTGGTGGAAGTTGTTCGGTCCATTTAGAGGTTGTTCGGTGAGCCCATTTAAGGTTGTTCGGTGTGACTTAGGGTTTCAGAAAATCAGTTTTTACAGGTTGTTCGGTCTTAGTTTCTCGCTTGAGTTTTTCGGTCAAATTGTTGTACGGTGTGGTTTCTCGGTGTGAAGGTATCTCGGTCCAGTTTCTCGAGCTACAGTGAAAAAATTTTCGAACTAGGTCAAATTTTTGTTTTTCGACAGAAATTTTTTTGGGGTTTTTCGATCAATATTTTTGCATTTGAAGGCTTTTTCGTTCCTCTTGAACCTCTAAAATGGCAAAAAAAAATGCTTCAGAATTTGCTTTTTCTTCTCAATCGTGTGTTGGTATCATTGCCAAATATCGTGAATTAAACGAAAATCTTGTCAGAGAAGTCTTTGAACTTGAAAACCTTGTCCATAAACACAAAAGGAAATTGAAACCCCTCTAGGAATCTTTAGATTCTAAAACCTTAGACTATCTCAAAATACAAGACGAACTAACCATAAAAAATTGTCACCTTAAATTTGCAAATGAGGATATTTCTAGATTAACTGCTGAACTTGCATATTGAAATCAAAATTTCAGGATACCGAATCTAATCTTAAGAAAATTTATATCAAGTGAAGTAGTTGAATCTATAATTGATCATCAAACTAAGTGGTCTAATATGCATGGTGAAGGACTTGGTTATAGTTCTGTTCCTCCTCCTTATAATAATAACTTTACTCCACCCCTTGAAACCGAAGAGTCAGAGGAATGTTATATCTCCAATTTCATTCCAAAGGATCAATCTGGCACCACTGAGAGTATTAAAATGAATTCTACTGATGCTTCTACCTCATGTGCAGATACACTGAACAAGGAGGATGAAATCAAGGAGAACAAGACTACTAAGACCTGTGCCCCTTCTAAACCTTGTGGTGATGGTTTGAATTCAAAAATTCCAAATGTTGGAAAATACAAACCACCAAAGTTTGTGAAAGAGGGTGACATTCCCTGTGGACCAAAACCTAGTCCTAGTAAATGTGTTTGTGCTTATACTTGTGGAAACTCCTTGAAAAAATCAAAAGGACAAGGACCAAGTCACAACCTCATCAACTTGAAAAGACAAGCGTGTTTCAATTGTGGGATTGCAGGTTATATCGCCAGGAATTGTCTGTATCGCCCGCAAAATGTGCCAAGAGGGAGTTCTTGCAAAAGAAAGCCCTCAAGATCACGTTCAAGAGACAACAACCGGAATGAAGCAAAGGCCAAGAAGCAAGCCCCCAAGGACAACAAGACGGATTCGAGAGATGATTATGCCAAATCGAAATCTGTAAAGTTGAGCTCATCTCAAGGGTCGTTCTCGAGTCCACACTGGCAACATAAGCACAAGTCAAGGGGGAGTGTTGCTTCAAACTCAAGTGCTGATACACCCATCGGTTCAAACAACAAAAGACTCAAGCCAAACTACCGATGGGTACCCAAAGGCCAATATTCCAAATCATATAACTGTCCTGCTAACTCTTCTTGTTCTTTATTTGATAAGCATGATATGATCTTGGAACAAGTCAAGTGCGTAGACAGCAATGGTCGACCCAGTTTCAAGATGGACTGGGTTCCCAAGACCAACTAATCCCGCATCTTGTGCAGGAGCAGTTATGGAGGAATATCATCAGACCTCGGTTCGTTGATAATGGTTGTTCTAGGCACATGACAGGAGACATATCTCAAATGCATGTCATTCAAATCATTAATGGAGAGTATGTGTCCATTGCGGGAGGGGAGAAAGAAATGATCACGTGGGGTTCATGCCAAATGGTGTGTTGAAATTTGAAAAGGTAACTTCATTCTAAACTGGATTTGGTTCATTTTGATGACTGCAAAGTTCACTTTTGTAAAACTTGTATATTTTTGTTTCTGGTTAAATTTGTTCATGGTTTATTTTCAACACTCTCTCCAGAAGAAAAACAAAACAAAAATCAGAAAACTTAAAAAATTACAAAAATATTTTACTTTCTTTATGTCTTTATTTTAAGAAATTTTAAAAAAATTCAAAAATATTACCTACCGACGACGCACTGAGTTATACCACTCACTGCTGAGGTAACATTTAAGTGCTAGTGATTCTTACTGTTACACCATAGTAAGTATGAAGCACTGACAACCATTTCTTAACCAAATCTAAAGTTTTCTTGTGTACCATCAAACTTCTAGACACTTTGAGCAAAACCACTCAGAGTCGAGAGTTAAAAAGTCTGTGGCTCTGTGCCGATGGTTAGATTGCATACCGTAATCTATCACACGCACCAATCCATTCTCAACCACCTCTAACTTTCTGTTGCAAGAAATAGACGACTCGTCACTTTAAACCAAGTGGTGATGATATTTCGACACTCTATGCCAGTGATCGCCGCTACAACACCAGTAGTAGATGTAAGGCATCAAAAACTATTCTTACCTACAAAGCTTCTAATTCAAGAGTTGGATGACTCAGTGTAATAAACCATACACTGATGACAATTCGAAATTATAGCCGATGGGTATGTCTAGTAACCAAGACATATTACACGCTCATACCTCTCTTGAACCCATATTTTCTTCTAAACAAGATGTTCGTGACTCAATGTGATATTACCTCGCATTGATGAAATGTCGAAACTCTGGGTCAGTGATCGTTGTTTTTTACCACAATAGCTGTGAGACCCTAAAAACTTCACCGATTCAAAATTAGCACTAGGATGGTACACTCCGTAGAGTTTGGATACCATTAAATGTCTCGCCAAGAGCCAAGTCAACTTGTTGACTTGTCAACTGCATTAAGATTGTTGATCAAGGATATGCAGGGGCCTAAATCAAAACGGCCATGACTAGTTCTTCGATACTCAAACAATCGCAGTGCGTTCCCCCAGGTTCACACAGACACTGCGAGAAGTCTCATT
This sequence comes from Cichorium intybus, assembly GCA_023525715.1. NCBI lineage: Eukaryota > Viridiplantae > Streptophyta > Magnoliopsida > Asterales > Asteraceae > Cichorium > Cichorium intybus. The sequence goes on along the minus strand of CM042011.1, from coordinate 124,529,341 downwards.
CTGAGCCAAGGATGAATCCTTGAACAATCGTGGCTAGAGTTTATAACTCCGTGACCCACAGGATTTTCGGTCATTGTTCATATCGAGAAACGTCAGCAAGAAGTGAAGTTTGAAAGTTTCGACACGAACATGTTGTTCCCGAAGAAGGCGAAACTTAATTCTATGTGACAAGCTGCTTGAATTCCTCCTCAGTCAGTTCGTTGCTACATTCGCTTCTTCATGTGATCTATAGTGAAGATGATGAATCATACTCCATGCTTAAGTCAAAGTCAAATCAGAAGCTGGATGTGTTGATTCAAGACCCACGCTGAAGACCGGCTAGCCCAAATGAATTTACAAAGTCAAACCTGAAGACAGTCTGATATCGAAGATGAAGTTGTATCTGTAATGTGCTGAAAGCTATCAACATACCCATCACCTGCTAAGGGGGATATTGTCATGCAAAAGGGAAGATTGTAGAAATGTTGCTGCAGTGCTCAACCGAAGACAAGTCCAAGAGAAGTCTGAAGATTAAATGAAAGCATTAAACCAAGGGGGAGATTGTTAGGAATTATTTTAGTGGTTTAATCTTTGCATTTAATAGGGACTAAAATAGAAAATATATATAATTTAGGGGCTGATTTGGTTTTTTGGTTTGGACCCCTATTTATAGCTTCCAGGTGGTTTCCCGACAAACCTTAGAGATAAACCTTTTTTAATTCAAATGAGATAAACATTTTATCATTTGATTCAAACTCTATTTATCTATTATTATATCTCGATTTTAGGGATAATTATATCCTCAAAATCGCCAACCACCAGGCTTCCATAATTGTCACTACTCAACTATTGAATAATTACAATTCAGCCCCTGCACCTTTAATTAATCCAATTAATCACCAAATTAATTCTAATTAATTCCTAATTAATTATTAATTAAATAATACTATTTCTAATTAATATATTATCAAAATAATATATTAATAAACTATTTATTTTATTTATATTGATTTATTAATCACATAATAAATCAATATCTCTCTCTCTCTTAAGGTTATTCTATTAAACTGCCAGCTATGAGGACAACCCAAATGGACTTTGCTACTGTCAATTAAATATATATACTAATTATAGTCGTGGCTTAGACACCTAATCCAACAGTCTCCCACTTGGATAAGTCTATGACTATAACTACCAGTATAGCTTTCTAAATCGACCAGCAAATTGTAGCTTCCAAAAAAAACGTTGCCGAACTCTGACCCAGTCAGTTCTGTTCAAAGATAACTGATCATATGATCCTCCGTTCTTTAAGATAACGTTCGGACCAGAGACATGGATTAAGATCAATCTCAACCCGATACTCTGTTTCCCGATTTCTGATTTGCATATGACATAAGACTTATAATTGAACACATCAATTTGGTCCTGGCTGGTCAGCACTTTAGTCAACGCCAAATCACCAAGAGGCCTACAGATATCTCTTTTCCCGTTAGGGCAGAGGAACGAATAAGCTTTGACTCATATGCTTATACCCTTTACTTGTCAAATCGCTCACAACAACACGTTTTATAACATCGAGTTACCGATGCGTAAACGCACTATCAATGAACAATCGACTTGTAAATTATAACTCATATGTCTCCGCTTCAAGACCATAATATATTATCGTCTCATAATTACTCGTGATATAATCCATGAAGTAATTCTCTAAGTGTGGGTTTATCCAATACTCAAATCCCTATTTCTAAGTACTCATGAATGTTGCAGTAATGCTATTGCTATGTCTAACTCCTTAGACAGTCCACAATCCAATTCATGACAGTCTTGATTCACTACTTACTCCTGAAAGTATGAACGACTGTGGATATTTGAATAATCGTATTATTCGGGAAGTAAAACATGCAAAATTGAAACACAATGATAAACAATTGACAAATAGTAGTAAACAATACTTATCAATAATTATCTATTATTAAATCACCAAAAGTCAATTACATTTATATTGTTACAAGTTTCAGACAACTATCTAACTACTAAAACTAATATCATCTCTCAATCCAATGCTCCTAGCATGCTGATTGTGCTTGATCCTACTCAGAGCCTTCGTCAAAGGATCTGCAGGATTCTCTTCAGATGATACCCTCTTCGCAATGAGGTGACCTTCTTCTACCATATGCCTGATGTAGTGGTACTTTCTGTCGATGTGTCTGGACTTTCCATGATCTCTCGGTTCCTTTGTCAAAGCAACCGCTCCTTCGTTATCGTAGAAAAGTTCCATTGGCTCCTGAATGGTCGGGACGTCTCCGAGGTCACCGATGAAGTTCTTCAGCCAAGCCACTTGTTTTGATGCTTCACTTACAGCTATGTACTCTGATTCACACGTTGAATCAGCCACCATCTCTTGCTTAGAACTCTTCCAAGTAACCGCTCCACCATTTAAAAGAATCACCCAGCCCGACTGAGACCGACCGTTGTCTCTATTTGTCTGGAAGCTGACGTCAGTATACCCACTTACTCTCAAGGTATCACTGCCACCTAGGACTAAGACCATATCATTCATCCTCTACAAATACTTGAGAATATTCCTAACGGCTATCCAATAAGCTCTGTCAGGATTTCCCTGATAGCGACTGACCATGCTCAAATCAAAGGATACGTCAAGGCAAGTACATGTCATAACGTACATGATCGACCCTACCGCCGAAGCGTAAGGTACCCGACTCATGTCAGCTATCTCTTCATCTGTACTCGGCTTTGAGTCTTACTCAATTTTGCATTGCTCTGAATAGGCAGCTCTTCTTTCTTGGAATTTTCCATACTAAATCTCTTTAGTACCTTATCCAAGTATGTGCTTTGACTAAGTCCTATTAGTCTCTTCTTTCTATCTCTCAATATCCTTATCCCGAGAATATAGGCTGCTTCTCCGAGGTCTTTCATGGCGAAACACTTCCCAAGCCAATATTTAACTTCTTGCAAAGTTGGAACATCGTTTCCCATGAGCAATATGTCGTCGACATATAGCACCAGAAAAGTAACTATACTCCCACTAGCCTTGATATACACGCAAGACTCATCTTCACTCCTAGTGAAACCAAACTATTTGACTTTCTCATGGAAGTGTTTCAATCCGTAGATTGATTTCTCAAGCTTACACACCTTATTGGGATACTTTGCATCTACAAAACCCTCTAACTGATTCATGTAAACATCCTCAGCCAACTTCCCGTTAAGAAAAGCGGTTTGACATCCATCTACCAAATTTCATAATCATGAAACGCAGCTATGGCGAGCATTATGCTAATAATTGGTGAGAAGGTCTCATCATAGTCAACCCCCGGGGTTTGAGTAAAGCCCTTCGCAACCAGTCGAGCCTTGAAGGTGTGTACCTTTCCATCCATGTCGGTCTTCTTCTTGAAGATCCATTTGCAACCAACTGTCTTTCGACCTGGTACATTCTCAACCAAATTCCAAACTTGGTTGTCATACATGGACTTGATCTCGCTGTCCATTTCCTCTTTCCATTTAGCAGCCTCAGGGCCTGTCACTGCTTCCTTGTAGTTAGCTGGCTCATCCAAATTTCCCAGTGTCCTATCACTGACAAACGTGTCACCATCCGTAGTTATATGGAAACCATAAAACTGTTGGATTAGGTGTCTAAGCCATGACTAATAATTTGTATTTATCTAATTAATAGAAGCAAAGTTAATTTGGGTTGCCCTCATAGCTAGAGGTTTGGCAGAAATACCAGGAGAGAGAAAGATTGATTTACTATATGATTAATAAATCAATAGAAATAAAATAAATAGTTTATCAATATATTATGTTGATAATATATTAATTAGAAATTAATCTGGAATTAATTGGAATTAATTTGGTGATTAATTGAATTAATTAAAAGTACAATGACTGTTTTGTAATTACTCAATAGTTGAGTAGTGACTGTCCAGGACATATATTAGGTGGCAAAATTAAGGAGATGATTATCCTTAATTTCGAAATTGTATATAGTAGATAAATAGGTTTAATTCAAATGATAAAAGGTTTATCTTGATTTGAATTAAAAAGGGTTTATCTCTAGGGTTTTATCTATAACCACTTGGAGCCTATAAAGAGGAACTCCTGGCCACCATATGTCTGCGCCACTTCTCCTCCTTTTCTCTTTGGAATTTCGAAACCGTAGTTGCTGGGTGTGACTACATTTGAGTAGGGATGTGTAAATGGTCCTCGGAACCGAGCCCAAGCCCAAGAACCAAGGAACCGGACCCAAGATAAGGAACCGACCATGTTACTTGGTCGGTATGCGGTCCGTATATGTGGCTTAATTCGGTCTTGGTCCTTCGGTATTGTCGGGTTCTCGAGTACGGAATTGACCGAAAGTTTAAAAGACATTAAGATTATAATGTAGGCCTTTGAAATTTTTACCCTTGGTCCTGCTTAGGTAAAACCCGACCAAACCCGAGAAAACCCGTACCCAAACCCAAGACCAAGTCCCATAGTTTGGTCGGTCCTCAGTTCCATTGTCTTCCCTCGGTCTCGATCCGGCTCGGGTTCGGTCCTGGTCGGGTCGGTTCTAGGACCATGCTCACCCCTACATTTGAGGCAAGACAATTGTGTTGCTTAGCTTCCAAGATTTGAACTAAAGGTTAGTTTTTATTCTTTATTTCTTTTAGTAATTTTTGTTTGGCCTTTAGGATTTATATTACATGTTCAAATTGAGAAAATATAGATCCAATCTAGGTTGCATGTGAACTTAGGGTTTGAGTTTATAGATTTGCATAAAACCTTTCAGTGGTATCAGAGCTTTTGGTTGTTTTCTGTTTGAATAGCTGTAATTGTTTATACTTAAATTTAGGGTTTATAGAAACTAAACCCTAAAAGATGGCCAATCGATTTTTAGGGTTAGGGTCTTCGAAACCCTAGCCCCTCCCCCCTTATTTACGATTTTAGCTTTAAGGTTTTAGAAGCTTTTCTATTTTTGGTAATTGTGATTATTTAATAAATGGATAACCTTAAACCCCTTATGTGCTATTTTCGAAATCTAGAGGGTTAAGGATAGGATTAAATTAATTTGATTAATTTGTGATGCCTATCTGATTTAATTATTTAATTAAAATATTAATATTAAATCAATTAGGGTTTAAATTTAATTTTAAATTAATTGTTAATTTTCGAAAATTAAATAGTTAAACCAATAATATTTTAAAAGTTTAAATACATCTTATATATATTATAATTAAAATTTATTATTATATGTATAAGATAATTGGTTAGTCAAACCGCTAGTACGCCTCATTCACGAAGCTGGTCTATAAGGAGGGTATAAGGAAACTGCCTATAAAATGGAGGTTGAATGGGTGTCCACTCTCACCCACCGCTCTCTTGATCAGTGGAGGGTCGTTAGCCGAACGGGTTTGATAGGACCGTTTAATCTCATTAAAAGTATAATGTTATTAATCAAAGTACTAGACCTAATTTTATAAAATCCCATATCTAGTTACTTTAGATGGCATTAGATGGCACGAACTACAATGACTGGATGAGGAACATAAATTGGCTCTAAGGTTTGAGAACAAAGAGTATGTTCTTGACAAAGAGCTTATTGAAGTTGACCCCGACGCAGCTACTCTCGAGGAATATGCATCGTACAAGAAACACTATGATGATACGACCAAAGTGGCCTACATCATGGTTGCTACAATGACTCCTAAATTGCAAAGATTCTACGAAGACTACTGGCCATATGAGATGCACAAGGACCTTGCGGAAAAGTTCCGCAAGCGAGCGCATGTCGAGAAATGTGAAGTAGTCCGAGCCGTCATGACCGGTAGGCTAAAGGACGGAGAGTCTGTCTGCACTCACGTGCAAAGAATGCAAGGTTATGTAGAGAGGCTACAGAAGCTGGGTATGCATATCGACGTGGAGTTGGCCATTAACATGGTCCTTAACTCCTTACCGAGTTGTTATGACCAGTTTGTACTGGCGTATCATTTGAACAACACTTAGACCTCATTAGCTGAGCTGCATAATATGCTACAGACTGCAGAAGACGGGCTGAAGGGTAAAGGTGTACCTTCAGTGAACACTCCCGTAGAACACTCCCGTCTTGCCAATTGGACAATGGAATGGAAAGAAGAGAAAGGGTCCTCCCAAGCAGAATTGGAAGGACAAGTCTCAAGCCAGGTCATCTAGTAATGGCCAGAGACACAAGGCCCATGCTATTCCTTATGTCCCGAACCCCAAAGATGCCTACTGCTTTTATTGCAAAGAGAAGGACCATTGGAAAAGAAGCTGCCCCAAGTACTTGCAGGACATCAAGGATGGCAAAGTGAAGCCATCGTCAGCAGGTATATACACTATCTCTAAAAACTCATCATCTTCTTGTTCTTGGATCCTTGATACAGGATGTGGTTTTCACATTTGTTCTGATTTATAGGGCCTAAAGGAAAGTAGGGAGGTGGAGCATGGGAGAATAAACTTGATCATGGGCAATAGGCGATCGTCACCTGTAACCAAGTTCGGAGTTTATAGCTTAGTGCTTAGTAGTGGTATTAGTTTAGAATTATTAAATTGTTGCTATTCGCCGAATATGGCAAGAAACATGATTTCATTTCATGCATTATTCAAACAAGGTTTTCAATATTCTTTCAATAATTTAAATGGTTCAATTTCTGTTTATAAGAATGGTGTTTTTAATTTTGAAGCTTTAGCTTGTGATGGTGTGTATGAAACAGTGACTTGTGTTGACAATTTAGGTAATAGTGTGTTACAAATTGATTCTTCTAGTGGTGTAGAAAAGGCATGCTTGTGGCACTGTCGTCTTGGGCACATCAACAAGAAATGCATCGCCCAACTCCAAAAGGATGGAGTGTTGGAATCATTCGATCTCAAGTCGGATGATGTATGTGAATCTTGTCTGTTGGGCAAGATGACAAAGTCACCTTTCACAGGGACTTGTGAAAGAGGTGAAGGTCTGTTGGATATCATACACACAGATGTGTGTGGACCCTTCAGATCAACCACAAGGGTAGCCACTCGGTTCTACGTGACTTTTACTGATGATTATAGCAGATATGGATATACCTACTTGATCAAGCATAAGTCAGAAACCTTTGAAAAGTTCAAAGAGTTTAAGAATGAAGTTGAGAATCAATTGGGTAGGAAGATAAAGATGCTTAGATCCGATAGAGGCAGTGAGTATCTTAGTATCTTCCTTGACTATCTTAAGGAATGTGGAATAGTTTCACAGTTGACACCTCCTAGAACACCACAGTTGAACGGTGTTGCTGAGAGGCGTAACCGAACCCTGTTGGACATGGTTCGTTCCATGATGAATCGAGCTTCTCTTCCCATCCACTTCTGGGGGTATGCCTTAAAGACTTCCGCCCACATCCTTAATCTTGTCCCAACTAAAAAGGTTACCAAAACACCTCATGAGATGTGGATTGGAAAAGTTCCCTTGTTAGCACATATCAAAGTCTGGGGTTCTGAAGCTTTCGTGAGACGAGAGACTCACGACAAACTCGCAGAAAGAAGTGAGAGGTGTATATTCATTGGATACCCGAAACAGTCTTTTGGATAATTGTTCTACAGACCAAGCGAGGACGTGGTCTTTGTAGCTAGACGAGGACTCTTTCGAGAGAGAGAACTCATATTCAAAGAGAACAGTGGCAGTACCATTGACCTTGAAGAGATTCAAGAGTCATCCGATGATACAACCTTAGGAGAAACTAGCACCCAACAAGAGGAAGAAGTTCCTGTTGGTCCGACAGACATTTCATTACCTCTTAGACGCTCCGGTAGAGTTAGCATGCCACCCGAGTTTTATGGTTTCCATATAACTATGGATGGTGACACATTTAGTAGTGATAGGACACTGGTAAATTTGGATGAGCCAGCTAACTACAAGGAAGCAGTGGCGGACCCTGAGTCTGCCAAATGGAAAGAGGCAATAGACAGCGAGATCAAGTCCATGTATGATAACCAAGTTTGGAATTTGGTTGACAATGTACCAGGTCGAAAGACAGTTGGGTGCAAATGGATCTTCAAGAATAAGACCGACATGGATGGAAAGGTGCACACCTTTAAGGCTCGACTGGTTGCGAAGGGCTTTACTCAGGGGTTGACTATGATGAGACCTTCTCACCAGTGGCCCAGATTAAGTCCATTAGGATAATGCTAACCATAGCTGCATTTCATGACTATGAAATTTTGCTGATGGACGTCAAAACTGCTTTCCTTAATGGGAAGTTGGTTGAGGATGTTTACATGAATTAGCCAGAGGGTTTTGTGGACGCAAAGTATCCTAATAAGGTGTGTAAGCTTGAGAAATCAATCTACGGATTGAAACAAGCTTTTCACAGCTAGAATCTTTGCTTCCTTGAGAAAGTCAAAGAGTTTGGTTTCTCTAAGAGCGAAGATGAGTCATGTGTGTATATCAAGACTAGTGGGAGTATAGTCACTTTTCTGGTGTTGTATGTCGATGACATACTACTCATGGGAAACGACATTCCAACCTTACAAGATGTTAAGTCTTGGCTTGGAAAGTGTTTCGCCATGAAAGACCTTGGAGAAGCTGCCTATATTCTCGGGATAAGAATATTGAGAGATAGGAAGAAGATACTAATAGGACTTAGTCAAATTACATACTTGGATAAGGTACTAAAGAGGTTTAGTATGAAAAATTCCAAGAAGGGAGAGCTACCTATCCAGAGCAATGCAAAGTTGAGTAAGACTCAAAGCCCGAGTACAGATGAGGAGATAGCTGACATGAGTCGGGTACCTTACGCTTCGGCGATAGGGTCGATCATGTACGCTATGACATGTACTCGCCCTGACGTGTCCTTTGCTTTGAGCATGGTCAGTCGTTATCAGGGAAACCCTGGTAGGGTTCATTGGATAGCTGGTAAGAACATTCTCAAGTATCTGCGAAGGACAAAGAACATGTTCTAGTCCTTGGTGGCAATGATACATTGAGAGTTAGCGGCTACATAGACGCCAGCTTCCAGACAGATAAAGACAACGGTCGGTCTCAGTCGGGTTGGGTATTTCTTTTGAATGGAGGAGCGGTTACTTGGAAGAGTTTCAAGCAAGAAACGATGGCTAATTCTACGTGAGAATCAGAGTACATAGCAGCAAGTGAAGCATCAAAGGAAGCGGCTTGGCGGAAGAACTTCATCGGTGACCTTGGAGTTGTCCCGACGATTCAGGAGCCTATGGAACTTTTCTGTGATAACGAAGGAGCGGTTGCTTTGACTAAGGAACCGAGAGATCACGGAAAGTCCAGGCATATCGACAGAAAGTACCACTACATCAGGCATAGAGTAGAAGAAGGTCACCTCCTTGTGAAGAGGGTATCATCTGAAGATAATCCTGCAGATCCCTTGACAAAGGCTCTGAGTAGGATCAAGCACAATCAGCATGCTAGGAGCATTGGATTGCGAGATGATATTATTTTTTGTAATTAGATAGGTTTTTGAAACTTGTAACAATGTAAATGTAATTGACTTTGATGATTTAATAATAAGAATTATTGATGAGAATTGTTTACTACTATTTGTCAATTGTTTATCATTGTGTTTCAATTTTGCATGTTTTACTTCCTGAATAATATGATTATTCATATATCCACCGTCGCTCATACTTTAGGAAGTAAGTATGAATCAAGACTGTCATGATCAATCAAGGCGGGGTTCACAGAAAGGACTAAAAGTTGTATCGCCGCTGCTGAATTGGTTGTAGACTGTCTAAGGAGTTAGACATAGCAACGGTTTTGCTGTAACATTCATGAGTACTTAGAAAATAGAGATTTGAGTATTGGATAAACCCACGCTCAAAGAATTGCTTCATGGATTATATCACGAGCAATTTTTGAGAAAACGCATCGGTAACTCGATGTCATAAAACGTGTTGTTGTGAGCGGTTTGACTGATAAAAGATATAAGCATATGAGTCAAAGCTTATTCGTTCCTTGACCCTGATGGGAAACAGATATCTGTAGGACTCTCGATGATTTTGAAGTTGACTGAAAGTGTTGGCCAACCAGGACTGAAATTGATGTGTTCAATTAAAGTCTTAATGTAATATGCAAATCAGAAATCGGGAAACGGAGTATCGGACTGAGATTGATCTTAATCCATGTCACAAGTCCGGAAATATCTTGTTGGACGGAGGATCATATGATCACTTATCTATGGACAGAACTGACTAGGTCAGAGTTCGGCAGCGGTTTCTTAGAAGCTACAATTTGCTGATTAACTAAAAGGTAAATTGACAATTATAGTCATAGACTTATCCAAGTGGCAGACTGTTAGATTAGGTGTCTAAGCCATGACTAATAATTTGTATTTATCTAATTAATAGAAGCAAAGTCCATATGGGTTGCCCTCATAGCTAGAGGTTTGGCAGAAATACCAGGAGAGAGAAAGATTGATTTATTATATGATTAATAAATCAATAGAAATAAAATAAATAGTTTATTAATATATTATGTTGATAATATATTAATTAGAAATTATATTAATTAATTAGAAATTAATCTGGAATTAATTGGAATTAATTTGGTGATTAATTGAATTAATTAAAAGTACAGGGACTGTTTTGTAATTACTCAATAGTTGAGTAGTGACTGTCCAGGACACATAGTAGGTGGCGAAATTAAGGAGATGATTATCCTTAATTTCGAAATTGTATATAGTAGATAAATAGGTTTAATTCAAATGATAAAAGGTTTATCTTGATTTGAATTAAAAAGGGTTTATCTCTAGGGTTTTATCTGTAACCACTTGGAGCCTATAAATAGGGACTCCTGGCCACCATATGTCTATGCCACTTCTCCTCCTTTTCTCTCTAGAATTTCGAAACCGTAGTTACTAGGTGTGACTACATTTGAGGCAAGACAATTGTGTTGCTTAGTTTCCAAGATTTGAACTAAAGGTTAGTTTTTATTCTTTATTTATTTTAGTAATTTTTGTTTGGCCTTTAGGATTTATATTACATGTTCAAATTGAGAAAACATAGATACAATCTAGGTTTCATGTGAACTTAGGGTTTGAGTTTATAGATTTTCATAAAACCTTTCAGTCGGGTGGCATGCTAACTCTACCGGAGCGTCTAGGAGGTAACGAATTGTTTATCGGCTCAACAGGAACTTCTTCCTCTTGTTGAGTGTTAGTATTTTCAAATGTTTCTTCATTGGTTGACTCCTGAATTTCTTCAAGGTCAATGGTACTCCCGCTGTCCTCTTTGAATATGAGCTCTCTTTCTCGAAAGACTCCTCGTCGTGCTACAAAGACCACGTCCTCGCTCGGTCTGTAGAACAAGTATCCAAAAGAGTGTTTTAGGTATCCAATGAAAATACATCTCTCACTTCTAGCTGCAAGTTTGTCATGAGTCTCTCGTCTAACGAAAGCTTCATAACCATAGACTTTGATATGTGCTAACGAGGGAACTCTCCATGTCCACATTTCGTGAGGTGTTTTGGCAACCATTTTAGTAGGGACAAGATTGAGGATACGGGCAGCAGTCTCTAAGGCATACCCCCAGAAGTGGATATGAAGAGAAGCTCGACTCATCATGGGACGAACCATGTCCAACAAGGTTCGGTTACGCCTCTCAGCCACACCGTTCAACTATGGTGTTCTAGGAGGAGTCAATTGTGAAACAATTCCATATTCCTTAAGATAGTCTAGGAAATCGATACTAAGATACTCACCGCCTCTATCGGATCTAAGCATCTTTATCTTCCTGCCTAATTGATCCGTAAAAGTCACATAGAAGCTATTGGCATCCCTTGTGGTTGATCTGAAGGGTCACACACATCCATGTGTATGATATCCAACAGACCTTCACCTCTTTCACAAGTCCCTGTGAAAGGTGATTTTGTCATCTTTCCCAAAAGACAAGATTCGCATACATCATCTGACTTGAGGTCGAATGATTCCAACACTCCACCATTTTGTAGTTAGGCGATGCGTTTCTTGTTAATGTGTCCAAGACGACAATGCGACAAGCATGCCTTTTCTATACCATTAGAAGAATCAATTTGTAATACAATATTGCCTAAATTGTCTACACAAGTTACAGTTTCATAGACACCATCACAAGGTAAGACTTCAAATATAAAAACACCATTTTTATATACCAAAATAGAACCATTCAAATTATTAAAAGAATATCTAAAACCTTGTTTAAACAATGCATGAAAAGAAATAATGTTTCGGGCCATTTCTGGCAAATAGCAACAATTTAAAAGATCTAAACTAACTTCACTATTGAGCACTAGACTATAAACCACGATCTTGGTGACAGGTGACGATTGCCTATTTCCCATGAAACAGTTGGCTTCTTTTGGGTTCGAGACGTGAGGTGTGTCAGAACTGGGCCTGGCTCTCGGGCCATTGCTGGATGACCCGACCTGAGCCTTGCCCTTCCAACTCTGCTTGGGAGGAGCTTTCCTCTTCTTTCCTCTTCCAATAGCCATGGTAGGAGTGTTGGCGAATGGTACACCTTTACCTTTCAATCAGTCTTCTGCGGTCTGCAGCATATTATGCAGTTCAGCCAAAGTGGTCTGAGTGTTGTTCAAATGATAGGCCAAGATGAACTGATCATAACAACTCGGCAAGGAGTTAAAGACCATGTCAATGGCTAGCTCCTTGTCGATCTGCATACTAAGCTTCTGAAGCCTTTCCACATATCTTTGCATCTTTTGCACGTGGGTGCAGACAGACTCTCCATCCTTTAGTTTACAAGCCATGAGGGCTCGGACTACCTCATACTTCTCCTTACGAGCTCGCTTGCGGAACTTTTCCGAAAGGTCCTTGTTCATCTCGTATGGCCAGTAGTCCTCGTAAAACCTTTACAATTCTGGGACCATGGTAGCAACCATGCTGCAGGCCACTTTGGTCGCATCATCATAGTGTTTCTTGTACGGGGCATATTCCTCGGGAGTAGCTGTATCAGGATCAACTTCAATGAGCTCTTTTTCAAGGACATACTCTCTGTCCTCAAACCTCAAAGCCATCTTGATGTTAGGCATCCAATCTTTGTAGTTGCTGCCATCCAATAGCACCTTGGAGCACAACGAGAGGATCGAAGAGAAGTTGTTGGAGTGGGGTGCGGGTTGGGGAGCAGAAGTATAAGCATGGGAAGACATCTATAAAAGAAGGTAGTTTTAGTTAGATATAAATATCCCTTAATATATTAACCCAAAATAATTATTAAGGCTAGGACTCAAGTATACAATTCACAACTTAGAAGAGGGATGCCGTAATCTAATTGTAAATTTTATAAAGGTAGGCGAATGACGATTCACCAATTCCACCACGGAAAAGGGATGTCGTAATCTAATTTTAGGTGCTATTTGTTTTTGAAGAGGTAAAAGGTCTGCAGTCTGCGGACCACATCTGCAAACATTTACAGCAGAAGAGGTGGACCAAATGTCTGCAGTCTGCAAAAAGAAGACTGTTTGTTTTTTAAAGTCTGCAAACTGTAAAATAAACTGAAATTTAAATAAACTGAATTTTTTAAACATAAGAGTTTTCAACATTGAAATTTAAACAATTCTAGTTTAAGAACATCGAAATAAAAATCATACAACATCAAAAACAATTTTTTTTGAAAGTATTCATTCCCTATTTTGCATTAATTGCTCTGCAACTTCATCACGTAAATTAACCATATAATCTCGGTCCGCTGCACTACCATGTTCTTGAACCTCTTCATAATCACCAACGTGCACGGTTATTCCCAAGCAGCGTGCGTGCGAGCGAGCATATGAATATGCATGCATGTGGTTTTCCACATGTACCAACATATACGAATTATTATGAAGTAATGGTTTATCTAAATATAGAAGTACAAGAACATGCATTATAGATAGCACATAACATGAAAACAACTCATAGGCCTGCATATAAAGTTATGTAACATGTGAGATACCTTCTCTGCAGTTAGCACACAAGTGTTTGCAAGACCCAAGTGCAACTAGTGTTAGACTCGTCTGTTGGTCCGTGTCAAAAAGTACGAACAAATGACCGTTAAATTTTTATCACGTTTAAAACATTCAGTTTTGGATATGTCACTTGTGGATTACCATGATGATAAACATGAATAAACATTTTCTTATTGTATAATCACACCTGAAGTAAGAGGGTACGCTAAAGAGTGGAAAGAGGGGAGACACTCAAATTGATATCTATATAAATTATAAACTAGTAATAAAAAAGACAAAAGTATAATTATTAAGAATAAGAAAGTCATATACATTGACTAGGGACTAAATACACAACAAAAAGAAAACATGAGGGCAATATTGAGAAAAAAAGTTGGAGTAAACTTGCAGTTTTATCGATATCACAATGACTGTTTGTATAAATTAATCTGAACTAATTAACTAGCATCTTACTTTTGTTGATACTTGATACTAATTAGTATGATTATAAGAAGACCGGGTTAAAATTAATATGGCATTAGTGTTGGTTCCTACAGTGAGAATGAAGGCGAGACATGTTGAGTGCACTAATCCTACAACTTGTTCTTTTTGTTTAAACATGCTTAGGTATTTAAGTATTTCATGTGTCAACAACCAGTACATGGTCTATATTTCAATGATCAATACAGAACCTAGGTAATTCATGTGTCAACAAAAAGCATATGGTCTAAAGTTGAATTGCGAATATGACATGAAAATAAAATAAACACATTATGATCAAAATCAGGAAGCAGCCAAGAAATCGCAAAAACGGATCAAAATCAGGAAACAACAGCCCCAAAATCGGGAAAAGAGATTAGAAAAATACCTGTTGACGGCGGTTGGAGATGGCGCCGGCAGAAAGAACACCACAAATCAGGAGAAGCACCGGTTGGAGATGGCGCCGGCGTCAGCTGCGACACCGGAGGGAAGATGGCAGCGGTGGCTCGCCGGTAGGAAGAGGGACGAGTGCTTGATCGGAGGAGGAATGATGCAGCGGTGGCGTGCCGGAAGGAGGAGGGACGACGGCGACCAGTCGCTTGATCGGGAACGGGAGGAATAAGGAGCGTATTTTTTTAGGGCAAATAGAACCGTGTTTTTTAGAAGAGGTTAAAAGTGGCTGTTTTGACACTTCTAGCAAAAGAGGACGCGCAGACTTTTTATGGTCTGCAGGCTGCGAAAAAACAAACAGTCTGCGGATTAAAAACTTCTACATGCGTCTGTGAAGCTGAAGACAAAAGTGTTTAGAAGCACTTTTTATAAAAAACAAACAGCCCTTTATTGAACTGTTCAATAGCATGTTTAATCTCGGACTATGCTCTTCCGTTTGTGACTGGGATGCCGAGGATCACAAACAAGATGTGAATAACCATGCCAATTAGCTTGGTAACCTCAATGCCGTTTATCATCTCGAATGATGTGCCGGTAAACCACACGCACTCCATCAACAATGATAAATTTTGAGATACCCATTTACAACTCTTTACTAGTATCTATTAGTGTGTCGGTAAACCACACACGCTCCACTAACGACTAATAAAGTGTAATGTGCAATTTCATGGGTTAGCATAGCTTTCACATTTTTCCTAAAGTAACTAGATTTGGGATTTTATAAAAATGGTTCTAGTACTTTGATTAATAGGAGTATACTTTTAATGAGATTAAGCAGTCCTATCAAACCCGTTCTGCTAACGACCCTCCACTGATCAAGGGAGTGGTTGGTGAGAGTGGACACTCATTCAAATGCCATTTTATAGGCAGTTTCCTTATACCCCCTTATAGACCAGTTTCGAATGAGGCATACTAGCAATTTGACTAACCAATTCTTATACATATAGGTATTAACTTTTAATTATAACTAGTTGAGGCTTCGTGCTATGCATGTGCGGCTTGGGACCTCTATAAAGTAATTTTTTTATTTTACGTATACATACCTGTATGTGCATCATCAATGAGTAATGAAATAACACCATCTTCAGCTTTTAAAGATGACTTTACAGCATAACCATCTAAACATCTTCTGAATTTTCCTGGTCTTGAGGGTTTTGTGCCAGATAAGCCTCTTAATACCATTGTGAACACTTCATGAATAAGTCCCTATTAATTTCAAGTCAATTTAGAAAGGTTAATACAAGAAATAGCCATGTACTTCCATTTATTTATTTATTTCAACATCCCACTTTCAATTTGGTCTATTACAGGATTGTCTTCTTAGTTTTTTTTCTTATAAAGGCACTGTACTTTCAAAATATGAAAAACATTACACAAACACACATCGTCGCCTGTGCCTAAATCATGAATGGGGAACTATTTGGTGTGTCAACGATTCATGAATTACAGAGCATAATAAGAAACTGAATCATATAAAAATTAACCATTGAAAATGAGAAACTTTTCATACATATGGATATAACAGACAGTTGGCATTTGTATCATTAATGTGGCTGTAAAATAGAAACTTAAATCGATAGATCTTAAGGTTTCCTTAAAAAATAATTACAGAAATTACCTCAAAGGTTAGATCCAGGTTCAGGTCAACATCTAAATACGGTTCAGAATTCTTTGGTGACTTTGTAATAAAACAATTATCTTACTCCTCACCTGATATCTTTGTTTGGACCATAATGATATGAACTTTTAGCAACCACTTCACCTGAGGGTTTCAAGGTATAATAGACAAATAAAATTTAAATATTATTTTTAATCAACATTGTGACACCCCATTTCTACTGTTTTCAAATACTATGGTTTTTCGTATAAATACATGAATACAAAAATACGGTTTATCAAAAACCGATTATTTACATCTTTAAAACTGTGGGTGTTACAAATCCATACCAAATTTAACCATAGTAAGCAAGAAAAGGATTAAACCTTGCGTTCAAGATAGGAGCTAACTCAAGCTCCACTCCAGCTAAACTTCATCCCATTTATAGTAATTTATTTAAACCTGGAATACATGGCAAAACATAGAATACGTAAGACAAAAATGTCTCGTGAGTTACATGAGTTTTAGACTCAAACTTATAACTTCTTTTCCAACCTTTTTACAAACTTCTAACATAAAACATCTTTCAAGGTTTTATAACATTATCATACCATAGCTCATTATTTTTCAAAATCATTTCATATCATGCCTTGCAAAAATATCTTCTTTCAAAAACTTTATAATAACAACATACTATAACTCTTTACTTCTCAAAAATCATTCTATGACATACTTTACAAAAATAACATCTTTCTTACTTTCTTTGACTGGTTTTATAAGCTTGCTGGATTTTTATACTTAGGGCTTTAATCACTGTAAGTGATACCCCAAGTCTCTATGGCTAGAAAGAACGGATCAATCCTCACCATAGAAGTGCTGAGGCGATCTACTTCGCGATGGGGCTTGTCCCCAGTAGACCCCTTACCTAACCCGGGTAGGTTGGAACATAGTTCCCTTACTAACGCTGCTTGCTACAATTACCAGTCGTACAAAATACTTGCTACTTGCTTGAACATTTCTCATATACATATAACTTATGGCTAAGTGCCAAACTACATCATTTTATGTCTTTATGGCTAGATACCAAATATAGCTTTCATCATATAATAATCATATGTTTAAAACATATTTTTCTAACATGCTAAGCTTTATGCCAAAACATACTTTCCAACATCTTATGGCTATATGCCATTCTTACTCGAAAACAAATACAGTTTGTAACCAATACATACTTTTTAAACATCTTGTGGCTATATGCCATTCATACTTGAAAACATATATAACTTATAATCAAGATATACTTTCACATAATTGGTTCATAGACCAACATACTTTCGCTTAATTTAATGTGTGGTTCAAAACATAACTTCAATATAGCATCATACTTTCTCATCAAATTAAAAATAATACTCTTGCAAATAATTTCACATAAAGAGATTTATAAAAAATCTTGTAAATACTTACTTGCCATGTACCCCAGAATGGGTAAAAATACTGCATGTACTCACCTCATATATTGCTAGAAGATTGACTACACGTTCCTTGTATTCATACTCTTTTGTGATTAAATAATCACTTGGCATGAACCTATAATTAACATGTTATACGTTAACATTCATGCTAACTGATTCTATAACTCATTAGAGTCCTTATAATACTATCTTGGGTCATAACAAGTCTATAACTTTTAAATGACCAACTTTAGTTAAGTTGTATTTTATACGTATTTTGCTACAGTACCCTCGGGGGTCGTATTTCGATTCCGACAATTTTTCATGAAGTTTCATAACATATTAGACCTATGTTTAAAATTTGAGGTCAAACGGACAAGTATTGAATAAAATCTCAAAAACTAAAATCACTTGGCAGAGGACATTGAGACTAAACTGCATATTTACTCTGCCGCTAGGCGCATCGCGCCCAGGTAATGGGCGCACCGCGCCTGCTGAGCAGCAGTCCAGAATCTCCCGATTTTTATGCTACAAATTTCCATTTTCCCTTATTAAGCCCATAATTCACGTCTTAATCAATAAGGTTTATTCCAAGATCAAAACCATTCATTTACTTCAAGTTTTTAATCATAAAAATCATGGATTTCAATTATTTTTCAAACATTCCCGATTTTGCATTTTTGATCCAAAAAACCGAAATTATCAAATGTTAAGCACTTCTACTGACTTATTTTAACAATTTCCACATATGGAACTCATTAAAACCCCTTGGAATTAATTTGATCTTGTAAAATTGAATTCTAAGGCTTTTGAACAAAATTCCAATTTTTCAACAATAGCAACATACTTTGATGATTTTTAAGATATGTTCTTAATACTTGACTTAATTGGTTTAGGGTCATATCTAAGCCCTAAATACCAACTTATACTTGTTTTTAAACTACAAAATCATCAATTCTTCTTTATAAACTTTTAAATTCTTCCGAAAAGCACCATTTTTCACCAAAAATCGTTTTATGGAAATTTAAGGCTTTAAACTGATTTCTTACTTCACTTATGACATTTTTGGCTTAACAAAATCATTAGAATCATATGAAATCAGTTCCAACTCATAATTTGATTTATTCTCACAAAATCCCGGTTTTTTGACATTTTTGGTACAAAAACTGAATTTCTTCAAACTATCTCTTACAACTGATTTCTTCCATCTTTTATAGTTTATTGAACTTCATAAAATCATTAAAACTATCTTTGATCACAAGGACCCGTGAACTAGGGTTCTTGAGCCAAAAAATCATTTTCTTGATTCTTAACACTTTCAATGGTTATATTAAGTTGAGATAGTGATTAAGACACAAATTAAGGCTAGGAATCATAGGATAATTCTCCTCTAGCCACTGAAATCTCGAAGCTACAGTAACTCACTCACGGGAAATGGGTTAAACAACCCTAAAATCAAGTTTACTAACCTTCTTTGGCTTGGAATTCTTCAATTCCAAGTTAGTTGCTTCCAATTCTTCATGAATCCTAGAAATCGGGTCTTCAAAGTTTTCTCCCGTATCCTCTCTAGAACCATCTTCTGAGTTTTTATGTTGATTAATGAGATATTTTCTCATTTTTATATTTTCCATATTTTCAATTTTAGTCCCTGAACTTTCATTCCTTGGACTTTTGACACCAACATTAAGTTTGGCCACATAAAGCTATAATTTCTTACATTTTTAGTCCAAACTAGAATTATACTTTTATAATAATTCTTGTATATGGTCAAATGACCAAATTACCTTTCTCATGGTAAAATGACTAATTTACCTATAAAAACATACTTTCTCATAAAAACATGCATAAAACTTTAAATTATACTCACCTTGTTTTACATATTTATATTATTAAATTTGGGTCGTTACAACTACCTCCCCCTTATTGGGATTCCGTCCTCGGAATCATTGCACAATTACTAAATTAAGGAAATCACTTCCCCTTCCTTTTCAGATGTTTTCTGCCAAAGTTGATTTCTAGTAGATACTTTCTTTTTACCAACACATAATCATTTTCTTCATTATTTTATCTTTTAAATCGTTTCTTCTTTGGTTGTTTTTGATTCTTTAATCAGCTCTTAGCGGTTCCTGCTTTCAATCCTTTATAGAGGATTAACATAATCTCTTTAAAACTTTATATCTTCCCAGTTAACCAAATTATCATTTTGGTCATTTTATCTGTTTTCTCAACCTTTTAGTCATTCATTCATATTTCATACTCTACCTTCTAGTTACTTTCCTTTCTACCTCATTTCATTTATATTCAATCTCTAGTAAACTTATTTTACAAAATAGTTTCATACTTCCATACTTGTTATCATAAATAGCAATCTACTTTATAATTCCTCTCATATCTTTACTAAAACATGTGAGATTATACTCACAGCATTCTTTACTCATAAAAATTCCAATACCATTAAACATAATTATATATGTTTCGTATTTTTACAAATTCATAAAGACATCAAAATCTTTTCCTTGTATAAATTTTGTCCCTTAATGGACATTTTACTTAAGAAATCTTTTCACCTTCATTTAATATTGCTTATTTATCTTCACCCGTCTTTTCTTCTTATTTCTTTACTCATTCGTTACTTCCTAGACAATCCACTGTTATTTCTTCTTTACAGAAGTTTTACAACATCTTATTTCTCTTACATTTGTTTTTAAATCTTTTACACTTCAGTTTATTCTTCTTTATCTCTATTACCCACTACTAACTCATTATTATTTATAAAGGATGTATTTTCCTCCTTCTTGTTACACTTCACATTCTTACTTTTCTGATTGGGACAAAATTTGTCGAATCATCATATTGTTCACGAGAATCTGTTTATCTCGTTCTGAAAGTGTTGAAACGATATACCGCTTTTTTATTTTAACAATTAAACATCATTAAATTTCTTTCTATGTATAATACACCATATTTAACCTTATAAACTTGTACAGTTTTACTGTCGAGGTTGTTCTATTATTTCAGTCAACTTCCTTCTCGATTCACACTTTTAAGAAAAATCATTTTTCACATACTTTTTACTCATTTCCTGTACATTATATGTATTACCTTCTCTAATATTTGTCTTATATCATTCTTTACTTGTATTACTTTCATATTCAATATATAATCAACTTAGATATTTCTTTCATCTTCTTTTATGAGATTTCGGTCTCATTACTCATTACTTATTCGTATAAACATGTCTTTATCATTTCTTCAATTTTTGTACAATACTTTTATAAGTATACTTTTCTTTCCTTTTTGGATACTCTACGTATCCTTCTCATATTAATACTTTATATTTTAGTATTTCTTTGCCAATTCTATTTCTCACATTAGTGCTTAGTTTAGCACCCGATCTTCTGTTTACTCTTTCCTCACGGTATCTAAATTGTTTACCATGATTGATTCGAAATTTATTTTTCTTCAATTCACTTATGGGATTTCATACATGTTGCATACCATAATTCACATTCTCATACTTACTTCATTTTTCATAATATTATTACCTTGTGGTGTATTTATATTTTACAAACCACATTCATTAACTTCTTGACATATACTTACAAGTTCTTAGTTGTATAATACACACACACACATATATATATATATATATATATATATATATATATATATATATATATATATATATATATATATATATATATATATATATATATATATATATATATATATATATATATATATATATATATATATATATATATATATATATATATATATATATATATATATATACTTGGTTCTCTTTTGGTTTAAGAACCCAACTAGGTATTTTTAACATTTTCGTCCCATGACGAATTCTTAACATAACCCTCAATCACCATTACCTCTCGCTACTCTTTACTTTTACATCTTTTATCATTTCTATTATGTGTTATAAGGCTACATGCCTAACACATTTTGCTATTTTTTTCGTTTAAACTCCACTTCTTTACACTATATATTTCTTTACAACATTATATATTTCATATACAACTTACTTCTTATGTATCTTTAGGTGATACACAATTGCCATTTATTTTCTCGTCATCTTACGTTCTTTTGTATTTCGAGGCATTATGCCCAATACATTATTTTACTCTTTTGCTTTATACCTTATAGTATTCTAATTAGAATACTATTTCATAACCACTTTTATACTTTGTATAAGTTCTAAAACTTACCCATTCACTCATATGTATAAACACGTATAAACATATATACATTTCTTTGTATTTCATGGCTACTAGTTATGTACTGACCATTTCTCACAATCTTTGGATTCCTTTACCCATCATTTTTATTCGGAAGTAGTAACTTCCTGTCTGTTTACTATCATTCTTACATTATCTTTAATTCTTCGTTTACTACTTGTTTAGATATTTACTAATTTTCTTTACTTCATATCATTTATGACTTTTAGTCATTTTGCTCACATGCTTTTGATTTTTCTTCCATTATCATACACCATTATACTCTTTCATTACTGGTATTACCTCTTTTATTTCATTCATTTGGTTGTGGAATGTATTTCCTCATAACCAATATTTTATCATCATTTTCTTTAAAGTCTTTCATTATGTTCTTCTGATTATCCTCATCATTTGTTTTTGTTTCATCTTTTATTTCTTGCCTAACATTTATTTAGGCATTCAACCTTTAATTCTCACTTCATGTTCATTTAATCACATTACAACAATGCAATTTACTTTAAATATCATAATCTTTGACAATTTCTCATGCATCATTCCAGCATTCAGATGGCCCCGTATGAGGCATTGTATGGAGCACCGTGTCGTACTCCGACTTGCTGGACTGAAGTTGGGGAAAAGCCGTTGGCTGGACCCGAAATTGTAGCATAGACTGAAGAGAAGATCAAACTGATACGAGAAAATTTAAAGGTAGCTCAGAATCGACAGAAACAGTACGCAGACAAACGGGTGAAACCGATAAAATTCCAAGTAGGAGACATGGTAATGCTCAAAGTATCCCCTTGGAAAGGCTTAATTCGTTTTAGGAAGAAAGAGAAGTTGAGTCCTCGTTTTATTGGACCTTTCCGTATATCCCAAAGAGTTGGAGCCGTGGCGTATAGATTGGAGTTACCTGATGAACTTCATGGTATACATGATGTATTTCATGTGTCCCATTTGAGGAAAACTTTGTTTGACAAGTCTCAACAAGTACCTCTTGCTGAGATTGAAGTGGATGACAGGTTGAGATATCCAGAACAACCCGAAAGGGTGTTAGACCGCAAGGTAAGACAGCTGCGAAATAAGAAGATCAGCATGGTGAAAGTACTTTGGCGTCATCACAAAGGTTCCAACATGACATGGGAAACCGAAAGTGAAATGAGGGAGAAATACCCTCAACTTTTTGTATGATTTCGGGGACGAAATCTCTTAAAGGAGGGGAGAATTTGTAACGCCAAAACATGTTTATTATATAATTATAATAAAAAGGGCAAATTGGTCATTTTACCTTAAAAGGGTAATTTGGTCTTTTGGACAGAAAAGGATTAAGTTTGTAATAATATTTTGAGTTTAGGACTTAAAATGTTATAAAATCTGATTTTTGTCATAAACTTTGTTAGTTGTGGCAAAAGTTTAAGAAATGCAACTTCAAGGACTAAAATGCAATTTCTGGAAGTATAAAAGGTTGGAAGCTTCTCCCATTTGTGTGCAGATTTTAGAGACTTACGGGAAAGGGTTCGTGACTAATTTTCCAGAAATTTTGAAGGGTTCTTGAAGAATTGAAGCTTGTAACTTGATTCTTGGCTTCAAAGGGTAGAATTGGAAGTTTTGGAGGTAAGTTTTCCAAGTTCTAGTTTATGTGTTCTTGATGAGTTTTGTAGAACTCAAAAACTGCATTTGCAGTTATAATTGTGTGTTTAAATTGATGCAATACTTCCATTAAGTCATGATAGTAAGGGCTTAATTCAAGATAATGGAAGTAGATTGTTATTTTTGATGAAATTGAAGTTTTGGGGTTGTTAGAACTAAGAACCCTAAATCTTCATATGATTGATTGAGTGGGTTTTGAGGGTTAAAAACCTTGTTAAAATGTAAGGTTTTAGCCTAGGAATAAACCCCAAACGGTTAAGAAAAGCATTAAGAACTTATAGACCAAAACTGCAAGCTACAGTGCACAATTCGCGACTGGACAGGAGACCTGCACTGCCGCTAGGCGCGGTGCGCCCTCCTTCCAGGCGCGGTGCGCCCTGAGACAGGGGATTTGAAATGCTATCTTTTGTTTGGCTTGTCCGATTTAGCTCAAACTTGAACCGTAGGCTCGTTATGGTCTGAAAAGTTTGGGAAAATTTTTGTATCGAGTTTTCGACCCCTCGGGGGCACTGTAGATCGATACGAATGCCTCGGTGAATAGTGAAATTCATAAAAAGATAATAAACGGAAAGTCTATTATCTAGACATTGTTTGTATTGATACTATATTGAACTCTTGTGCATTAGAGTCAATTAAAACAGTTGGTAACCTATAATCATTGTGAAAATGAATGACATTATACGTATGGGACAAGATCTTGTGGAATACTTTGGAAGGCAAGGGCTAACAAAAGCTAGTGGTAGCAAACCTTCAGGTGAGTAATCTCACTGTTATCCGATGTTATAGATATTAAATGAGCAGCTGCAGATGGAAATTGTTTTGGGGGACGAAAGTGACAGATTATACGATTTGATATATGACAATACCAGATAAGCCGTGAGTCTGTTATAGACAAGAACGGAGCTGTGAGTCAATAAAAATGAATGATATGACAATACCAGATAAGCCGTGAGTCTATAATAGACAAGAACGGAGCTGTGAGTCAAACTTATATAAGACAATACCGGATAAGCCGTGAGTCATTACGATGACAAGAACGGAGCCGTGAGTCTAGGCAAAAGCGGGATAAACCCGTGAGCCATATATGATTTTGTGTTGCATGCGAATGCATATTTGATTTTGTATAGAGAATTTTATTCTTATACATGATATATTTGATTTGATTACTCATTGGGCTTTATAGCTCACGGTTTTATTGATATGTCCCTGCAGGTGAGCGTGATCCCGCCAAGGGAAAAGATAAAGTCCGTGACTGAGGACTTAGTATTTGAAGTGACGACCCGGCTTGAAGAATGTATAATATTTTATGTATTGTACTTCGTGATACGCTTGTACTCGTATTGTATTAACTAATACCCCTACTTATGGTTTGTTTGTAAAATATTTGGTTTGAAAAATGAAAATTTTTTGGGGTGTTTTTGTTAATAAGTCGGGTGTTACAAGTTGGTATCAGTGCCGTGGTTTAAGTGAACTAGGTTTCTTAGACTAGATTCCTGGACTTAAACCTTGAGAGAAGAACAGATAAATGGACTGTTAGATATATATAAGTTTGTTATTATATATGTAATCTAACGATTTGCTGAAATTTTGAAGTATGAGAAATACAAGGAGTAATCCCACTAGTGCAAATTCGCATGCAACCTCAAGAAGTGGACCAGCCCGTTCACGCGACTCTATGGGACGAAGAGCAAGAGCACCAGCAAGGGAACCGGTGGAAGGAAATCCACCTGATATTCGGGCAATAGTGGAAGAAGTGGTTAGGCAAATGATGCCTATGTTAACGAATAACCCTAATCCGAGTGGCAATCCCAACCCGAGTGCAAATCCTAATCCTAGTGAAGAGGCTGCAAAAAGTATTCATGACAGGCAGCCGGAAGATGAAAGCCAGGGAGAAAGTCGTGCCCGGGCAGTGAAAGAAACTCAAGGTGGGGAAGCCTCTACAAGGAAAGTTGGGTATACTTACAAGGCCTTCCTGGGTTGCAAACCAAAGGAATTTTCTGGGACAGATAATCCAGTCCAGGCTATGGAATGGATTATGCATATTGAGAAAGTATTTCGAGTCAGCAAATGTGCTGATAATGACAAGGTAGAATTTGCCACAAATCAACTCACGAGCAGTGCACTACATTGGTGGCAAATTTACTACAAGTCTCTGAATCTTGATCCAACCCAATCTGTGTATTGGGAACAATTCAAGATTAAATTCAATGAAGAGTATTGTTCCGAGGTAGCTATAAAGAAACTGGAGGATGAATTTCTGCACATGGAACATGGTTCCCGATCTGTTCAAGAATACACTCTTAGCTATCTGGAGAAAGCAAGATTTGCTGAACACCATGTTGATACCGAAAAGAGGAAGATTGATAAGTATGGCTGGGGGTTGACGACCCGAATCAGAGAAATTGTGCAACCACTGAAACTACCTACTTTTCGACAAGTGGTGGATCGAGCCACAGAAAGGGAGACCGAATTGAAGCGACGGGAAGATGAAAAGAAAGCCATGGAAACTAAACGAAAGGCGGAAGACCAAGGTTGGACGCCTCAGAAAAAGTCGCAACAAACCGGGTCCAAGGGTAAAAGCCAGAAAGACGAAGGAAAGTGGTGTGAAAAGTGCCGAAAAAGACACACAGGCAGTTGACGCAGTGATACTGTATTAGCTAGTTGCCGAAACTGTGGAAAAACGGGTCATTCTACGTGGGAATGTCGGGCGGAGCGTAGATGTTACCAATGTGGAGCTACGGATCACATTCGTCCGAACTGTCCCGAGTTGAAATCTGGAGCCTTCAGTGATAGATTCAGAATTGAGCAGGGTGGAAAGAAAGAGGAAGTGAAGAACCGAGGAAGACCGGTAGCCTCGCGAGCTTTCCAAATGACTGTTGAGGAAGCCCGTGAGAAGACAGATGTGGTTACAGGTATCTTCACTCTTAATTCCATACCTGTATATGTTATATTTGATCCAGGGGCTACACACTGTTTTGTGTCGGAGTCCTTGTTGTCCCGTCTGAATGTACCGTTAACATCAATGGATGAAAGCTTGGAAGTAGCCATAGCGGACGGCAGATATGTATGGGTTTCTGAACATTTGGAAGGTTGTCAGCTTAAAATCTACGGGACCACTTTCCCTATAAATTTGAAGCCGATGACTACCAATGAATTTGGTATAATCGTGGGGATGGATTGGTTGGCAACGAATTACGCCAACATGGATTGTAGAAATAAAAACATCACGGTATTAACACCGGATGGGGAATGGATAAAGATTCAGGGTGAACGACCTCGGTTAAGAATGCCAGTTATGTCCTTTGCTCAAGCCCGAAGCTGTATTAGTAAAGGAGGGATGTCTTATTTGGCCTATGTAGCGGTGACTAAGCCAGTTAAAGTGGGGGTAGCGAATGTAAACGTGGTAAACGAATTCCCAGACGTGTTTCCAGATGAACTTCCAGGGTTGCCACCAGATCGACAGGTTGAGTTCACGATTGAACTGATTCCGGGAGCTGCTCCTGTTGCTCGAGCTCCATATCGTTTAGCACCTTCAGAGATGGTGGAACTGCGAAAGCAACTGGAAGAATTGTTAGACAGGGGTTTCATCAGACCGAGTACATCGCCTTGGGGAGCCCCTATCCTATTTGTTAAGAAGAAAGATGGGTCAATGCGCATGTGTATTGACTATCGGGAATTGAACAAGATCACGGTGAAAAATAAGTATCCGCTCCCACGAATTGATGACTTGTTCGACCAGCTACAAGGAGCATCCTACTTTTCAAAAATTGACTTGAGGTCGGGCTATCATCAACTGAAGATACGTGAATCTGACGTTCCAAAGACAGCTTTTCGCACACGATACGGTCACTATGAGTTTTTGGTGATGCCTTTCGGGTTAACCAATGCTCCAGCCGTATTCATGGATCTCATGAACCGGGTGTGTCGACCATTCCTTGATACCTCGGTGATAGTATTTATAGACGATATCTTGGTGTATTCGCGAAGCCAAGCCGAGCATAAAGTGCACCTGCGACAAGTGTTGGAGTTGCTTCGCCGAGAAAAGCTGTATGCTAAATTCTCCAAGTGTGAATTTTGGCTAAGAGAAGTTCAATTTCTTGGCCATGTAATTAATGCCGAAGGGGTGAAAGTTGACCCAGCAAAAGTTGAAGCCGTGATGAAGTGGGAACCGCCTCGAAGTCCCACTGAAGTACAAAGTTTCCTTGGTTTGGCAGGTTATTACAGAAGATTTGTTGAAAATTTTTCCTCAATAGCTGTCTCGTTGACCAAGTTGACCAAGAAAGGCGAAAAGTTCACGTGGGCGGAAAAACAGCAAGAAGCTTTCCAAAGGTTGAAACAAGCCTTGTGTGAAGCACCAGTGTTAACACTACCGCAAAGCGGAGAAGAGTATGTGATCTACAGCGATGCTTCAAGAATTGGCCTTGGATGTGTATTAATGCAGAAAGGTCGGGTAATAGCTTATGCGTCCCGCCAACTAAAAGATGCTGAAAAGAAGTATCCAGTTCATGACCTGGAATTAGCTGCGGTGGTTTTAGCACTGAAGCTATGGAGACACTATTTATATGGTGTGAAGTTTGTTGTCTATACAGACCACAAAAGTTTGAAGTATTTATTTGATCAAAAAGAGCTTAACATGCGACAGCAAAGATGGATGGATCTACTGAAGGACTTTGACTTTGAAATTCGGTACCACCCTGACAAGGCGAATGTGGTGGCAGATGCTCTAAGCCGAAAAGAAGTTCCTCTGAAAGTTACATCCGCATGCATGGGTGTAGCAAGCCGGTTACCAGAATTGATTCGTTCAGCACAAGAAGAAGCGTGTAAGCCGGAGAATGTAAAAAGCGAAAGAATGGTTGGATATTTGAAGCAGCTGGAAGAAAATGCTCAGAAATTGAAGACCTTCAGAGGCTGAATATGGGTCCCAAAACAAGGGGAAGCGCGGAATTTGCTTCTAGAAGATGGCCATTGTAGTCGATATGCAGTTCATCCGGGTAGTACCAAGATGTTTCGGACGTTAAAATCGTTGTATTGGTGGCCCGGAATGAAAAGAGATGTTGGAAGATATGTAGAAAGATGTTTGACATGTCTGCAAGTGAAGTCAAACCATCAGAAACCGTATGGAGAAATCCAACCATTGCCGATTCCAGAGAAGAAATGGGACCAGATCACTATGGATTTTGTAACAAAGTTGCCGCAGACACCGCGAGGTCATGATTCGGTGTGGGTAATTGTTGATCGATTGACAAAATCAGCACAATTCATACCGATTAGCGAGAAGTACAGGGTGGATCAACTGGCGAAAATCTACATAGATGAGGTGTTATGTCGACATGGATTACCAACATCTATTGTGTCGGATCGAGACAGCAGATTTACTTCCCACTTTTGGCAAAGTCTTCAAAAGCGATTGGGTTCAAAAGTACTCATGAGTACTGCATACCACCCGCAGACCGATGGCCAAAGTGAAAGAACTATCCAAACTTTGGAAGATATGCTGAGAACCTGTGTAATTGACTTTGGTGGAAGCTGGGAAGATCACCTACCCTTAGTAGAATTCGCGTACAATAACAGCTATCATTCCAGCATTCAGATGGCCCCATATGAGGCATTGTATGGAGCACCGTGTCGTACTCCGACTTGCTGGACTGAAGTTGGGGAAAAGCCGTTGGCTGGACCCGAAATTGTAGCACAGACTGAAGAGAAGATCAAACTGATACGAGAAAATTTAAAGGTAGCTCAGAATCGACAGAAACTGTACGCAGACAAACGGGTGAAACCGATAAAATTCCAAGTAGGAGACATGGTAATGCTTAAAGTATCCCCTTGGAAAGGCTTAATTCGTTTTGGGAAGAAAGAGAAGTTGAGTCCTCGTTTTATTGGACCTTTCTGTATATCCCAAAGAGTTGGAGCCGTGGCGTATAGATTGGAGTTACCTGATGAACTTCATGGTATACATGATGTATTTCATGTGTCCCATTTGAGGAAAACTTTGTTTGACAAGTCTCAACAAGTACCTCTTGCTGAGATTGAAGTGGATGACAGGTTGAGATATCCAGAACAACCCGAAAGGGTGTTAGACCGCAAGGTAAGACAGCTGCGAAATAAGAAGATCAGCATGGTGAAAGTACTTTGGCGTCATCACAAAGGTTCCAACATGACATTGGAGACCGAAAGTGAAATGAGGGAGAAATACCCTCAACTTTTTGTATGATTTCGGGGACGAAATCTCTTAAAGGAGGGGAGAATTTGTAACGCCAAAACATGTTTATTATATAATTATAATAAAAAGGGCAAATTGGTCATTTTACCTTAAAAGGGTAATTTGGTCTTTTGGACAGAAAAGGATTAAGTTTGTAATAATATTTTGAGTTTAGGACTTAAAATGTTATAAAATCTGATTTTTGTCATAAACTTTGTTAGTTGTGGCAAAAGTTTAAGAAATGCAACTTCAAGGACTAAAATGCAATTTCTGGAAGTATAAAAGGTTGGAAGCTTCTCCCATTTGTGTGCAGATTTTAGAGACTTACGGGAGAGGGTTCGTGACTAATTTTCCAGAAATTTTGAAGGGTTCTTGAAGAATTGAAGCTTGTAACTTGATTCTTGGCTTCAAAGGGTAGAATTGGAAGTTTTGGAGGTAAGTTTTCCAAGTTCTAGTTTATGTGTTCTTGATGAGTTTTGTAGAACTCAAAAACTGCATTTGCAGTTATAATTGTGTGTTTAAATTGATGCAATACTTCCATTAAGTCATGATAGTAAGGGCTTAATTCAAGATAATGGAAGTAGATTGTTATTTTTGATGAAATTGAAGTTTTGGGGTTGTTAGAACTAAGAACCCTAAATATTCATATGATTGATTGAGTGGGTTTTGAGGGTTAAAAACCTTGTTAAAATGTAAGGTTTTAGCCTAGGAATAAACCCCAAACGGTTAAGAAAAGCATTAAGAACTTATAGACCAAAACTGCAAGCTACAGTGCACAATTCGCGACTGGACAGGAGACCTGCACTGCCGCTAGGCGCGGTGCGCCCTCCTTCCAGGTGCGGTGCGCCCTGAGACAGGGGATTTGAAATGCTATCTTTTGTTTGGCTTGTCCGATTTAGCTCAAACTTGAACCGTAGGCTCGTTATGGTCTGAAAAGTTTGGGAAAATTTTTGTATCGAGTTTTCGACCCCTCGGGGGCACTGTAGATCGATACGAATGCCTCGATAAATAGTGAAATTCATAAAAAGATAATAAACGGAAAGTCTATTATCTAGACATTGTTTGTATTGATACTATATTGAACTCTTGTGCATTAGAGTCAATTAAAACAGTTGGTAACCTATAATCATTGTGAAAATGAATGACATTATAGGTACGGGACAAGATCTTGTGGAATACTTTGGAAGGCAAGGGCTAACAAAAGCTAGTGGTAGCAAACCTTCAGGTGAGTAATCTCACTTTTATCCGATGTGATAGATATTAAATGAGCAACTGCAGATGGAAATTGTTTTGGGGGACGAAAGTGACAGATTATACGATTTGATATATGACAATACCAGATAAGCCGTGAGTTTGTTATAGACAAGAACGGAGCTGTGAGTCAATAAAAATGAATGATATGACAATACCAGATAAGCCGTGAGTCTATAATAGACAAGAACGGAGCTGTGAGTCAAACTTATATAAGACAATACCGGATAAGCCGTGAGTCATTGCGATGACAAGAACGGAGCCGTGAGTCTAGGCAAAAGCGGGATAAACCCGTGAGCCATATATGATTTTGTGTTGCATGCGAATGCATATTTGATTTTGTATAGAGAATTTTATTCTTATACATGATATATTTGATTTGATTACTCATTGGGCTTTATAGCTCACGGTTTTATTGATATGTCCCTGCAGGTGAGCGTGATCCCGCCAAGGGAAAAGATAAAGTCCGTGACTGAGGACTTAGTATTTGAAGTGACGACCCGGCTTGAAGAATGTATAATATTTTATGTATTGTACTTCGTGATACGCTTGTACTCGTATTGTATTAACTAATACCCCTACTTATGGTTTGTTTGTAAAATATTTGGTTTGAAAAATGAAAAATTTTTGGGATGTTTTTGTTAATAAGTCGGGTGTTACAAGTTGGTATCAGAGCCGTGGTTTAAGTGAACTAGGTTTCTTAGACTAGATTCCTGGACTTAAACCTTGAGAGAAGAACAGATAAATGGACTGTTAGATATATATATATATAAGTTTGTTATTATATATGTAATCTAACGATTTGCTGAAATTTTGAAGTATGAGAAATACAAGGAGTAATCCCACTGGTGCAAATTCGCATGCAACCTCAAGAAGTGGACCAGCCCGTTCACGCGGCTCTATGGGACGAAGAGCAAGAGCACCAGCAAGGGAACCGGTGGAAGGAAATCCACCTGATATTCGGGCAATAGTGGAAGAAGTGGTTAGGCAAATGATGCCTACGTTAACGAATAACCCTAATCCGAGTGGCAATCCCAACCCGAGTGCAAATCCTAATCCTAGTGAAGAGGCTGCAAAAAGTATTCATGACAGGCAGCCGGAAGATGAAAGCCAGGGAGAAAGTCGTGCCCGGGCAGTGAAAGAAACTCAAGGTGGGGAAGCCTCTACAAGGAAAGTTGGGTGTACTTACAAGGCCTTCCTGGGTTGCAAACCAAAGGAATTTTCTGGGACAGATAATCCAGTCCAGGCTATGGAATGGATTATGCATATTGAGAAAGTATTTCGAGTCAGCAAATGTGCTGATAATGACAAGGTAGAATTTGCCACAACTCAACTCACGAGCAGTGCACTACATTGGTGGCAAATTTACTACAAGTCTCTGAATATTGATCCAACCCAATCTGTGTCTTGGGAACAATTCAAGATTAAATTCAATGAAGAGTATTGTTCCGAGGTAGCTATAAAGAAACTGGATGATGAATTTCTGCACATGGAACAGGGTTCCCGATCTGTTCAAGAATACACTCTTAGCTTTCTGGAGAAAGCAAGATTTGCTGAACACCATGTTGATACCGAAAAGAGGAATATTGATAAGTATGGCTGGGGGTTGACGACCCGAATCAGAGAAATTGTGCAACCACTGAAACTACCTACTTTTCGACAAGTGGTGGATCGAGCCACAGAAAGGGAGACCGAATTGAAGCGACAGGAAGATGAAAATAAAGCCATGGAAACTAAACGAAAGGCGGAAGACCAAGGTTGGACGCCTCAGAAAAAGTCGCAACAAACCGGGTCCAAGGGTAAAAGCCAGAAAGACGAAGGAAAGTGGTGTGAAAAGTGCCGAAAAAGACACACAGGCAGTTGTCGCAGTGATACTGTATTAGCTAGTTGCCGAAACTGTGGAAAAACGGGTCATTCTATGCGGGAATGTCGGGCGGAGCGTAGATGTTACCAATGTGGAGCTACGGATCACATTCGTCCGAACTGTCCCGAGTTGAAATCTGGAGCCTTCAGTGATAGATTCAGAATTGAGCAGGGTGGAAAGAAAGAGGAAGTGAAGAACCAAGGAAGACCGGTAGCCTCGCGAGCTTTCCAAATGACTGTTGAGGAAGCCCGTGAGAAGACAGATGTGGTTACAGGTATCTTCACTCTTAATTCCATACCTGTATATGTTATATTTGCTCCAGGGGCTACACACTGTTTTGTGTCGGAGTCCTTGTTGTCCCGTCTGAATGTACTGTTAACATCAATGGATGAAAGCTTGGAAGTAGCCATAGCGGACGGCAGATATGTATGGGTTTCTGAACATTTGGAAGGTTGTCAGCTTAAAATCTACGGGACCACTTTCCCTATAGATTTGAAGCCGATGACTACCAATTAATTTGGCTATATGCCATTCTTACTCGAAAACAAATACAGTTTGTAACCAAAACATACTTTTTAAACATATTGTGGCTATATGCCATTCATACTTGAAAACATATATAACTTATAATCAAGGTATACTTTCACATAATTGGTTCATAGACCAACATACTTTCGCTTAATTTAATGTGTGGTTCAAAACATAACTTCAATATAGCATCATACTTTCTCATCAAATTAAAAATAATACTCTTGCAAATAATTTCACATAAAGAGATTTATAAAAAATCTTGTAAATACTTACTTGCCATGTACCCCAGAATGGGTAAAAATACTGCATGTACTCACCTCATATATTGCTAGAAGATTGACTACACGTTCCTTGTCTTCATACTCTTTTGTGATTAAATAATCACTTGGCATGAACCTATAATTAACATGTTATACGTTAACATTCATGTTAATTGATTCTATAACTCATTAGAGTCCTTATAATACTATCTTGGGTCATAACAAGTCTATAACTTTTAAATGACCAACTTTAGTTAAGTTGTATTTTATACGTATTTTGCTACAGTACCCTCGGGGGTCGTATTTCGATTCCGACAATTTTTCATGAAGTTTCATAACATATTAGACCTATGTTTAAAATTTGAGGTCAAACGGACAAGTATTGAATAAAATCTCAAAAACTAAAATCACTTGGCAGAGGACATTGAGACTAAACTGCATATTTACTCTGCCGCTAGGCGCATCGTGCCCAGGTAATGGGCGCACCGCGCCTGCTGAGCAGCAGTCCAGAATCTCCCGATTTTTATGCTACAAATTTCCATTTTCCCTTATTAAGCCCTTAATTCACGTCTTAATCAATAAGGTTTATTCCAAGATCAAAACCATTCATTTACTTCAAGTTTTTAATCATAAAAATCATGGATTTCAATTATTTTTCAAACATTCCCGTTTTTGCATTTTTGATCCAAAAAACCAAAATTATCAAATGTTAAGCACTTCTACTGACTTATTTTAACAATTTCCACATATGGAACTCATTAAAACCCCTTGGAATTAGTTTGATCTTGTAAAATTGAATTCTAAGGCTTTTGAACAAAATTCCAATTTTTCAACAATAGCAACATACTTTGATGATTTTTAAGATATGTTCTTAATACTTGACTTAATTGGTTTAGGGTCATATCCAAGCCCTAAATACCAACTTATACTTGTTTTTAAACTACAAAATCATCAATTCTTCTTTATAAATTTTTAAATTCTTCCGAAAAGCACCATTTTTCACCAAAAATCGTTTTATGGAAATTTAAGGCTTGAAACTGATTTCTTACTTCACTTATGACATTTTTCGCTTAACAAAATCATTAGAATCATATGAAATCAGTTCCAACTCATAATTTGATTTATTCTCACAAAATCCCGGTTTTTTGACATTTTTGGTACAAAAACTGAATTTCTTCAAACTATCTCTTACAACTGATTTCTTCCATCTTTTATAGTTTATTGAACTTCATAAAATCATTAAAACTATCTTTGATCACAAGGACCCGTGAACTAGGGTTCTTGAGCCAAAAAATCATTTTCTTGATTCTTAACACTTTCAATGGTTATATTAAGTTGAGATAGTGATTAAGACACAAATTAAGGCTAGGAATCATAGGATAATTCTCCTCTAGCCACTGAAATCTCGAAGCTACAGTAACTCACTCACGGGAAATGGGTTAAACAACCCTAAAATCAAGTTTACTAACCTTCTTTGGCTTGGAATTCTTCAATTCCAAGTTAGTTGCTTCCAATTCTTCATGAATCCTAGAAATCGGGTCTTCAAAGTTTTCTCCCGTATCCTCTCTAGAACCATCTTCTGAGTTTTTATGTTGATTAATGAGATATTTTCTCATTTTTATATTTTCCATATTTTCAATTTTAGTTACTGAACTTTCATTCCTTGGACTTTTGACACCAACATTAAGTTTGGCCACATAAAGATATAATTTCTTACATTTTTAGTCCAAACTAGAATTATACTTTTATAATAATTCTTGTATATGGTCAAATGACCAAATTACCTTTCTCATGGTAAAATGACTAATTTACCCATAAAAACATACTTTCTCATAAAAACATGCATAAAACTTTAAATTATACTCACCTTGTTTTACATATTTATATTATTAAATTTGGGTCGTTACAAACATGATATACAAATGGATGGTGAAATAAGCATTGTACCTCAACCAATGTGCGGTAACATATCAGGCCATATTCAGTCAAATAGCGGGCTAAATCTTTGACCTTATTACAATAACGCCCATCCAAAGGACTTATGGCGGTTATACTTGAGAGCTCCATGTCAGAAGGCTTCACTTTTTCATTTCATATGTCATAATCTTTCAGGTAATGGAAAGTTGTACAAGTGAGGCAAATTTTGGAATTCCATAGAATGAGGACAAAAAGAGGTTCACCAAAAGAAAATACAAACTAATGGTTTGGTCAACGGAAATGATAATAATAATAAAAAGTAATAGGAAAAGTTTGTACCTTTTCAACAGCTTCAATATTGTTATTGGCTTCCTTTAAAGTTGCTTTGCAAGTGCAATTTTTGCGAGGAAGTGTGACATAAGACGAAGCAATTGAAGTACTGTGACATAAGTGCAATTTTTTCCGTTGAGCTTTTACACCAATTACGTTATTCCGGTGAAATTCTACAAATTAAAAATCGGGAATGTAACAATTGTCAATTGCATAACTCCTTTTGACAATTTAGGGTTTATGTTCATTTCATTTATTAATAAGAAATTATGAACATCGCAAGAAAGAGCATCATACCTTGGCGTTTGGTTTTCAAGAAAATCTTGAACTATTGATTGGTAAGTGTGAATAGAGAGAGCCTGGTAGGTAAGGCTTCTTTGAAAGGGATGGAACCACCCATTACTCTGTAAGCACAATATCAAATTTATATAAACACAAACCAAAAACAGAAGGATTAATTTAAAACAATGCTATTTGATTATATTAATAAAAACTCATGTAAGAAGAAATTTCGAAAAAGGAAAAAGCATGGATTTGTTAGCAACACTGAAATATGGTTAAAGTAGTTTATTGTTTTCATAAAACTTTTCTATTATCAGTTTGCTTTTATTTACTCTAGCAAATATTCAATACCTCTGGATCGCTATCGTTATCCAACCCTTCCTCAACATATAGATCTCTACCGCAAAAAAGAAGCATTGGTCACTTCAACTTAGAGCTCTTTTCGTTTCAAGGGATTGGCAAACCTAACATTAGTTCACGCGTCACTGCTCCTGCTATGAGCTGTGAAGTTTCAGCTGCCTTTATTAGTTGACTTCACTTACTCCTGTCATCTAAATAAGGTTTCCACACAAAAGCTTTAATGACTTCTCTATGTTATCTATAAAATTAAACAAATATAAATAGAAAGTATATTATAATCGTTGCTAGTAGCTGCTATAACAATACATAATAAAAGAAACTCGTTGTTTATAATAACGATTTTGTTACGTAACAAATCGCAGAAATGATGATTCTTTTTTATATACTCGAATGTTTGGAATTATCAAGCATGTGTTATTCCAGGTTAGGGCACCTAAAGTACTTACAGTCCAAATATCCCGAAGTAACCGAACTGACAAATCAGAAGCGGTAGGCACTCTTACAATTCTTAAAACAGGGAGAAAGAAAGAATGGGCAAGCGTAAATGGAAAACATATAACCTAAATATTTACAGAGGGCAATAAAGAAAAGAATACAATTTCCATTATTATTACCTTGAAAAATCTTCTCCAAGAAGGATTAACCATAAATCATATACACGAAAACCCCTAACCGAATCTTCAATAATCTTCAAATTTATCTACACAAACACATACATATATTATAAATCTCACCCGAATCAATTTGAGTAAACTATTTCCTGTGAATTAAAAGGGAACGAATATTCTAGGTGATTCCAAAACATCACAAACTGTAATTTATCAAAACCCATATTGGATTCGTATACCAAGAGTCTTTGATTTTGGACAGAAATCTGTACAGACACGTACCTCCAAAGAACCGATCAATGTCCGTCTGTCGAATTCTCTGGCTATCTTTAAAAGTTGAAGGGGATACTCTCCTTAAACTGTAGCTGTTAGCCGATTACCCGGCGTTGTTTTCTAGTCTTCCTGTCCATCCCGTTGTCCTGTGTTTTTCGCCCCTCTCTCGGTCGGTAAAAAAAAAGTGGAAGAGGTGTCGCTTAAGAGGAAGCGGAATAACAGGAGGTGGCGGTCTTGCTGAGAATAGCACTTGTGAGCAGTGTTGAAATCAACGATTGTCTTTAGTTTCTTCAGGAGAGAACAATTAGAAGTTTGAAGAGAGGGAACACGAGAAGAAAAGTTAAGAACTTCCAATGGGGAAAAACAGACCTGCAGAAGGGAAAGGATGAATTGGACCTACAGATTTCGGAACGATTTCCGGCGGCGAGCAGCTTCTTCTTCTCCGTCTCCTTGTCAGAAGTTTGCTGAATCGTCCACAAACATCCTCAGATGTCGATCGCCGCTTCAAATATTGCTCTTTCCGCCGGACTCACACAGCTTCAAACAGTACGTACCTTTACCCAATCCTTCCAACATAGCCCTATTTTCGTTCTATTTGGATTCTTCCGCTGCAGCCTCTTTCTTCTTCGATGATGGATTGGAAAACAAAATCAACGAAAAGGAAATCTAAACCCATTGGAAAAGAAATCAATTTCTTAAAGAAGGAAGAAAGAAGCAGGAGGTGTTAGAAAGCTGAGAAGACGGAAGGGGAAGAAGCCATGTGTGCAACAGATGGCTAGAAGAGATTCGCAAAAACTAAGCTCCCCGTCTAAAAACCCAAAACCCCCCTACCCCATCAAACCTTCTAGAAACCAGTTGTGTTTTAATTATATATAGTAATATACATAAGATGTATTTTAAACTTTTAAAACATTTCTGGTTTATCTATTTAAATTTTCAAAATTAACTTTTAATTTAAATTTAAATTTAAACCTTAAATGATTTAATATTTATCCTTTAACTAACAATTAATTAAATTAAATCAGATAGGGATCAACAAATTAATCAAATTAATTTGATCCTATCCTTTAACCCACTAAAATCGACAACACACAAGGGTTTAAGGTTATCCATTTATTAATTAAT
This sequence comes from Cichorium intybus, assembly GCA_023525715.1. Taxonomy (NCBI): domain Eukaryota; kingdom Viridiplantae; phylum Streptophyta; class Magnoliopsida; order Asterales; family Asteraceae; genus Cichorium; species Cichorium intybus. The sequence goes on along the minus strand of CM042011.1, from coordinate 124,490,578 downwards.
CACAATTACCAAAAATAGAAAAAACCTTCTAAAACCCTAGACAATTCGCAAATTAAGGTGGTGAGGGGATAGGGTTTCGAAAACCCAAATCCCTAAATCGATTTTGGCCTCATTAGGGTTTAGTTTCAATAAACCCTAAAATCAAGGTATAACTATTATAGCAATTCAAACAGAAAACAACCAAATAGCTCTGATACCACTAATAGGTTTTATGCAAAAAAAAAAAAAAAAAAACTTAAACCCTAAGTTCACATGCAACCTAATTGGATCTATGTTTTCACTATTTGAACATATAACAAAATACCTAAGGCCAACAAAAAATTACTAAAAGAATATAAAAGAAAATACTAACCTTTAGTTCAATTCTTGGAAACTTAGCACCACAAATGCCGTACCTCAAATGGAATCACACCCAAGCTTGCAAGTCGAAAACCAGAAAGAGTAGAGACAGAGAGAATAAGTGGCACAGAAATAGGGGAGCCAGGGTCCCCTATTTATAGTTTCCAGGTGGTTTCCCCGATAAACCTTAGAGATAAACATTTTTGAATTCAAATGAGATAAACCTTTTATCATTTGATTCAAACTCTATTTATCTATTATATATATCTCCATTTTAAGGATAATTATATCCTCAAAATCACCAACCACCAGACTTCCATAATTGTTACTACTCAACTATTGAATAATTACATTCAGCCCCTGCACCTTTAATTAATCTAATTAATCACCAAATTAATTCCAATTAATTCATGATTAATTATTAATTAAATAATATTATTTCTAATTAATATATTATCAACATAATATATTAATAAACTATTTATTTTATTTATATTGATTTATTAATCACATAATAAATCAATCTCTCTCTTAAGGTTATTCTATTAAACTGCCAGCTATGAGGGCAACCCAAAAGGACTTCGCTACTATCAATTAAATATATATACTAATTATAGGCATGGTTAAACACCTAATCCAATAATACATACATACACACACATAAATATATGTACATGTATTTTGTAAAGATTAAAATGCATAAATAAACGTTAGTATATTTAAATGTTATCTAAAAATTAGTAAATATGAATATTATCTAAAAATTAAAATGCATAAATAAACGTTAGTATACGTAAATAAAAGTTAGTATTCATAAATAAAAGTTAGCAATGTTAGTGTCCATAAATAAAAGTTAGTTGCATAATTTAAATGTTAGTATGCATAATTAAATGTTAGTATGCATAAATAAATGTTAGTAACATAATTTTAATGTTATTATGCACAAATAAATGTTAGTATAAGAAATAAGAATTCGTTAGTAGTCCATAATATCCAATATAAAGAATTCTTATTATTTATGTTGTTTATTATGATTGTTTATTTGTATACATTTAATTAAACAATTTATTATGATTATTATTTTTTACTAAGTGATGCATACCTTGATTAAGATAGGTTTGGTTTCCACTTTCTTTAATCACCTTGCTTAGAGCTTTAGTACTGATAATGTGTTATACATTTGACGTATTTAAAACAATATCAACAATAATTAAACTAAAACTTATGAATGAACAATAGACTTGGAGAGAATTTGAATACTTAGAAGATAGTATTCAAAATGGTGTATCTTCATCATTTACATCAAGTGGTATTTATACTCCAAATTACCATATTCAAGTATCATCAAATAATTACAAATAGTAAGATGATTTATCAAGAGTTGAAAATTGATCATTCACTTGGATCCATTACTCATCATCTACTAGATGTAATACTCACAACTATATATAAATATAATATATATATATATATATATATATATATATATATATATATATATATATATATGTATATATATACCTATATATATATATATATATATATATATATATATATATATATATATATGTAAGACCCGTATCCTGATTATAACATATACTTAAAATAAGAGTGTTAGGAATTATATGATTTTTGGTAGTTATAAAGTTAAGAAAAACTTTAGTTACAATTTCATATAAAATCAGCATTTTGTGTCGTTTTTAGAAAAATCATAATTAATTCTAGGAAAATTGTTTGGACCTCAAACCAATGCACAAAGTTTACAAATTGAGTCTAGTACAATTACCAAAAATAATAGTAAGCTTGAAAATGAGATTATCTATGGTAAAAAATGCAATCTTTACTGATTAGTTCGGAATTGACAGATTAGATAGTCTGTTTTCAAAAATTCATAATAAATCATAGAAAAATCGTATAAATACGTAAAATACATCCCTGGAAAGGTATTGAGATGAATTTTCTGAATATCAAATAAAAACGTGAATTTAATGGGTTTAAGATCGGCTAAACTAGTCTTGAACAGACTGATTCTAGAAGGCCTTTAATTTCAACAAAATTATATTATTAAAATCTTTTGTCAAAAGTGTCATGCCATTTTTTATTCAAGAATTCAAGTATAAATACCCCCCAAAACATCTCATAAACCACACCAACAAATCTCAATCCAATATATAGAGGTTTCTAAGCACTAGAGTGTAAGAAGTGAGCGGAAGGAAGCTCAAAAGCCTAGCGAAGAAGTTATAGGTTCCGACGACTGGTCATAAGGTAACTACAAACTTTTCTATAGCTTAATTAGGTATTGTAAAATAGTTTTTGTGTTAAGAAGTAGAATATTTAATAAGTATAACATATGTTATATTATACTAATTTCTAACAATAGTAAACAAAAACCTTAAAATGTCGTTATTATAACAATTCGTAATTTCCGAATATAATACCGATTGATTTACTTACGAGGACGGTGACTAGGCCGATTACTTGGGATCTGGTTGTTGGATTTTCCGAAAGGCTAAAATGCTGAAAGGATCCTGCCACCCCATCTAATCTTCTACCTGGCCGTTCTTTACTTGATAAATCATGGAGTATCATATTGGAATTATTGAAGGGTTTAATGATGCGACTATAATATAGTTAAGGATTAAGAAATGATAGATTTCTTATTATGTTAACAGTTAAAGTTGAAGGAAATACAAAGCCGAGAAAGATAAACGATATAGTCAACTATAATCAGGTGAGTCTTCTCACTATACTATGGGTGATATTGCATGCATAGGAAGGAAGATAGGTTAGACTAAGGTTGTCTTACCTGTTATGATAATTGTGTGAATTATTGTTATGATAATGATTGTTTGTGGACGGAACGGGAACAGCCCGCGAGCCAATAGGCGGAACGGGAATAGCCCGCGAGCCAATAGGCGGAACGGGAATAGCCTGCGAGTCATTAGACGGAACGGGAAAAGCCTGCGAGCGATAAGACAAGAACGGGAATTGCCCGTGAGTCTTCAGCGGAACAGGGATAGCCCGCGAGTCTCACAGACATATGAATGGTTATGATGTGTTGTATGTTATGTGATGGATCGTATGGTATTTTGAGGAACTCACTAAGCTCCGTGCTTACCCTTTCCCTATATAAACTACTGTTTCAGGTACATCAGGTACCATGGATGGCAAGGCGTGACGTGTATACACTGTGCTGCTTCATTGGAGGACTGTTTTTGAATTAATATTCCGCTATATTGAGATTTCGTTAACTTCTGTAAATCCTGGGGTGTTTTCATTAAACTTATAAGTTATGGAATTTTTATGAAAATTAATTAAGTGGCTTTTCTTGTATTGAAGTTTTCTTTTAAATTTTTTTAAATTTACCCTAAAATTTTGGGATGTTACAAGTTGGTATCAGAGCACAGCTTGAGAGAATCAGGCTCACTTAGTGAGTTCTGGACTCAAGTTGAGGCTTAAGAGTTTTCTTAAAACATTTTTACGAAAGAAATATGTTTTATGAAGGGTGAACTGAAGACACAGTGTGTACCGCCAGCCGACGCCAGTATGAGAAAAGGGTTAAGTATTTAATATTGTGGATGTTAAAAAAAACATACGGTATATGTTTGCTGAAATGCCTGGTAGAGATCACACATTGCTGTATTATTATCTGCTATTTGCTAATAGAACTGTATGCTAGTGCCGATAGGTTGCTTATAGATTTCCACTAACTTGTATACAATATGGACTGAATAGTCATAGAATGTGTGAGTTGACCTTATTGCATGTTCCTTGTTTGGTTGTTGCCTTAGGGAAGATTCTCTTATTTGAAAGACTGTTTAGTTCAATATTGTATACAACTACGTTCGCGAAACAATCTGTCATCACTGGAGGAAGTTCTGTCTTAGTTAGAATAGCAGGGTGGGGGTGGGATTCCAAGTATTCCTAGAAGGGTTGACATATGCCTTGTAAGGGCATATGTGTTAAAATTATCGGTGATAAGCGAATTGGATATTTCGAGACGGGTCTTGGAACGAACATGGATAGGTGTGGAAGGTAGTAGTAGAGCTCCTACTATCGAAAGCACAGGATCCGCGTTTGAGTCGGGAGTTCGTCACGAAGGATCCAAGGAGCTGAGTATGTGAGTGTCTAGCATAGTTGACTTAAATACTAGTATAATGTGGTAAACCTTTATCCATTCGATTGTTGAATATTGATTGTGAGGTTCAGTAGGAACAATTAAGATGTGATCATACCAGTTTGGTTGGACCGATCATGCTTAAGTTGATTACTGAGCTTAAAGACTGTTGAAAGGGAGAATGTCAAAATGCTATTGTGCTAGCTATTTTTCATGCAACTAATGGGCGCACAAGTCAGACAGGGACTAAAGGATGCAAGGGTGAGTTTTCCAACTCACGGTCAAAGAGGTGCAAGTGGCGCCTGAGATGATAGCGGGTATTTTTGAGTCGACTCTGTACATGTCTGGTGCTGTGTAATAGTGGGGCAACCTACCCTTGTATTGATCTTGCTTGAGTGATTGATCAAGTCGTGTGGGTTGAGAGTCTGGATCACTCGCTCGTGATTGAGGTAACTGACGATAGAGTAACATATGGTGGTTGATGTAAACGTCTCTACATTATCGAAACGTGTTTATTGAGATGGTGTTTGCCCCTGATGCAAGTTGTTGGCTGAGCAGAATGGGCTTGGTGTTCGTTCGAGAGTAAGGACTCGTAAAAAAAAATTATAAATCGAAGAAACAGACTTGGACTTTAGTCCAAGTGGGGGAGGAATACAAAATTAAGGGAACAACATGAATATTGTATAGAATCGATGAAATCATTAAAATTATAGTAACACGTCGATATATTTAATTCATTACTATAACTTTATATTAATACATTAAGAAAAGTTTACAGAACTACTAACCTAAACTGGAGAATCAGAAAGATGTGAGAAAAGATCTTCTACACTCCACTCTTTGTCATCATTACGTTGACTTGTACCTTCTTGAGGATTTGGAAGGGGTATGCTTCCGGTTATCAAAGGAGGAGCTCCAAGGTATGGGGTCTCAATAGGGTTGGAACCCGTAACCCCATGATTATGGGCTAAAAATCGACTCGTTTGGGGAGTGTGTAAGTAGGGAAGTGATGAGGAAGGGTTCCAATTCGGAACCAGTTGGGGAGGAAACCAGGCTAGGTCACTTACAAAGCCTCCAAAATTAGCCTCACTCCTAGGCTCGAGTAAACCAGGATTAATACTACTCATACCAGAGTTAGATGGCAGAGATTGCTGCTGTGTATGAGTTCTTGATGAAGTTTCCCCCTTTTCCAGAAATTTTCTTTTCCTAAATACAACCTTATGAGCAGCTTGTATTAGCTTCTTTGTGCCGTCTGTTAGACCCGATTGTGACCCTTCAATTATCGCTTCTTTTTCCTTTTTTAGGTTGGGTATTAAATCTTTCGATAATCCTGCTGCTCCACTAAACTCGTTACCAATTTCCTGTGGCACAAACAACTTTAGTAATAATAACATTATGATATAAAGGAAATAAAAAAAACAAAACAAAAATGTAATTCTTTACCTCAACACGATCAATAAGAGTTTGCAGACTCTTAAGTTGTCGTTGGGGCCAATGTTCGATACCTAAATCTCTACAGCGTTTTTTTAACTGTGTCGATCCAATGTTGAGTTCTTTCGCAGCCTTCTCAATTGGTTCGTTAAAGTGTTCAGCTATTATTTCTCTACTTAATGAATGTATGAAACCTCTTCTACTGCCAGCTACTGTGGTTATCGGAATCGAAGGATTGAGTTCAAATGTACTATTATTATTCGGGATCATTTGAACATGATCCTGATTTTCTGAACCAAAGATGGACATTGATTCATTAAAATCAGTAACTTCTATTGGTGGTAATTGTAGGTTTTCAATCATGGACCCAGGATTTTGAAATCCTTCTAGATTCCTCTGAATCACCTGAAGGTGATTTTGATATTGAAAACCAACCCCAAGTTCGGGATTCATTTCAATATTGATGTTATGAGTTGTTTGTAATTGACTTTCATTCTGAATGTCAGCCATGAATCCTTGATTCATGGGGGTAATCTCACTACTCGTTGAGGGTACGTCGATGAATGGATTGTAGTCAGATAGATCATCCACAAATGGGTCTACGAATAACAACTGTCAGATGATAAACAAAATTGAATATTCATAGAAGCAATCATTTAAAGAATTTAACCTGGTAGAAGGTATGGAGTCTGATCAAGTGTAAAGTCTAATGATGCATGCACCGGATCTTCTGAGTTAATGTTCAACTCGGGAAAAATTTCCGGCTCACCGTGGAGTTGCTCTATTGGTAGTATATCTGGAAGACTGTAACATAATTCAGAATCAAACAAAACATTAGAAATATAAACAAAATATGGATGATAGATGTCTAGAATGTTAAGTCACCGAACTCTATTAAGAATTCTTGGTTTGAAGTACCCTCTCCTTGCGGAAAACCAGGTCCAGGGTTCGACAGATCGCCCATTGAAGATCTGTTTTCCATGACTCGGCTTTAAATATGAGTTCGTTTATGAACAAACTAGTGATAAGAGAGGACGAGACTGAAAATGAATGTGGAAATGAATGATACTACATACCTGTATATATAGTATCTTGCAGCTGGAACCGAAAGGTCACACGGAACTGAAAGGACACCTCACGTTTTAATTACCGAAATTCAAACTAACTACAGTAGATGCGACTTTTCACTACCCCAAGTGACATTTTTCAAAATTCCCTGCTTGACTCTGGTGAGAACGAGATAATAAAGAGACTCTTGAAATAAAACAAAATTTTATGTCTCCATATAATGGAAATAGTTTAAAGAGTGTTCAGTACTTCAAAAAAAAAAAAAGAACTTACGAAAGATGATATAAATTTTATATTTTTCGGTGAAACAAAATTTTTTTGGAGATTTTACAAATATAGAATTATTTAGCCAAAAAGTATTTAGAAAATATTGAATTGAGACAAATGTGTGTTGAAATATGAGAATTCATATAAATACAAAATAGTGTTAAAAATTAGGTGTTGCAAGTTAACTAGGTTAACTATGTATACATGAAGATTAGAAAGTACTAAATATGTACTGTAGAAAGTAGCCGGTCAAGTTGATGTGTGGGACTGTGAGAAACAGTTAGAGTTTTACATCTAGAGTAACTAGAAGAAAAGAAGTATGGAGTGAATGAGAATAATAGGACCTTAAGCATTATTACAGAGACATGTGAAAGTTGAAGGGAAAGATAATGAAACCTTGTAAAGGTTCGACAATAAGATGAGGAGGATTTTTGAAGAACATAAGGACTCGATGGGAAATACATAGAGGCGTTCGAGAATGCGGATTTCGGGACGAAATCCAAATAAGTGGGGGAGACTTGTAAGACCCGTATCCTGATTATAACATATACTTAAAATAAGAGTGTTAGGAATTATATGATTTTTGGTAGTTATAAAGTTAAGAAAAACTTTAGTTACAATTTCATATAAAATCAGCATTTTGTGTCGTTTTTAGAAAAATCATAATTAATTCTAGGAAAATTGTTTGGACCTCAAACCAATGCACAAAGTTTACAAATTGAGTCTAGTACAATTACCAAAAATAATAGTAAGCTTGAAAATGAGATTATCTATGGTAAAAAATGCAATCTTTACTGATTAGTTCGGAATTGACAGATTAGATAGTCTGTTTTCAAAAATTCATAATAAATCATAGAAAAATCGTATAAATACGTAAAATACATCCCTGGAAAGGTATTGAGATGAATTTTCTGAATATCAAATAAAAACGTGAATTTAATGGGTTTAAGATCGGCTAAACTAGTCTTGAACAGACTGATTCTAGAAGGCCTTTAATTTCAACAAAATTATATTATTAAAATCTTTTGTCAAAAGTGTCATGCCATTTTTTATTCAAGAATTCAAGTATAAATACCCCCCAAAACATCTCATAAACCACACCAACAAATCTCAATCCAATATATAGAGGTTTCTAAGCACTAGAGTGTAAGAAGTGAGCGGAAGGAAGCTCAAAAGCCTAGCGAAGAAGTTATAGGTTCCGACGACTGGTCATAAGGTAACTACAAACTTTTCTATAGCTTAATTAGGTATTGTAAAATAGTTTTTGTGTTAAGAAGTAGAATATTTAATAAGTATAACATATGTTATATTATACTAATTTCTAACAATAGTAAACAAAAACCTTAAAATGTCGTTATTATAACAATTCGTAATTTCCGAATATAATACCGATTGATTTACTTACGAGGACGGTGACTAGGCCGATTACTTGGGATCTGGTTGTTGGATTTTCCGAAAGGCTAAAATGCTGAAAGGATCCTGCCACCCCATCTAATCTTCTACCTGGCCGTTCTTTACTTGATAAATCATGGAGTATCATATTGGAATTATTGAAGGGTTTAATGATGCGACTATAATATAGTTAAGGATTAAGAAATGATAGATTTCTTATTATGTTAACAGTTAAAGTTGAAGGAAATACAAAGCCGAGAAAGATAAACGATATAGTCAACTATAATCAGGTGAGTCTTCTCACTATACTATGGGTGATATTGCATGCATAGGAAGGAAGATAGGTTAGACTAAGGTTGTCTTACCTGTTATGATAATTGTGTGAATTATTGTTATGATAATGATTGTTTGTGGACGGAACGGGAACAGCCCGCGAGCCAATAGGCGGAACGGGAATAGCCCGCGAGCCAATAGGCGGAACGGGAATAGCCTGCGAGTCATTAGACGGAACGGGAAAAGCCTGCGAGCGATAAGACAAGAACGGGAATTGCCCGTGAGTCTTCAGCGGAACAGGGATAGCCCGCGAGTCTCACAGACATATGAATGGTTATGATGTGTTGTATGTTATGTGATGGATCGTATGGTATTTTGAGGAACTCACTAAGCTCCGTGCTTACCCTTTCCCTATATAAACTACTGTTTCAGGTACATCAGGTACCATGGATGGCAAGGCGTGACGTGTATACACTGTGCTGCTTCATTGGAGGACTGTTTTTGAATTAATATTCCGCTATATTGAGATTTCGTTAACTTCTGTAAATCCTGGGGTGTTTTCATTAAACTTATAAGTTATGGAATTTTTATGAAAATTAATTAAGTGGCTTTTCTTGTATTGAAGTTTTCTTTTAAATTTTTTTAAATTTACCCTAAAATTTTGGGATGTTACAATATATATATATATATATATATATATATATATATATATATATATATATATATATAGGTTTTTTATACCCTAGATCCAGTAATCATGGCAGCGGAAACATACAAAATTAATCTAAGGCAAGTAACAATTACTAAAACGTACAAGGATCTTACCTCCGTGATATTTACCACTACAAGAGGGATCAAAATTACCAACCTTTTAGCAAAACCAATTTGCTTGAAGAACCCTTTATGTGGATCAAATCCATGCTAAGGAAGGTAGTACCCAAAAGGCCAAAAGAGAGTACCTCTAATGGTTCACACCCAATAAATCCAAATTATTAGGTTAATTGGTTAATTAAGAAAATTCGCTATAAAAACCTAGAGAGTGATTATAGATTCTGCTAAGAGAGAAGAGAAAACTCAAAGTCTTAGAGATCTCGAGAAGTGGGACAAAAATAATGAGGGTCATGGAGGGGTATTTATAGCTTGCAAGGGTGTTTGGAGATAAACCTTATGTAACATCCCAATTTTTCATAATAGAGTATGTAAATGAATTCAATCCCAAAGTAATACTAGAGACAAATAAAAACTCTTAACATTGTCTTAAAAATAGCAGAAGCAATAAAATAAGATAGTTTCTTGATTGGCGAGCATCGGGTGTTACGTCTTCGTGGAACTTCTAGGTCTTCGTTCCATCTAAGGTTTCTCTTTCCCCTTCCCACTGCCACTCGCTAAGTTGTTTCATGGGTTGCGCACATTTAAAATTCTAACTGGGTAAGCCTAGGGCCTAGTGAGTTCGTGTTGCACATAGATGTCCATCATTTTAACAAAACAAATAATTTGAACAACAAATGGTATTAAAGCGGATAACACCCAGTGTCACAATTTAGGGGAACGTTTAATTATCCAGAGAAAGAACCAATGCCCGTTTCCTTTCCCACTTGGCACAACACACCCTTATGCTCAAACATTTTAAATATCCAAGGAAAATGAATAAATATCCCCGTTTCCCATCCCTGTCGTTTACAAAACATTCGTCATGCTCACGACTAATAAACACACCGTTCCCACTAAATGCGACACATATAAGACAAACAAAGACAAATAACGTTTCCATGCATACCATCAACAATTTATAAAATAAACATATAATAGCCACATTTTATATGATAAACATTTTGTGCAAGCAACCACAAAACACGAAAAACTCACATCGTAAGTGTTAAGTTCTAAACCGAATCTCATTACGCTACTCGTACCCTACATGTCACCAATAAGTTTTTCTAAGACTACAATCCCAGAAAACATCACATATGCCTATTTTGGTTCAACTACATATGTCTCGTTCGGTCAAGCGATAAATGTTATCCAAGTACGTTACGTGCAATTTTCACAATAACCTTATTAACTTATATGTAATTTTTTTTTCAAAGAAAGTGACCAATATTTAAAATACTTCCGACACAAATTTTAAAAATATAAATAATTTGATTAATTTGGTGTCAATCACAAACATAATGTACTAGTCTATATTTAACCAAAAATTATATTTATCAAAAGTCTGAGGACTAAAATTGTATTTTGGCCCTTTTCTTTTGCCAACTAAATTCCGACGTTTCAAATATTCCAACGTTTCAAATTTAACTTAGTTGGAGGTTTTAAGGAAACGTGACCGTACACAATTTAAAATCTTCAAGTATAAAAATATTATTTAAAAAATAAAGGATGAGAAGCACTTGAATGGGATTCGACCTACAGACCTTTCTTACCAAGTACATAACAAGATAAATTCAGCCCTCCTCTACCGAAAAGTTGAACATATTAAATTTGGGTTATTGCTACTGTAGCCCTATAAAGTATGGTTTTTGACTCGATTTAGTCATTAATCTTTTTTTTTTTTTGCGCAATAGACCCTTAAAGTGGAAAAAAACGTGTCAAATTGGGAATAACCCTCTTTTAAAACAAGTCAACCGGTGAATGCTTGCGTGGCTGGATGATGTGGCCTGACACTTGGACACTTAAGCCATGTCACCAAGGAGGGTTTACACGAACGTTATTTAAGGAAGGTTATCGGATCAAAATTGAAAGCTCGATCCCTTTTTTGAAACATCCGTAAACCCTAAAGTAGAAAGGTAGTCATGTCTTCATCTTCAAATGCGGTTGTTGCAGTTAATCATCAAGCTGAAGGTCCAGCTCCACCAAGACGTCGGCAACCTGATCCTGAGCGATGCGAATGCAAGCCACCTGTGCCGGTGGTACTGCGAACCTCCTGGAGTCCACGAAATCCAGGACGCAAGTTCTTCAACTGTGTCAACTCGATGGTAAGTATGATCATCTCTAAGACATCAATCGGTGTAAAAAACAAAAATTTAAACGTGAATGCAAAAAAAATTACGATCGAAAACCCTAAACTTGATTTGTATCTGTGATCTCGTAAAAGTTGGAGAATAAAGTCTGTAATCGCGTGTGTGGAAACCCTAAAGTGTTATTGCGTTGATATTTTTTGCAGACAAATCGCAAATCTTGCGGGTTTTTCGAATGGAAAGACCTCTCCATAGAGGAGGATCTCGAGTATTACAAGAAAGTGTTATTGGATACAAAGAAAAAAGCTTGATGCGGCTGAGTCCAGGACAGAACTTCTTTGAGCTTCGTCGAAGGATTGTGGAGCTGGAAAGGATTGTTGCACAAAAGACTGAACAGCTTGATGTTTAAAAGGTGAACCATGAAAGCTTTGTTGCTGGGTTGAAAAGTCGTCTGGGGTGTACCAAAAGATGCTTGCTTGCTTGGTTGTGCTTGTGGTGGTCTTGTGCCTGAAATGAAGGGTTGATGGCGGTTGGTTAGGGTAGTATTAGGGGTTTTTGGTTAAGGTTTCTTGTCAAGTGGAAGATGGATGATGAGGGGATTTTGTGATGGGTTTGGTTGGTATTTGTATAGCTTTTGGGCATTAGAAACGGTTGATAAAGTAGTATTCCAACCGGTTGGGTAGAATTTTGGTGAAAAGTTTGGTAATGTCGATATGATAAACTCAAATCATCTGCTTGGTCCCCTATAAAAGGGGCATTTTGTACAAGTTGTTATAAAATATTTGAAAGTTATGTTACAAATGTTTAAAGTACAAGTAGTTATAAAATATTTGTGGACTTGTGGACCCATTACACATATGCAAATTGGTGGACAGAAGTGGTATGTGGCCGACCAAGTTAAAATGGTAAAGTACATTGCTATAAACAATGTACTTTATGGTTTTCAGAATCTATGTATATGTCTTTATTGTTTTAAGAATCTTTTTATGTGTACTTTATATTTGACTATAAACATTGTGATATGGGTAAGGGTTTGTTGGCCCACATGTTTCCATTTCCCTGCACATTGACAATAGGAGTTCAACATTTCATTCACATGCATGTAATGGACCACATGTGACCAACATTGTCCAATCTTTATACGTGTGCAGGCCATTGTGGTCCACATGCAAAACCTTTTTAACCATCTAAAAACTAACAGAAGGTACCATGTATTTTATACGTGTGCAGACCATTGTGGTCCACATGCAAAACCATTTTAACCATTTAAAAAGTAACAGAAGGTACCATGTAAGTCATTTGGTTTGTGGACCACATGCAAAACCATTTTAAAGTACAAAGTAACATATGGTACCATGTAAGTAATTTCCATGCATGCAAACCTGAATAGCTTATATTACAATCCAAAATGTGCCATAAAGGCTTCAAGTTTGGTACATGCAACCCATGGTTTTTAAAGTAGATTGTCTAAAACCATTAAAATAAAAAACATACCCCACAAACGGCCAAATCAAAGTACATTGTCTAAAACCATTAAAATAAAATAAAAACCTAATCTAAGTTGACAGCCTTATCCATTGATCCTCCAGGTGCATCAGGCCCACCAACCACCCTGCTTAAATTCATTTTCACAATCCTCTCAGATTTTTTGCGTCTAATTTTCTCCAATATTTGACCAATAGGTGTTAATGGTAACACTTCCACAGCATGTTGCACACCAGTTTGATCCTCTTCATCAGCATTTGCCTGCATCATTGAAAGACTTACATCCATTTCATCAAAAAGTTGACTAACTGGTACTTGATCATTATCAGGTCCTCCTTCATTGACATTTACCTGTAAGTTAGAAAAAATACACATTATCATTAACAAATAAAATGAAATTAAGTATACTTACATCAACAACCCCATCTTCATTCCCAACATTAACATCAACAACCCCCTCTTCATTCCTAACATTAACATCAACAATCCCTCTTCATTCCGAACATTAACATCAACATGCCCTTCCTGTTAAGTGTGGATATGATTCTTACCTTTTCTGATGTTAAGTTTTTTTGGTCTCCCCCCCCCCCCTTGCCACATATGGCTTTGTTGTGGCCTACCTTCCTACAAATACTACATTTTACCTTTTTACCCACTTTAGACACCCTATTCCCACTTTGGTCTTCTGTAGCATCTCTCTTTCTTTTTGTAGTTGGTCTTCCAGGCATCCTCCTAGCAACTGGTGGTAAAGGTGGAGTATATGTTGTCTCAGGCCACATGTTACTTCCATTCATACCTCTAATTCTAAACCTATATGATTTCATGTATGTCATGCTTGTAAACTTTTTGTCCACATACCTTTCCACATCCCTATTCAGATAACATATACATGCTACAGAATGGACACACCCATATCCATTAAGTTGCCAAATTCTACAAGAACATGTTTTTCTTTCAAGATCAACCTCAAAGGCATCAGATGTACCTCTAACCTCAAATTGGTTTAATCCACTGGGAAGAACATGCCAATGCCTCTGATGAACTTTAAGTTCATTGAGTTTGTCCCTTATGGCTGGGCATACCTGATTGCCCCATGTCTGTCCCTTTAGCTTCATGTTGTAGAGTCGATCCATCATGTACAACCTTATCTCTTCCAGCATGGTGATTATTGGTTTCTTCCTAGCTTCCACAATTAAAGCATTGAAGCTTTCAGACATCCTATTCTCAATAGAATCACAACATTTACTTGGGTGGAAGTAAGCTTTACACCAAGTTTTTGGGTCTCTATCCATAAGATACTTATGAGCATTGGGGTTCAACACATTAAGCTCCTTCATGGTAGCCTTAAAAGCTGCTTCAGTGGAAGAATTGGCAGCTCTCCAAAACAAGGTTTCATACTGGGCTCCACTATACCTTTTCTTCAGGTTCTGACAAATATGCCTAGCACATTGCCTGTGTTCTGCATATGGCAACATTTCTTTCACTGCTTCAATCAGACCCTGATAAGACACATTATTATCAATGATGTATAACAATAACATTTGTGAATATAACATAAAAAATAAACTTTAATAAATTTATTTGAATACCTTGTGTTGATCTGAAATGAAGGTGATGCTAGTTCCTAATCTTAAATCAAGGTCATCAATTAGATTGTCCAAAAATCATTTCCAATTTTCTTTGTTCTCCACACATACAACTGCCCATGCTATAGGGAATAACTGGTTATTAGCATCCCTGCCCACAGCACTTAGCAATTCTCCTTTACAAATCCCCTTTAAAAAACATCCATCAAGACCTATGACCCTTCTACACCCTTGTAGCCATCCCCTTTTCAGTGCATCAAAACAAACATAGAACTTGCTGAAGTAGTTCTTCCCATCCGGCATGCAGTTCACATTAATCTTCACACTAGAGCCAGGATTGGATCTCCTTATCTCCTCACCATATGACTATAGCTTGGCATTGTGATCAACTAGATTACCTTCTATAAGAGCAAGTGCATAACTTTTTGCTCTTCTGCATTGCCCAAGACTGACTTGAATACCAAATTTCTTCACAACTTCAAGTCTTAATTTCCTTACACTCATCTTTTGCCTATCTATAATCTCCTTGGTATAGTGACTCCCTATCCATGCATATGTTACTAGTGACCCCAACTTAACATTTCTTGCACAATTGTGATCAATCTTTAAAGACTTAATCACGAAACTTTCCTCTTCACTCATCCAAGAGGCCCATAACCTGAATAAACATTGACCCTTACAATACCTGTCCAACAGCCTTTTACTATCGTTATTTTCAAAGCAAAGTTGGTACCCATTTGCCACAGCATAGTTGCACAACATGTGTTTTACTTGGGCAGGGTTCTTAAACCTCATACCAAGTATTGGTTTTTGCTTTTTCCAAGGTAAATTCTTATTAAATATTGAATGCTCTTGGATACTTTCTTCACTTTCCCCCTCATCATCTGGACCAATATTTTGGTCCTCCTCCTCCTCTTCCTCCTGTCCATAGAGTTTACTAAGGAACACATCACCTGAGGTTCTGTTCATTCTGATTGGTTCGTCTGAAAAATCCAAGGCAACATCCCTAAGGGTTCCTGTATCATCTCCATTTTCCCCACCCTCAATACATGAATCATGTTCCTCACCTTCTTTATCAGAATCAACCCAATCCTCTAATTCATCCCCAATATGGTCTACGAATAACGATATTTTCCCAAGCGTACCAAAAGCAATGAAAATAAAACTTGCGTATTCCACATCATTTGAAATAGGCCGAAGCCCTTTATACATGGGTTCGTCTGGCTCACAGTAATAAAGTTTCTTACAATCTTCATGCATGAATTTTTCCAAGAAAGTTACACACTCGACATAGTTCATACTAGCCCATGTTGGATTAGGTGTCTAAGCCATGACTTTATATTTATATTTATCTTGTTAATTGAAGCAAAGTCCATTTGGGTTGCCCTCATAGCTGGAGGTTAGGATAGAGTTCAGTAGAGTAAAAGGTTGATTTATTAATTGTTTAATAAATCAATAGAATTAATTAAATGGTTTATTAATATATTTAAGTGTTAATATATTAATTAGAAACTATAATAATTAATTAAGATTTAATCTAGAATTAATTGGATTTAATTCAATGATTAAATTAATTAATTAAAAGTGCATGGACTGGTTTGTATTTATTTAATAGTTGCATAAATTATTGGCCAGTGGACAGGGGCCAAAGTTGGCGCCAATATGGAGAGAACTCCATAGTTGGCGAAAACCCTATTAGGGTTTAGAAAAGGCTTGGTCCATTTAGTCAGCAGGCTTGCCCATTTGGAGGCTCCTTAGGGTTTCAGCTGTAACCCTTGGAGGCTATAAAAGGAGGCACCTGGCACCCTCATTCTCTGCGCCACTTTTGAACCAGAATTACTCTGCTGGACTGTCTTCTCCATTGCTTGGGTGTGACTTCATCTGAGGCAGGATGTCTTTGCTGCTAGCTTCAAGAACAAGATCAAAAGGTTGGTTATTCCTCATTTGATCTTTAGAAATAATTGTTGGCTTTAGGATTTTAGTTTATTATCTTCATAGAAGAAAACATAGATCATCTTAGGGTTGCATGTGAACCATAGGAATTTTTGTGTTCATTGTTTGCTAGAAAACCCTTCAGTGGTATCAGAGATTAGGCTTGTTTTCTTATGAATTGATATAAACTGCTTGAATGATTATTGCCTTGAGTGTTTTTCCGAAAAACTCTCTTGGAATGGCCTAAATTTCGTGGCCTAGGCTAGGGTTTCCTAACCCTAGCCGCCACCCCCTTGGATCCCCTTGATTTGCTTGCCTTTTATAAGTAGGTTGTTATTTATGGTAATTATTGGATAATTAAATTACTGGAACCCCTTATCTTTGCATGCTGATTTCATGATCTAGGGATAAGGGTTAGGAAATTAATTTGATTAATTTTTGTGATTCCCTTATTAGATTTAATTAATTTAATTAATTGTTAATTAAAAGATAAATTAAATCAGCTTAAAGATTTAATTAAAATTTTCGAAAAATACATATAAATTCACAAAAATTCTTAGAAAATTAAATCTAAAATATTTTAATAAGATTAAAATATATCTTATATATTTATGATTAAAAGTTAATATTTATATATAAGATAAAATGGTTAGTCTTACCGTTAGTAGGCCTCATTCACGAAACTGTCCTATAAAGAGGGTATAAGGCAACTGCCTATAAAATGGCAGTCTAATGGGTATCTACTCTTACCCACCGCTCTCCTGGTCAGTCGAGTGTCGTTAGCCGAACGGGTTTGATAGAACCGCTAAGCCTCTTAAAAGTATAATGCTATAATTGAAATTACTAGAACCTTGAACAAAAACCCAATCTAGTTACTTTAGGTTAAAAAATGTGAATTGGTGCTAATCCATGGAATTGCACATTGCACTTTGTGGAACGTTGGTGGAGCGTGTGTGGTTTACCGGCACGCCAACTGGGGTCCGCAAAGACTTGCAATGGGTTTCTCGATTTTGTCATTATTGACGGAGCGTGTGTGGTTAACCGGCACGTTAATTAGAGATGACAATTGACTTCGAGAGTACCAAGCAAATTTGCATGGTTATTCACACCCGGTTTGTGATCCTCGGCATCCCAGTCACAAACAGTGGGGAACATCCGAGACTAAACATGCCATTGAATAGTTCAATGTGTCTCAACAGATCTAGGAATTTCATATGATGAACTTGATAAGTGCATTATCTACCTTAATGACCATTATGTTGTGATTAAGGCATCCCTCTTCACACCATAGTTGGGGCATTTTGGGTCCTAGCCTTAATAAATAATATATTGGGTAATTATTTAAAAGGATTAATTAAACTAATAAAATTCTGTTTATTGTAGATGTCTGAATCAAGTGTCTATTCTCCTCCCTCTCCTCCTTCACCCATTTCTGAGAGCATCAGAAAGCACCTGCTAAATATGGAAAGGCTGACTGGCCTTAACTGTATGGAATGGCTTCGCAATTGGAGACGAGTTCTCGTCATTGCTGGCAAGCTTCATCTCACCGAGTATCCGATCCCGGTTCCACCGAAACAAGTCATCATAAAGAGCCTTTACGATAAACATGACTTATTAGTTGATGAATTCGAAAAGATTCATGACCTCATGCTATTGACCATTGACCCCGAGTTCCGCAAGGATTTTGAATCCTTGGGGCCATATGAGTTAATGCAATCGGTTGAGGAAAGGTTCCAAAAACTGGTTGAAGAGGAACGAGCTAGGATTTTCAAAAGACATGCAGAGTGTAAGTTAAAAGAAGGAAGTAGCATCGATTCGCATGTTCTTCAGATTGAAGCGTACATAGGCGAATTGTACAAACTTGGTCATTCCATGAGTCAGGAGTCGAGTGTTAACACTCTACTCGCTTCACTGACCAGTAAGTACGATCTGTTCATTCAGACGTATAGAAAGGAAGACCAGAAAAAGACTTTAATGGAAATGCGTCCACTGTTGACTTTATACGAGTCAGTCTTGGACAGGCATAGCTCCAATGGTTCAGCTATTTCTGGATTAAGTCCAGTGAAAAGACGCAGCAAGAAACGATCCAGATCGTCTGGACATGTCTTAAACTGGGAATCCACAAAATCGGATACAGTCGCGGGAAGATTGGAAGACGCCCCAAGGTCAAAATCTTTTGAAAGCTCAGGTATATCTAAAAACCTCAAAACTCATGTTTCATAATTCCTTGATGCATAATGTGACAGTCACATTTTGGTTTGTATACAGGGAATCTGTAGGGTACGGGACATTGGCGCATAGGAGCACATTTGGATTGGAT
Source organism: Cichorium intybus (assembly GCA_023525715.1). Lineage (NCBI taxonomy): Eukaryota > Viridiplantae > Streptophyta > Magnoliopsida > Asterales > Asteraceae > Cichorium > Cichorium intybus. The sequence continues at coordinate 124,471,411 of CM042011.1, read as the reverse complement.
TTCCGGCTCATGCAGTTTTGAAGTTGAGTTAGATGTTCAAAATATTGTTATTAGCTTTTCAGATGCGTATGACATTGTCTATCATATAGTACATTGTTCAAGGATTTTGTTTTTAATAAAAATTGTCGTTTAATTTCTTTTAACATCTGTTGTTTGAAATTATCCTTGAAATCTTGTATGATTCTGTTGAATGCATGATTGATGATAACTTGAATATTGAATGCATCCAAAGTGTTTGGATCTTAGGAATTGTGTCCCTTATGATTGTTAAGATAAATATTATAAGAATCAGTTCAACCAAATGTCCAGTTGGACAGGACCTTGGAATCACTTGACTTAGAGTCACTTGATGAGTTGAGTTCTTAATGTGTTAAGAAATGAATCAACCAAAGATCCAGTTGGACAGGACTTTGGAATCATTTGACTTAGAGTCAAATGATGATTAAGTTCTTTATAAAGAACATGTGGCAAGAAATGAATCACCCAAAGATCCAGAGGATAGGATTTTGGAATCAGTTGACTTAAAGTCAACTGAAGATTGCAAGTCTTGAACATAATAACAAAGTCATAAGTTTACATAGAGATCTAAAAAATATTGAGATTAGGAGCAACGGACACATCAGTTGCTGTGTATTGCTCGATTCTCCAAATAGAACACAATTGTTTGTACTTCACAATATTTGTCAATCGGTATGACGAATATGACCTCGCTTATCAGAATAAGTGATTGGATTGAAACCTTGAATAGTTCAAGGACTTCAAAGGAAGTACAAGATCCACAGAACCTGAGTGACAACATAAACTGGGAAAGTGTTTCATAGTTCATTCTCTTCCAACAACATTAATAGTCATAATGTGTCTTAGAGAAGATGATGGAGCATTGGTCGAAACAGTTCGATAATCGATGTATGAGATACATTGTCAAATTAGTTTCCCGTAAATTAAATACCATACCAGTCACACCATATAAACCATATTCCGACCACATCTAAGACTAAGTAGGTTTTGCAGACACTGTCTGAAATGTAAAGCTGGAATTGTCCCACTTGTACATTAAAAGTCCAGGGTCTAGTAGTGTTCGTCTGAACCTCATGACTAGCCTGAACCTAATCAGAGATGTCGTTTCACTGGTTATCCCGCTGTACCTGGAAAAGAAAGAGCTCTTTTAGAAAGAACTCATGTTCTTAGGAAACAGTGGGAGTTTGGACAGTCCTGAATGAGTTCAGGATTAGTCATGTGATAAAACCTTTAGTCATTACTAGGCTTTGAGCAGAAATCAGATTTCCGTCTTAATACTGACATAATCTTCTCTTGATCAATAGTATTGATCACCGTCATAAGTAGTTATGATCGGGGTGACATACCGAATAGTGGTAAAACACTATAGTTGGTACGGATTTACAATCCGACTACTTGGAAGCATTGGTGAGCCCGGTTGCTGCCAATTAAGAAAACCTTAGGACGAGATACAGTCTATGTGGCATTTTGATTGATTTTACACCTGGTCTAAAACCAGTGGGAGTAATTGATTCATCAAAAGAAAACAGCATGGACATAAACGTACCTTCAGAACATCTGGTTGAGTGAGACGATACTCAGAGTCAAGTAATTGACTCCGAGAGAAGCACTCTCAATAGAAGATGAAATCCGAAAGGATACTGCATATTGTAAGTCGTTAGTGGAGCGCGTGTGGATCACCGGCACACTAATAGGGACTCACAAGAAAGGATATTCAGATTCTCAAAATATGTCAAAGGATTGGATTTTGAAAAGGGGCTGAAAGATATCCATTAAGATGTCAGAAGGGTTTGGATTCTCAAAATGTGCCAAAAGTTCTGGATTTTGTGAATAGTATATAACCGTGTCAAAGCCAGTGGGAGTGTCGCTGTTATATACTATCTCCATATGTGTGTTACATAATGTTTCTAGGAAACGTCTCTTTTCATTACAAAGTGTAATGACTTGGTGTTAAGAGATGGATCGCTATGAAAGACTTTATAAAGATACGGCATGCTCGGGTGGTTATAAACATCTATGAGATAGATCGAAAATCTACCAAAATGATATTGATAAGACTCAAGATGCATTGCCCTAGGAAATAGTTTCCTGTCATTGCAAAGTGTGATGATTTGGCATGAGAGATATAAAAGGTGCAACATACTCACATAATCCATTGACATATATCAGATAGATGTTGTCATCAGTATAGACCTGGCCATAGTAAGCATGATCTTGATAAGATTCAAGATGCATGAAGAAAAAGTCTCCGAAAGGATATAGTTATTAAAAGTCGTGACACAAGGATTATAAGAAATCCTAAGATTCCAAAAGGGTTTGGAATAGGACTAGATCGAATCCAACAAGTTTCTTGGATCGATCAGAAGTGTCATGAACATGTCTTGATGACTTAATGCTTAGAGCATAGTGAGTCAGATTCAGGATATGACCTGGCTGGGAATACTTAATGGATTTTGTACATACGTGAAAAATCATTGGAAAATGATTGGGGTGAATGTTGATAACAATTTGAAAAGAGTTTTCAAATAAGGACTTAATGGTTAAAGAATTTCGTTGGCATTCCGATGGAGTGCGTGTGGCTCACCGGCACATCGTAACACCTCGAAATAGTCTTAGGGTGCAGTCATGTGAACTAAAGATCCCGAGAACCATGGAAAGTCACAGTATATAGAATGGAGTTGCTAGTAAGAATGACAGTATGACCAAATTGAAATATCATCGGAAGGATATCCGATCGGATAAAGTGTATAAATGTATAACATTTGAATACATAGAAAGAGTGAAAGGTCATATATACATAGATACATAACATGAATTAAAAGTTTAATAGGAATCTAGAAACCGATAATAGTTTATGAAGAATCCGACTTGGTAATTACCTCGTGGAGACTTGGTAATTAGCAAGAGTAGCTACCAGTCAGATTTTAAGTTTCATCTTTGCATGTTTCACTTCCTAAATAATTTGATTATTCAAAAGTCCACAGTCGCTCATACTTTTCGGGAGTAAGTATGAACGAAGACTGTCATGAATTGGTTTGTAGATTGTCTAAGGAGTTAGACATTGCAGTAAGACTGCTACAACATTCACGAGTACTTAGAAATAGAGATTTGAGTATTGGATAAACCCGCGCTCAATAGATTGCTTCATGGATTACATCACAAGCAATGTTGAGACGATAATATCGTATGATCTTAAAGCGGAGACATATGAGTTGAAATTTACGAATCGGTTGTGCATTGATAATGTAAAAACGCATCGGTAACTCGATGTTACAAAACGCATTGTTGTGTACGATTTGATAAGTAAAAGACACAATCATATGAGTCGAAGCTTATTCGTTCTGTGACCCTGGTAGGAAACAGATATCTGTAGGCCGCTCGATGATTTTGAAGTTGACTAAAGTGCTGGCCAGCCTGGACTAAGTTGATGTGTTCAATTAGAAGTCCGAAAGTCATAAGCAGAATCGGAAATCGGGAAACAGAGTATCGGATAGAGATTGATCTCAATCCATGTCTCGTGTCTGAAAATATCTTGTTGGACGAAGGATCATATGATCACTTATCTATGGACAGAACTGACTGGGTCAGAGTTCGGCAGCAGTTTCTTGAAAGCTGCAGATTGTTTATTAATCAGAAGATAAATTAAAGTCATAGACTTATCCAAGTGGGAGACTGTTGGATTAGGTGTCTAAGCCATGACTTTATATTTATATTTATCTTGTTAATTGAAGCAAAGTCCATTTGGGTTGCCCTCATAGCTGGAGGTTAGGATAGAGTTCAGTAGAGTAAAAGGTTGATTTATTAATTGTTTAATAAATCAATAGAATTAATTAAATGGTTTATTAATATATTTAAGTGTTAATATATTAATTAGAAACTATAATAATTAATTAAGATTTAATCTAGAATTAATTGGATTTAATTCAGTGATTAAATTAATTAATTAAAAGTGCATGGACTGGTTTGTATTTATTTAATAGTTGAATAAATTACTGGCCAGTGGACAGGGGCCAAAGTTGGCGCCAATATGGAGAGAACTCCATAGTTGGCGAAAACCCTATTAAGGTTTAGAAAAGGCTTGGTCCATTTAGTCAGCAGGCTTGCCCATTTGGAGGCTCCTTAGGGTTTCAGCTGTAACCCTTGGAGGCTATAAAAGGAGGCACCTGGCACCCTCATTCTCTGCGCCACTTTTGAACCAGAATTACTCTGCTGGACTGTCTTCTCCATTGCTTGGGTGTGACTTCATCTGAGGCAGGATCTCTTTGCTGCTAGCTTCAAGAACAAGATCAAAAGGTTGGTTATTCCTCATTTGATCTTTAGAAATAATTGTTGGCTTTAGGATTTTAGTTTATTATCTTCATAGAAGAAAACATAGATCATCTTAGGGTTGCATGTAAACCATAGGAATTTTTGTGTTCATTGTTTGCTAGAAAACCCTTCAGCCCAATCATGTTCCGTAAAAGTAAATTTCATACTGTCTTCGTATGAGAAAGGACATCGACAAAATACACCTTGATAGTTGAGCTCCACAACAGCGTATACTCCCTCAGGATCAATGTCTGTAGTCATCATTTCTTCAACTTGTCTGCTTCTCACCGTTTTATGTCATACAAAACCCTAGTTTCACTTTCTTGCTTTCTTTTTCTTCTCGTGGGTTCACTGGTATACGAACTGTATTAATAAAGACATTTCTTACTTGCCAATTAGTCATACCCTTATTAATTGAAACATATTCCATGTGTAAAAGCCACGTAAGAATTCACCGATTAACTTGTTTTAAAAGAGGGTTATTCCCCAATTTGACACGTTTTTTTCCATTTTAAGGGTCTATTGCGCAAAAAAAAAGATTAATGACTAAATCGAGTCAAAAACCATACTTTCTAGGGCTACAGTAGCAATAACCCAGTAAATTTTTACTAATTTCGAACATCTCTTGGCTAAACAAAAACTTAACATTGGACTAAATGCATATAACACTTATAAAAACCTTTCTAGACGATTATTACGAGCTTAAATCGGAGAATCATACCTTAATTGAATTCCGAAAAAACTTCACCAACTTTCTTCTCCGATTTCTCCCTCGATTCTTCACCGTTTCACGAGATTTCTGAGTGCATATCTTTCTATTTTTCATGCTCTTTATAATGCCCAAGGTTTCATACGTTATAGCCTTTCAGATCGCCCGAATTGATGTAGGAATTAAATATGACAGTTTTCCTTATTCAAATCCCTTAATTTCCTCATAATTAACTTAATTACTCCTAATAATAACCTCAATCATCTCTATATTAATATAATCAGACTTAAAACATATATATATATATATATATATATATATATATATATATATATATATATATATATATATATATATTGAATTTGAGTTATCACACCTTATTTGAATTTAAACTGGATAAAAGATAATTAGTTAATTAATCCATATTATCTTTAAATTCAAAACCCTATCACATATATCCTTAGACTAAGAGGTATGGGAACCCCTCACACCAAGGGGTTCTTGAAAGTTTTCTGCAACCATGAACTAAATAACCTAAGTTCACATGCAACCTATAAGGATCTATGTTTTCTACTATTGAACATATAACAAAAACTAAAAGCCAATAAAGACATCTAAAAAATAAAAACCAGAAAACTAACCTTTAGATTTCTTGGAAGCAAAGCAGCAAAAATATCCTGCCTCAAATGAAGTCACACCCTTAGCCGGGAGGTTTATGGATCGAAATTCCAGAGAGAAAATAATAGAATGAGCAAGCGATAATGAGGTCTAGGGGTCCCTATTTATAGGGAACCAAATGGCAAAGCTAAAGCCCTAGCCGCAGCCCATTTTTCCAGATTATCTGTACGCGCGCCGCGGCCAAATCGTTTGCGCGCCGCGCGCTACAATTCAACTATTGAATTTGTACGACTTTAATCCCTGACCTCCTGATTAATCTAATTAATGCCACAGAAATTAATCCAATTAATTTCTGATTAATTATTAATCAAATAATATTATTTCTTATTAATATATTATCTCCATAATATATTAACAAACAATATCTTGATTTATTAGTCATATAATAAATCAACCCTTTCTCTCTACTTAACTTTCCACCAAACCTCCAGCTATGAGGGCAACTCAAATGGACTATGCTACTATTAATTAGGTAAATACTAATTATTAGTCATGGCTTAGACACCTAATCCAACAGTTCTGGTGCCACATAGGCGCCACCTCAATTTCCCCTCACCCCTTCAAATCTAGGAAATGGTAACTCCTCACCAACCCCTCACTTTTTTTTAAATAAATAAAAAATAAATTAAATTAACCCAAACTAATTTTTTTTAAATAACATTTCATTAATTAAAAGAAATTAAAAATACAAACGTAAATTAAAACGACAAACGACAAACGACAAATAAAACTAACGAAAAATAAAAACGACACACGATAAAACATGAAAAAATAAAACGTCAATCTTCCGAGCCGTAGGAGCCGTTGTCGTCTTCATCATCTTCATCTTCGTCGTCGTCGTCGTCGTCCATATACTCCTCCGCTTCTTCATCCGTCGTCAAGAACAATTCTTCGTCTTCTTCAATTTCGATGGCTTCAACTGCATTCCGGTGGACATGTTTCGACAAGTCCGCTCGAAGGTTGTTGTGCAACTCACGGCTACGTACCTCCGCTCTATTTGCTCGGTATTGAGCCGTGTCAAAACCTAGAGGCTCAGGATGTGGCAACACTTCATTTTCATCAAATCGGCAAATAGCTTTCCCTTCGTGTTCTAAAATCATATTGTGTAGAATAATGCACGCATACATCAACGACTTAATTTTTCTGTCGTCCCAACTCCGTGCCGGATTGTAAATAATGTTGAAACGTTTTTTAAGTACGCCGAACGCTCGTTCTATATCCTTCCGAGCTCCTTCTTGGACCGCCTTAAACCTCAAACGTTTTTCGTCGTTCGGATGTGACCACGCCTTCACAAAAACAGAGTACTCCGGATAAATCTCATCGGTCAAATAATAACCACGTTTGTAAGTAAATTCGTTCACGACAAACGGGACGTCATGAGATATACCCTGAAATATATCGTTGAATACGGGCGATTGATCGAATACGTTGATGTCGTTGTTAGACCCGGCAACTCCGAAAAAAGCATGCCAAAACCAAAGATCCGTCGATGCGACCGCTTCTAAAATTATTGTCGGCTCTTTGTGGTCGCCCCGCATAAACTGGCCACGCCATGCATTGGGGCACATCGACCACGCCCAGTGCATGCAATCAATGCTGCCGATCATCCCGGTTAAGCCATGCCTTCCTTGGTGAATTGTATATAGTTGATGTATGTCGTTCGTCGTTGGCTTACGTAAATATTGGGGACCATAAACCTTGATGATGGCATTTGAAAACTTGTAAAGTGCGTCTCGTGCCATTCTCTCGGACATTCGTAGGTACTCATCCCACGAGTCGGCTCCTAAACCCGTCGCAAGTTGTCGGATAGCCGCTGTGCATTTTTGTATCGACGTAAACCCTTTTACGCCTCTTGCATCCTATCGTTGTTGAAAATACGAGAATCGTGCTTCCAAATCACCAACAATGCGTAAAAACAATTGTTTATCCATTCGGAACCTACGCCGGAACTTGGAAGCGTATACGGTGTCATCGACAAAATAATCGTTCATTAAACGATCATGGCCGTCGTCACGTTCTCTACGTAAATTAGGACCCCGTCTTCTTCTTGGTACATGTGAACTTCCCGCTTGGTTTTCGAAGTACGCTAGCGTGCGTTGCATTAAATTACCGATGAATTGCTCGTCATTTCCCTGGCCGTTATCCTCGTCTGATGACGTCGAATTTGAAGACATTGCGGTGTTATTAGATGAAGACATTTGTATGTGTTTAAAAAGTGTATGTATGAAGATGAGAGGGTTTTGTGTGTTAAAATTGTTGTATGTGTGAGTATATATATATATATATATATATATATATATATATATATATATATATATATATATATATATATATATATATATATATATATATATATATATATATAATTTAAAAAGAATTAAAACTTTTTTTCCAACCGTTGAAATATAGTCGTTGGAGGGGGTGGATTTTTAAACCAGGACAAACATCAGGGACCAAAACTGTAAATATGGAACTCTTCCCCGGGCGATGAAGCAACCCCACGCGATGACCATCACCGCGGGTCACACCCCAACTGGGGCGGTGTTCCCGTGCGGTGATGGTGTCCACCTGGACCCCGCCCCTCCTTCACCGTGGTCATACCGTTCGGTCTTAGGGTGAACGAAAATTTGAAGATAAAGCCTTCAAATTTCGTTCCATATCCTCCTCCAACTAATATTATCCATTTTCCAACTATTGAACAATTAATATTTAGTTCCTGCACTTTTAATTAATTCCAAGTTCATTTAAATTAATTCCAATTAATTCTAATTAATTTAATTAATTCCAAACTACTTTATAATTAATTTATCATCACATAATAAATTAATAAACTATTTACTCTCTCTCTCTCTCTCTCTCTCAAATAACTCTAATACCATTTGGACTACTAAGGACAACCAGAAAAGGACACTGCTATTAATGGAAAGTCGTTACCAGTTAGTTATGACCTTGGACACTATATATATATATATATATATATATATATATATATATATATATATATATATATGGAGTGTGTTGTGTATGTGTATATGAGTGTGAGTGAGAGAGACATAAGCTTCACCCCGTAAGATGGAAACGCCTCATTGCGAGGGCAAAGTGAGGTCTTGTCATGAGGGGAGCGGTGTTCCCTTCAGTTTGTGAGATGCCACTTAAGCACCCGACATTGTTCCCCTCACCCACACCAAATAGTCAAAGAGAAGTTGGAGGAGAGTGAGGGAAAGCTGACATGACGCATAGATGAGTGTAAGAAAGTGAAGTGGGAATGAGGGGTGAAGGGTGTGTACACCGATGTTTTGAAAACCGGACCGGTCGTCTTACCAGTTCAATGGTTCAATCGGTCGGACCAGTCAAAAAAACGAGATGAGATCATTATTGTATCCTAAATAATATTAAAATTACAAAATACATAAAATACATAAAAATCTCCAAAATTAAAATACCAACTAACCAAACATCCAAAATGTAATTTTTAAACAATCAACATCAAAATAACATGAGAATAATGTATCTAAAGCCTAAAATAGTTAAACTTATTAAAACAAAAAATATAAAAAATCAATATTTTTATAAATTGATTTTAATGTTGAACCCACGATTTTTCATGAACCGGGCGATTTTCATTACTTTATATACAAGCTGTTCTTGGACACTAAAAAATCGATAACCAGACGGCTTCGATTCAACCGATCGAATTGGCCGGTCCAGTCCGATTTCAAAACTATAATGTACACCTTTTGGTCTTAGAGTCCATTTAGCTCCACATCTAAAGTATCATGATATTACCTACCTTGGGGGTGTTTGGATTAATGGAATCCTTAGGGCAGGCGGAGTCATCAGCAAATGGGAGAGAGCTCGGCTGCAGGCCGTCGGCACCGCCAACACTGGCCAGAAAATGATTCCGCCTTGTGTAGGTTGGAGAAAGATGGAGGAAATGGGTTGGTGTGCAGTTTGATGAACCGTTGCTTGGAAGGTGTGTGTGTATATGTATATGTATATGTATATGTATATGTATATGTATATGTATATGTATATGTATATGTATATGTATATGTATATGTATATGTATATGTATATGTATATGTATATATATATATATATATATATATATATATATATATATATATATACTAGTTGTAAAACCCGTGTATTACACGGGATGATACAAAAAAATTATTAATTAAGAATATCTAAACATTAATAATTTTACATAAGAAATTTGTTTGTGTATCGTGACATCTTGCTTTTGATTTTTACTATTACGACTTTGTATTTTGATAAATATAATTGATTATGAGAATGTCACCGGTACTAAAATCAAATTCACTATTATGGTTGGAGTCGTTCTTTAAAATATTATGACATCAATTGTCTCTCTATTGTCTTCCAAATCATTCTACACATTAGAAAAATAATATGATATTAAAAATCAATTATTTTTGAAATTAAATGATAACAATTAATTTTGAAATTGAATGATAATTAAACCAATCATTAATGAGTTAGAAAGGTTTCAAACCATTTGCTTTTTTTTTTTAAATTTAAAATTATGAGAAAATGACATGTGGCAAAATGAATGTGGTGATGACATGTGGCTTTGAGTTACTTATTTATTAGGATAAGATATAAACCCTTGAAATTAATTTACAAAGATGGTCCTTGTGTTAATTTTCAGTTAATTTATTTTATATTTTTATAAATTCTTGAATTAAATAGACCTTTACACAACTCGTCATTTTTTGTTCTTATAAAAAATTCATGAATATTTTGATTAAATATGGTGTGTTTTGTTTAAATTAAATATCTTTTTTGTTTTTGGTATTATTTATTTAATTTTAATATCAAAAAGCTGGTGTGACATTGAGGGTTTAGAGGGTTAGGAGGGTTGGGAAAGATCTTTTTCCGTTAGTGAAAGATGAAAATGAAAGGTGATCTATTTTCGTAGGATTTTAAAGGATTTGAATTTAAAATTTCATATAAGTTTTTGTTTGGTATAAAAACAATAAGGGAATTTAAAATTCAAAATATTTTTGAAAACCTTATTTAACAGTTTGTAAAAAAAGATACTAGACCCAATGTTTTAAAAGTGATATATATATATATATATATATATATATATATATATATATATATATATATATATATATATATATATATATATATATATATATATATATATATATATATATATATATTCAATTTGAGGACAATTAAATTGTTGAGAACGCGAGGAGAAATCTGAACCATTCAAAAATTTAGATCTAAAGCTACTATCAAATGAGTTATTTATGTAAATTAGAAAATTCTTTAAATGAAAATATGACTTTTGTATTGATAGAAGGGTAATATGAGAATCCATTTGTTTGTGGTCCATTAAATCAGACGTGTAATATGGAGACTCTCTCTCTCTCTTAAAATAGGGTTTCTCTACACCACACAAAACGTATCTCGTTTCCATCTCCATCCGCCTTCCATGATTTTCGAATTTGAAGGAGACGCTGATTATCGAGACAGAAAGAGACCTCGATAGACAGAGGGATATTGAGACAGAAAGGGGATCGAATCGAATCGAACACAATCAAGTAAGAAGTATTCACAGCCCTTTTTTGCATAGCAATCCCTCTGTCTCTCCTTCTGTTCCTCGTTCTTGTTTCACATCAAAATCTTTATTGATTTTGTGGATTTTTCCTTGCATATCGTTCTCAAGACTCAAGTCGACGACCTTCACACCATATAATATTCTTCCCTTCCAATAGCTTTTTTATTTCAAATGATTTCTAAGATTTTGAATAGCTTTGCGATTTCAAATGACTTTAACGATTTTGAATGGCTTTTTATTTCAAATGATTTTAACGATTTTGAATATATACGATGATGTGGGTCTTTTTGTTGATGGAAGCTTGATGTGGCAATAGAGGCGGTTAGTTAGGGGAGGGCCGAATAAGAGAAATGTATGGAGTTTCTTGCTCCACTGGCCACTGCACTCGATTGTACTTTATTCATAAAATGATAAGTGGTGGTGGTCACTCGATGTTGCTAAAACGGTGGAATATGTTAATGAATTTTCTCTTGAAGATGCCAATATTGCTAAAAGGTGGAATGCGTTTGATAAGAAACATAATAAAATATATTTTTGGTGTGCCTTACTCAACCGGTCGCTAATCAAATTGAATCTGTCTAAAAGAGGATTAGACTTGGACTATATCATGTGTCCCATTAACCATGTGTTGTTTACTTGTGAATTAATACAGTGGAAATTTGGAAAAAATGTGTCCCATTAACCATGTGTTGTTTACGTGTGAATTAGTTGTCAGTATACGTTTGATAAAAAACAACATAAAATATATTTTACCTAGTGCAACATATCTCCCTTATCTTTATAATTATGCTGGTTTATGTTATAGTTGAATGAAATTGAAATCGGGGACGATTGCACTTATTAAGTCATTTAATGTTTATAGAGTAAATTACAATTTTGGTCCCTGTGGTTGTCCCAAAATTGCATTTTTGGTCATCCTTTTGGATTTTCACGCTGATGGTCCCTGTGGTGGCAAAATTGTTACAAATTTGGTCCCTCGTCCAAGTTAAATGACCAAACTACCCTTTTATAATTTCTTTTTTATTTTTCTTTTAATATAAACTTTATTAAATTAATTAAAAAAAAACAAAGAGGTTCTCGCCGCTTGAGTTTCTTCGATGCCCCACCTTCTCCGACCATCGGTTCGTTCCCTACCTCACTCAACCTAATGATGATGGCGGCAGCCTCATTGCCAAGATGTTCAATTTGTTTCTCGAGTTGGGCTTTTGTTCTTTTCAAGCTTTATAATCGGTCAGTTGCTAGAGCATGTAGAAGAGTTAGATCAATTGAAGAAGCCTGCAGAATGCTTTTTTCTCCATTCTCATCATTACTGCTATGTTCACGTTCGTCAGTTCTTGAAAAGTTCTTCACATCTCTCAACTGTATATGCAACAGCATCTATTTCAACATTTATGGCTCTTAATTTATTAAGAACGCCTGACTGAACTAAAACCGAGCACTAATTTATTAACAACGTCAGTCCTTGGATTTAACGATGAATATGAAGTCGGCTGGAGGTTGGTGTCGTTCCATGGAGGTTGGTGTCGTTTCCAAGAATCCAACAATCGAACTCCAAACCCAGAAGAAATCGTTTGTAACGGAGCCATGGTGTACGATGATCCGAAAGCAATCTCGATCGATTCCAAATAGCGATTCCAATTGAATCCGCAGCAACCCTAATTGAAGCTCCAATTGTACCGATTGATTCCTAAAATGTATCCTGGTTCAATTTCTTGGAGTTCCGGACCGACCCTGTTACGATTTCAGGTTCGAGTTTGTGATCGACTCCTGCATAACTCCAACGGACTCCATTTTCAACGAATGTAACAACGGCCACATCTTAGGGGTGGGGTGGGGGGTGGGGTGTATCTGTTCGTGATTTCATTACTGATACATGGTGGCAGTAATATGAATGCATGCTTGAAAAGAAGAAGTATTCCAAATCGAGAGTCTGTATTTCTGTTCGTGATTTCATTACTGATACATCCAACAGCTAAGGGTCACCGGAGTGAGGTAGGGTTGGGGTGGGGGTTGAAATTTTCTTTTTTTTTTTTAATTCCCAAAATATAAATATCTTAAAAAGAAAAAAGAAAAAGAAATTAAAAAGGGTATATTGGTCATTTTACCTGGCCAAGGGACCAATAGTGTAAGAAAAAGTGTAGTTCAGGGACCATCAGCGTAGAAAAACGAAACGATGACCAAAAGTGAAATTTCATGCAAACCACAGGGACCAAAATTGTAATTTACTCATGTTTATAATATAATTAACATACTGATTATATAAAAAAATGAGTGATACGAATGGGGATTCAAGGGAGGCAAGTGGAGAGAATCCCAAGCAGTTATAGGTTTATTCTAGAAGGGGTAAAAGGGTCATTTCTATTGAAGGCTGAGGTAGTTAGTTCTAAAGGAATAATAAAAGGAGGAGGGAATCATTCTGTTAGATTTAGATTGGATAATGTTAATTTGGTATTGGCTCCTGTGGCTTGTGCTCAGTGAGAGAGGGTGATCCCTGGACAATCTTTTGATTGAGAGTTTCATTTCATTCTGTATTTAGATTTTATCTTCGTATTCATTTGAGTTTGCATTTAATAGTAAGAAATTCTAGAGTTGCTTTTGCTATTTCCATCACTGGTCCGACCTGCTTGAGACCTGCCGACTTCATCCATGGAAACTCGTGCTCATCAATCGCGTTTGGATGCTCAGGAGGAACAGCTTCAACGGTTACAGTCAGAAGTGGGTGAAATTAAGGTATCACTTCAATCCATGGAGGCAGAGCGTGTAGAGGCTGCTGAATTTCGTACAGTTATGATGAATTGGTTGAAACCTCAGGGCAAACAGCGTGTGGAGTCTTCTTCGAGTGTTTCTCATCCGCCGGGTTTCTCGATTTTATCTCCGGGTTCTACAGGGGAGGGTTCTACTCGCTTTCCCGGTGAAGTTCCCCGTCCAGTTGGGGGTGCTGTGGGAGATACCGTTCCTTGGGCAGTCAAAAAGGTGAAGTTACCCGAATTTCATGGGTTCGACCCACAGGGTTGGATTCAAAAAGCCAATCTCTATTTCACCATTCATGGGACTCCTCCTGATTTACGCTTTGATTTACGCTTGTCACTGGCGCAACTGAGCATGGTGGGTGTTGCCCAACACTGGTTCACCATTGTTAAACAACTTCATGATCAGATTTCTTGGGAGGACTTTCAATTGGAATTGCTACAGCGTTTCAGTGGGCTCGAATTATATAGACGATTTTGAGTATCTTCTCTCTTTGATTCCCAAAATTCCCGAAGCGCAGGCTCTAGGTTACTTTGTGGCGGGATTACGTGACGAGGTTAAGCGTTGGGTGCGTCTTCACCGCCCTCAATCCCATCTGGATGTGATGTACCTGGCGAAAGACGTAGAAGAAATGCTCCGTCCACCGTCGACCAACGCGTCTCAATCGCGATTCAGGTATCAACGTCGATATGGGCCTTCTTCTTCTGCGACTGTGGACCGTGTTCCTTTATTGGGTCGTTCAGACTTTAAACATTCATCTGGCCCAGTTTCTCATGATAAGCCAAATCCAGTCCGTTTTGATTCCTCTCGTTCTCCGCTTCCGGTCAAACCAAGTGGGTCTTCTTCGATTGAATTAGGGCAAGTGCTGTCACGCGATCGGGGTGTTCGCTCTCTCACACGCACCGAGTGGGAGGATCGTCGCAAAAAAGGTCTTTGTTTCCAATGTGGGCTTCAATTCGGCCCTGCTCACAAATGTCCGGATGGTAAGCTGCGTGTATTATTGTTGGGTGACGATGAGGAGGACGTGTAACGGGAATTGCCGTCTCCTCCTGACGAGTTTTCGTTGTCTTCTCTACAATCATCGGACTCTCCATCGGGTGCTTGTCTCACGTTGGACTCATCGGGTGGACTGGGTGCTCCACCAGGAGGTAAATCTTTACGTTTTCTGGGTACTTTTCACGACATTCCTGTCGTCATTTTGGTGGATTGTGGTGCAACCCACAATTTTATCTCCCGAAAATTGGTTGAGGCTTTGTGTGTTCCTTTTAAATCCTTCAGTGGTATTAATATTCGGTTGGGAGATGGGCATACGGTGCTGATTTCTGATCGTTGTGTCAATTTATTGCTTTGAATTCAATCTTGCACTTTTTCTCTAAATGCTTTGGTGTTTGAGACGGGGGATTTGGATCTTATTTTGGGCATGGAATGGCTGGATTCTCTGGGACAGGTTATTCTTGATTGGAGTCGGTTATGGATGCAAATTTCTTATCAGGGCCATTCGGTTCGATTACAGGGACTTCCGTCTCGTCAGACGTCGCCGGCCTCTTTGCAGAGTTGGCTAACTGGTGAAGAGTGGCGGGTTTCCCTTTCTCATTCTCCTCGGGCGTCCGGTCCGTTACAGGCTTCTTGTCAATCTTTTTCTGCTTTACTAGATGATAACCAGAAGGCGGTGCATTCTCTATTATTACAGTTCCCTCAGGTTTTTCAGCCTCCATCGGGTTTACCTCCTTCAAGGGCTCATGATCATAGTATTAATTTGCTCAATCCTCATGTTCCCATTTGTGTTCGCCCCTACCGATACCCGCATGTCCATAAAGCTGAGATTGAACGCCAAGTAACAGAACTGTTATCACTGGGCATGATCCGTCCCAGTCGGAGTGCTTTCGCCAGTCCCGTCATTTTGGTGCGAAAAAAAGACAACACTTGGCGCATGTGTGTTGATTATTGTGCTTTTAACAAAGCTACGATTCCCGACAAGTTTCCCATCCCGGTCGTGGACGAGTTGTTAGATGAACTACATGGTGCTTGTTTTTTCTCTAAATTGGACCTTAAATCGGGTTATAATCAGATACGGATGCGGGAGGATAGCATTGATAAAACTGCCTTTCGGACTCACGACGGTCATTACGAGTATCTCGTAATGCCGTTTGGGCTCATGAACGCCCCGTCGACCTTTCAAGCCGTCATGAACGACATCTTTAGACCTTTCCTTCGTCAAAAAGTCGTCGTTTTTTTTTTTTTGATATTTTAGTGTATAGCACTTCGTTGGATGCTCATTTACGTGACTTAGAATTGGTGTTACAAGTGTTGGCTGAAAATCACTTTGTTGTCAACCAAAAAAAGTGTTCGTTTGGTCAAACTCATGTGGATTACTTGGGTCATATCATTGACGGATCGGGAGTAGCTATGGATGGGGCTAAAATTGTAGCGATTACTGACTGGCCGGTTCCAAAAAATTTAAAGGCTCTTCGGGGGTTCTTAGGGTTGACTGGTTATTATCGGAAATTTGTACGGAATTATGGCAGTATTGCTCGTCCCCTCACGAACCTTACCAAGAAAGATGCATTTCTTTGGGATTCTACCACGCAAGAAGCATTTGATTCTCTTAAGACCGCTTTAGTTACTGCTCCGGTCTTAGCTTTACCCGACTTCACGAGTGTCTTCGTTGTCGAGTGTGATGCTTCCGGTCGCGGGATAGGGGCTGTTTTGATGCAAAACGATCGCCCGATTGCTTTTTTTAGCAAAGCTTTGAGTGGTCGTAATCTTGCCAAGTCAGCTTATGAACGAGAGATCATGGCTCTCGTTTTAGCTGTGCAACATTGGCGTCCGTACCTTCTCGGTTCTCCGTTCATTGTATATACGGACCAGAAGAGCCTTAAGTTCCTGTTACAGCAACGAATTACCACTCCGGACCAACAGAATTGGGTCGCCAAGTTACTGGGTTACAATTTTGAAATACGGTACAAACCGGGTCGGGAGAATCGTGTGGCTGATGCTTTGTCTTGACGCGTGGAGGATGGGTCTTTTGCACAGTTAGTGTCGGTTCCGGTTTGGTTACAAGGAGCACAGTTGGTATCGGAGGCGCAACAGGATTCGGAGATTCAATCCATCACATCCGCTTGTCTAGCGGGGTCTACAAAGTTTCCTGGTTTTGCTGTCCGTGCGGGGGTCTTATACTTTAAAGATCGCTTGGTCATTGCTCGAGATTCTCGTTTCATTCCGGCATTGTTACATGAGTTCCATTCGGCAGCAGCTGGGGGTCACTCGGGGTACTACCGTACGTATCGCCGTCTCGCTGCTAATGTCTATTGGCCCAGTATGATCAAAACTGTTAAACAGTTTGTTCGTGAATGTGACATTTGTCAGAGGTGCAAGGCTAGTTGTACTGTTCCAAATGGGTTACTTCAACCATTGGATATCCCGGATGCGATTTGGGAACACGTATCCATGGATTTTATCGTGGGTTTGCCTAAATCGAAGGGATTTGATACGATTTTAGTCGTGGTGGACCGTTTATCGAAGTATGCTCACTTTTTATTGCTCAAACATCCTTACTCGGCTAAGTTCGTGGCCGACAGTTTCATTAAAGAGATCGTTCGCCATCACGGAATTCCTAAATCCATTGTGAGCGATCGTGACCCTATCTTTATCAGTAAATTTTGGCAAGAGATTTTTCACGCACAAGGTACTAAGCTTTGTATGAGTTCCGCTCATCATCCGGAGTCCGACGGGCAAACTGAGGTGGTCAACCGATGTTTGGAAACGTACCTCCGCAGCTTTGCAGTCGATCAACCGCGCGCGTGGGCCAATTGGATTCAATGGGCGGAGTTTTGGTACAATTCGACATTTCATGGCTCGACGGGGATTTCTCCATTTGAGGTGGTGTACGGACGTAAACCTCCCTCGGTGGTTCAGTTTATTCCTGGAGAAGTACGTGTTCAAGCCGTGGCTCAAGACTTTCAAGATCGGGATGAGGCGTTGAAACAGTTGAAGCATCACTTGTCGAATGCTCAAGGAGTTATGAGATTTCAGGCTAATAAAAAGCGTAAGGATGTGACTTTTGAAGTCAACGATTGGGTGTATGTGAAGTTAAAGCCCTATCGACAGATGTCGGTTGTCTCGCGTATTCATCAAAAGCTTGCAGCCAGGTTTTTTGGCCCATTTCAGATAATTTCTAAGGTGGGACCATTTGCGTACAAATTACAACTGCCGGCTACCTCTAAGATTCATCCAGTTTTTCACGTGTCACTCTTGAAGAAGGCGATTGTTGGTCCTGCTTCCGCTGTTTTACCTCCTGAGTTGTCTATCGATGATTCGACTTTTTCTGTACCGGAGGCTATTTTGGACAAACGTCGTTCCCCATCGTCATCGGCTGGTGAGTCCCAATGGTTGGTACAGTGGCTCGGTCAAGAGCCTTCGGAAGCAACTTGGGAAGACGTCTCAGTCATTCAGACCCAATTTCCAGACATCCGTCTTGAGGACAAGACTATTTTTCAAGGCGGGGGTAGTGATACGAATGGGGATTCAAGGGAGGCAAGTGGAGAGAATCCCAAGCAGTTACAGGTTTATTCTAGAAGGGGTAAAAGGGTCATTTCTATTGAAGGCTGAGGTAGTTAGTTCTAAAGGAATAATAAAAGGAGGAGGGAATCATTCTGTTAGATTTAGATTGGATAATGTTAATTTGGTATTGGCTCCTGTGGCTTGTGCTCAGTGAGAGAGGGTGATCCCTGGACAATCTTTTGATTGAGAGTTTCATTTCATTCTGTATTCAGATTTTATCTTCGTATTCATTTGAGTTTGCATTTAATAGTAAGAAATTCTAGAGTCGCTTTTGCTATTTCCATCAATGAGTTACCAAACACATTGTCTTCGTCTGTCTTTAAATGTATTCATCGATGAATACAGTCATCATATACTAGTGAATTTGATTGTTTGGTTTGGTTTCTTCCTATCCCACTATTTTAAAATTTACTTTGTTGTTGTCATAATTTAGTTAATACAATGAAACTGCATTACCATGATGAATTCTCTATTTTATGACGACTGCATTGCCATTTTGTTTCCACAATGAACCTGTATTCATCGATGAATACAATGAAACTGCATTGCCAGTTTGTTTCCACAATGAAACTGTATTTATGATGACTGTATTCATTGATGAATACAATGAATTATGTATATTCATACTTTCTACTTTTCTTTTTAAACTCGTTAATTAATATTTTGTTAAAATGCAGACGATGAATTCCAAAAAGCAGAAACACCGATAAAGCTTAAAAAAAGAAAACAAGTGGACCCCGGTCGACTAAAATAGATCCAATGAAGAAAAGGAGGCGACGATGCATCAATGAATAGAGATAAAGCTTAACATTAAAAAAACACTTCGCATTCGTTGATGATTACAGCATAATGCTCACTGTATTCATTGTTACATTGAAAGTCAGTTGCAATTTCTTACTGTTATCACATCTAGTGTGCATTTTTCTATATATTCATCAGAGAATACACATGTAAAGATGATCATTCTTCATCAATGAATGACATATTGAATTTAGTTAACATATTACTCAAAATTTGAATGTAATGCACGAAATTCATTGACTAACTGCCTTAAAAACCATTCATTAAATTCATTTACCGTATTACTCAGAATCTGAATGTAATGCACGAAATTAATTGACGAATTGCCTTAAAAACATTTCTTAAATTCAGATTATAATTCTTAATGGAACAGTTTCACTTAATACTAAAAATCATACATTCAATTAACATTTATCGACGAATGAAATTCATTGACGAATTTTGTAAAAAAACCATTCATTCAATTAACATTTATCGATGAATGGCATATTAAAATTTTGTATCTCGTAGCTGTGAATACACACTTAGAAATAATATTTTCGGATATGTGAATACGTAACCGCTGAACTGAAAGGTTTTCTGCAACTATGAACTAAAAAATCCTAGGTTCACATGCAACCTATTTAGATCTATGTTTTTCTACTAGTTAAACATATAACAATTCCTAAAAAACCAGAAAGAATTAAACTAAAAGAAAGATTAAGAAAACCAACCTTTATTGTAACTTGGAAGCAAAGCAACATAAATCTCTTACCTCAAATGCAGTCACACCCTAGCTGGTAGTCTTGGCCGAAAATTCCTTGGGGAGAGAGAGCCAAAAAACGTGGATTACAGGGTCTATGAGCCTCCCTATTTATAGGCTCCAAGCAGATGACCAGATAAACCTTTTGAATTTAAACCAAGATAAACCATTATCTTATTAATTCAAACCCTTTTATCTTACTTATTAAAATCGAAAATATATATGTTTCCATATATAATTTCGCTGGTCACACACTCACTCAAACTGTCACTTACTCAACTATTGAATAATTACAGTTTTAGTCCCTGCACCTTTAATTAATTAATTTAACCTCCAAATTAATTCCAGAAAAATTACTAATTAATTATTATAGTTTCTAATTAATATATTATCACTTAAATATATTAATAAACTATTTATTTAATTTCTATTGATTTATTAATCACATAATAAATCAATCTTTCTCTCTACCGTACTTTCTACCAATCCTCCAACTATGAGGGCAACCCAAATGGACTATGCTACTATTAATTAGATAAATACTAATTATTAGTCATGGCTTAGACACCTAATCCAACAGTCTCCCACTAGGATAAGTCTATGACTAAAATTACCAATTTTAACCTCTAATTAATTAGCAACTGTAGCTTCCTAGAAACCGCTGCCGAACTCTGACCTAGTCAGTTCCGTCCAATGATAAGTGATCATATGATCCTTCGTCCAACAAGATATTTTCAGACACGAGACATGGATTGAGGTCAATCTCTGTCCGATACTCTGTTTCCCGATTTTCGATTCTGCTTAAGACTTTAGACTTCTAATTGAGCACATCAATTTAGTCCAGGCTGGCCAGCACTTTAGTCAACTTCAAAATCATCGAGAGGCCTACATATATCTGTTTCCCATCAGGGTCAAGGAACGAATAAGCTTCGACTCATATGCTTATATCTTTTACCAGTCAAATCATTCACAACAACACGTTTTATAACATCGAGTTACCGATGCGTTTTCGTATTATCAATGAACAACTTCCTTGTAAATTATAACTCATATCTCTCCACTTCAAGATCATAGGATATTATCGTCTCAACATTTCTTGTGATATAATCCATGAAGCAATCTATTGAGCGCGGGTTTATCCAATACTCAAATCTCTATTTCTAAGTACTCATGAATATTGTAGCAATCCTATTGCTATGTCTAACTCCTTAGACAGTCTACAAATCAATTCATGACAGTCTTGATTCGATACTTACTTCCCAAAGTATGAGCGACTGTGGACCTTTCTGAATAATTAAATTATTCGGGAAGTAAAACATGCAAAAGCGAAACATAAAGATCTGACTGGCAGCTACTCTTGCTTATTACCGAGTCTCCACAAGGTAATCACCAGGTCGGACCTTGTCATAAACTATTATCGGTTTCATGATTTCTTTTAAACTTTCAATTCTAATTTTACATCTATGTCTTTATGAACCTTACACTCTTTCTATGTATCCAAAGTATTTTATACTTGTACACTTTATTGCAGATGATCCAATCGGATGCTCATCCGATAACATCTCAATATGTTATCCTGTCAATTTCTCTCCTAACTCCATTCTGGTAATGTGTACTATGACTTCCTATGGTTCTGGGGTCTTTAGTCTACTTGACTGCACCCTAAGACTATTTCGAGGTGCTATGATGTGCCGGTGAACCACACGTGCTCCATCAGAATACCATCGAGATTCTTTAACCATCATGTCCTTCAAAATCATGTCCTGACGTTACCAATTTGAAAATCTTTCAAATTAACACTATCACCCCAATCATTTCCTAATGAATTCTCACTTGAGTTTAAACAATCCATCCAGCATTCCTAGCCAGACAATGTCCTGAATCCAACTTACTATACCTTAAGCATCAAGTCATCAGGATATGTTCATGACACTTTGATCGATCCAAGAACTTGTGGAACCCGATCCGATCTTATTCCAAACCCTTTCGGAATCCAAAGATTATTTATAATCCTTGTGTCATGACTTTCGAAAAACTATTTCCTTTTGGAGACTCTTATCATGCATCTTATCAAGATCATGCTTACAATGGCTAGGTCTAGGCTGGCGATTTTATCTATCCAATAGATGACTGTGTGAGTATGTTGCACCTTCTTAATTTCTTTCATGCCAAGTCATCACACTTTGCAATGATAAGAAAACATTTTCCTGGGTCTATGCATCTTGAATCTCATCAAGATCATTTTGGCAGAGTCTGGATCTATCTCATAGACATTTGCAACCACTTGAGTATGCCGTATTTCTAATAAGGCTTTCATAGTGATCCGTCTCTTAACACCAAGTCATTACACTTTGTAATGAAAAGAGACGTTTCCTAGAAACAGTATGTATCCCACGTATGGAGATAGGAGATAACGACGACTCCCACTGGCTTTGACATGGTTATAGACTATTCACAAAATCCAGGACTTATGGCACATTTTGAGAATCCAAACCTTTCTGACATTTTAATGGAAAACTTTCAGCCCTTTCTCAAAATCCAATCCTTTGGCATATTTTTGAGAATATGAATATCCTTTCTTGCGAGATGCCCGTGGGGAAATCCCGTGTAACAACCCAAAAATCGTGAATTTATATTCGAGAAAATATATAAGGAAAAGATTAAAACATTCTGGAAGTTTTAAAGTAAATTATTGGAAATGTAGTAAAATTCCAAGCATTTGGAGAAAAATGATGAAAAAGGGCAAAATGGTCATTTGATATCCAAATGACTTTTAAATAATGAAAATATGACTTTTTGCTAGATAATAAGAAACGAAACGAAATTGTGACACCAAATAATGGTGATAAGTATTTGAAGGTTAATTCTAGTAAAAAGGGTAATTTGGTCAATTTACCATAAAAGGGTAATTTGGACATTAGACCATGTGAAGGACCAAATATGTAAAAATATTCTTTGCTTGTGATAAAAATATAAGAAAAGAAAGTTTATGTGATAAAATATGATAAAAGTGCCAAAAATTCAGAAAATGGAACTTGAGGGGCTAGATTGTCATTAGTGTAAAGTGAGGAGGTATAAATAGGAAAAATATTTGCACTCTCCTCACTGTGAACTCATTTCAGCTACGGGAGAATTCTAGAGAGTGCCAAGAGAGACCGATCCTTGAAGAGTTGGAGGAAGTGAATGAAATTCACTCGGAATTGAAGAATTCCAAGCCTTCTAAGGTTAGTAAACTTGTTTTTAGGGCTTTTTAAGCCATTTCCTGTGAGTAGGTTACTGTAGCTTCGAAAATTCAGTGGCTAGAGGAGGATTATCCTATGATTCCTAGCCTTAATTTGTGTCTTAATCATCATATAAACCTAGTTTACCCATTGAAAGTGTTAAAAATCAAGAAATGAGAATTCGAGCTCAAGAACCCTAACTAACGGGTTTCTAAGAACAAGATGGTTATAATGGTTTTTGATAAGTCTAATATGTTATAATAGAAGTAATAAATCATTCCTAGTTGATAAATTTGAGTAAGTTCAGATTTTGGGTAAAAATGTCAAAAATGGAAATTTTTGGAAGAAACTTGGAATCCATGATTCCATAGTTTAAAAATAAGTAAAAGTAGTTGGTTTATGTTTCTAATCACATCTTGATCATTATCCAACATATGGATAACTTAAAATCAAGTTTGGTGATTTCATATGCAATTGAACCCTAGAAATTTGAGTTTAAGATCAAAATGTTAATTTGACATAAAGAGTTGGTTAGAATGAGTCATAAATGATGTTTAAGTATGAAGAAACCATTAGAAGTGGTTTCCTAAAAGTTTTAATTAATAAAATGAAAGTTTGAACAAAAACTGAAATTTGTCGGGTGGAATGGAATTGGTGATTCCATGAATGAAACCCATGGAAATGGTTAATGGAAATCATGAATTGGTAATTAAAGAAAGTATGTTTTGGGTTATAAAAACCTTAAATTAAATCATCCATTTGTTATATAAGTATATGGATAGAAAATGGACAAAACTAGACTTTAAAATTTGAGTTGATGTGCATACGAGCTTCCTTAAAGATCTTGTGACATCCTATGGTCTTAATCATTAAGTCATGGACTAAATAAGACTTAATAGAAGTGAAAACATGTTCTTAACATAATAAATGGTCAATAGAACCCATGGTCAAAATTTGGTGAAGTTTGGAGTTAAAACGAGCCCGATACGTGATTTTTAGTGAAAAATTCATGTTTTTGAAGGATCTGGGAGTTACACGGCCGTGTAACTTTTATGAGCAGAATTACACGACCGTGTAACCCACTGGAAGGTGTTAAAGAGTCTATTTTGCCCCTAGACATGTAGCCTTGGTCTCCAATTGATCCCATAAGTGTTATAGAGCATGAAAACATGAAAAATGAGTCTAAATTGTGTATGTGACTTTCCAAGGGTATAATGGTCAATAAAATGTCATTTAAAGGATAATAAGAATAAGTAAAAAGGTGTGCTAAGGGATGAATATCACAAAAATATTGTGATACGAGTCTAGTGGAACATAACAAAGTAGTCCTTACATGTTAAAGTATAACGTGTTATTAATAAAATGTGAATAAACGTTCTAGGTTCTTAAGAAGTAAAAGATCAATAAACGGAAAGGACAAGGAAGGGTGTAGCCATAGTTAGACTTCTCTAACTAGTCAAGGTGAGTATATGCAGTATTTTTACCCATTCTGGGGTACATGGCAAGTAAGTATTTTCAAGATTTCTTATAAAATTCTATATGTGAAATTATATGCAATAGTATTATTTCTAACTTGTTGTGAAAGTATAATGCTATATTTGAAGTTATGTTTTGAACTACAAGTTAAATTAAAGGAAGGTATGTTGGTCTATGAACCAATTATGTGAAAGTATATTTTGATTACAAGTGATATATGTTTTCAAGTATGAATGGCATATAGCCACAAGATGTTTAAGAAGTATGTTTTGGTTACAAACTGTATATGTTTTCGAGTATGAATGGCATATAGCCATAAGATGTTGGAAAGTATGTTTTGACATAAAGCTTAGCATGTTAGAAAAATATGTTTTAAACATATGATTATTATGTGATGAAAGCTATATTTGGCATCTAGCCATAAAGACATAAAATGATGTAGTTTGGCACCTAGCCACAAGTTATATGTATATGAGAAATGTTCAAGCAAGCATCAAGTATTTTGTATGACTGGTAATTGTAGCAAGCAGCGTTAGTAAGGGAACTATGTTCCAACCTACCCGGGTTAGGTAAGGGGTCTACTGGGGAAAAAGGCCCATCGCAAAGTAGATTGCCTCAGCACTTCTATGGTGAGGATTGATCCGTTCTTTCTAGCCATAGAGACTTGGGGTATCACTTATGGTGATTAAAGCCCTAAGTATAAAAATCCAGCAAGCTTATAAAACCAGTCAAAGAAAGTAAGAAAGAAGCTATTTTTGAAAAGTATATTATGAAGTGAATTTGAAAAGTAAAGAGTATAGTATGATACTACTATAAGTTTTGAAAGATGTTATTTTTGTAAAGTATGTCATGAAATGATTTTTGAGAAGTAAAGAGTTATAGTAGGTTACTACTATAAAGTTTGAAAAGATTATTTATTTCATAAGTTTTATAAAAAGATTGGAAAAGAAGTTAAAAGTTTGAGTCTAAAACTCATGTAACTCACGAGACATTATTGTCTTACGTATTCTATGTTTTGCCATGTATTCCAGGTTAAAATGAATTGCTATAAACGGGATGAAGTTTGGCCGGAGTGGGGCTCGAGTTAGCTCCAATCTTGGACTCAAGGTTTAATCCTTTTCTTGCTTACTATGGTTAGATTTGGTATAGATTTGTACACCCACTGTTTTAAGCATTTAAATTAACAGTTTTTGATAAACCGTATTTTTGTATTCATGTATTTATACGAAAAAAAACCATAGTATTTGCAAACAGTAGAAATGGGGTGTCACATCCCGGGCCTATTTACCTTTGTACTGGGACACTCTTTGTGAGTCCCTATTAGTGTACCGGTGATCCACACGCACTCCACTAACGATTCACAATGTACCGTACAGTATCCTTTCGGATTCCATCCTTTATTGAGATTACTTCTCCCGGAATCAATTACTTGACTCTGAGTATCGTCTCACTCAACCAGATGTTCTGAAGGTATGTATCTGTCCATGTTTCTTTCTTTTGATGATTCAGTTACTCCCACTGGTTTTTAGACCAGGTGTAAAATCAATCAAATTTTCACATAGACTGTGTCTCGCCCTAAGGTTCTCTTGTTTGGCAGCAACCAGGCTCACCAATGCTTCTAAGTAGATGGATTGTAAATCCGTACCAACTATAGTGTTTTACCACCAATCGGTGTGTCACCCCAATCATAACTACTTATGATGGTGATCAATACTACTGGTCAAGAGAAGATTATGTCAGTTGTAGAATAGAAATCTGATTTCTGCTCCAAGCCTAGTGATGACTAAAGGTTCTTTCATTTGGCTAATCCTAAACTCATTCAGGACTGTCCCAGCTCCCACTGTTTCCTTAGAACATGAGTTCTTTCTAAAAGAGCTCTTCTTTTACAGTTACAGCGGGATAACCAATGAAACGACAATGCTGATCATGTTCAGGCTAGTCATGAGGTTCGGATGAACGCTATAAGACCCTGGACTTTCTATGTATAAGTGGAATAATCCCAGCTTTACATTTCAGACAGTGTCTGCAGGACCTACTTAGTCTAGGATGTGGTCGGAATATGGTTTATATGGACTGACTGGTATAGTATATATCTTATTGGAAACTAATTGGCAATGTATCTCATACATCGAGGATCGAACTGTTTCGACCAATGCTCCATTGTCTTCCCTAAGACACATTACAACCATTAATGTTCTTGGAAGAGAATGAACTGTGAAACCTTTTTCTCAGTTTATGTTATCGCTCAGGTTCTGTGGAACTTGTACTTCCTTTGAAGTCCTTGAACTGTTCAAGGTTTCAATTCAATTCAATTGCTTATCCCGATAAGCAATGTCATATTCATCATACCGAATGATGAACATTGTGAAGTACAAACCAATTGTGTTCTATCTCAAGATTCGAGCAACACACCGCAACAGGTGTGTCCGGTGCTCTTAATCTCAATGTCTTTTACATATCTATGTAGACTAATGACTTTGTTAACTTTGTTCAAGACTTGCAATCTTCAGTTGACTCTAAGTCAACTAATTCCAAAATCCTATCCTCTGGATCTTTGGGTGATTCATTTCTTGCCACATGTGCTTTATGAAGAACTTAATCATCATCTGACTCTAAGTCAGATGATTCCAAAGTCCTGTCCAACTAGACCTTTGGTTGATTCATTTCTTGACACATTAATAACTCAATTCATCAAGTGACTCTGAGTCAAATGATTCCAAGGTCCTGTCCAACCGGACCTTTGGTTGAATTGATTCTTATAGCATTTGTATTAACAATCATAATGACACAATTCTTGAATTCAAAACATTTTGGATCGTCATTCAAGTTATTACTAAACATACATTCAACACATTCATATAACATTTCAAGGACAATTTTAGACAACAGGTGTTAAAAGAAAAATGACAATTTTATTAAAACAAAATCCTTGAACAATGTAATAGACAATGTCGAAATGCAACTAAAGACTAATAACAATATTTCAATATCTATCTAAACTTCAAAACTGCACGAGCTGGAGATCCAATCCAAATGTGCTCCTATGCGCCAGAGTCCCGTGCCTTCTTGATTCCCTGCATACAAACCAAAATGTGACCATCACATTATGTATCAAGAAATCTTGGAACAGGAGTTTTGAGGTTTTTAGATATACCTGAGTTTTCAAAGGATTTGGAGCGTCTTCCAATCTTTCCGTGACTGTATCCGATTTAGTGGATTCCCAGTTTGAGACATGTCCAGTCGATCTTGACCGTTTCTTGTTACTTCTCTTCACTGGACTTAATCCAGAAGTAGTTGAGCCATTGGAGCTATGCCTGTCCAAGAGTGACTCGTATAAAGTCAACAGTGGACGCATTTCCATGAGGGTCTTTTTCTGGTCTTCCTTTATATACGTCTGAATGAACAGATCGTACTCATTTGTCAGCGAAGTGAGCAGGATGTTAACACTCTCCTCCTGACTCATGGAATAACCAAGTTTATACAACTCGCCTATGTACCCTTCAATCTGAAGAACATGAGAATTGATGCTACTTCCTTCCTTTAGCTTGCACTCTGCAAGTCTTCTGAAGATTCTAGCTCGTTCCTCTTCAACTGGGTTTTGGAACATTTCCTCCACCAGTTGCATTAACTCATATGGCCCCTAAGGATTCAAAATCCTTGCGGAACTCGGGGTCAATGGTTGATAGCATGAGGTCACGAATCTCTTCGGATTCACCATAATAACCTTTTATGATGACTTGTTCTGGTGGAACTGGAATCGGATACTCGGTGAGATGTAACTTGCCAGCAATGCCAAGAGCCAGTCTCCAATTGCGAAGCCATTCTTTACTGTTGAGGCCAGTTAGCCTTTCCATATTTAGCAAGTGCATTCTGATGCTTTTAGAAATGGGTGAAGGAGGAGAATTGACACTTGACATCTATAAAATAAACAAAATTTATTAGTTTAATTGATCTTTTTTTTAAATAATTACCCAATATGTTATTTAATAAGGCTAGGATCCAAAATACCCCAACTATGGTGTGAAGAGGGATGCCGTAATCACAACATAATGGTCATTAAGGTAGATAAGCAATTATCAATTTCATCTTATGAAATTCCTAGATCTGTTGAGATTCATTAAACTTTTCAATGGCATGTTTAATCTCGGATGTGCCCCACTGTTTGTGACTGGGATGCCGAGGATCACAAACTGGATGTGAATAACCATGCAAATTAGCTTGGTGCTCTCGGTTTAATTATCATCTATAACATCCTCTATCTAGGGTAATTAATTTATTGAATAATAGTAATAATAAAAATACTTGATAATCTAATAATCCTAATATTTAAATCATAACAATTAAATTAATGAATTCATTTTGAAGAAATAGTTAGTTTAGAGTAATTAATTAAGGGTTAGTATGTAAATACCATAGGAGGTTCTAGAAGGGGACTCTTATGCAAAGCTAGAACTTATAGTAGTGGTGGGGAGGGGCTTTTTGGCAAATATGCAAGAGTAAGTGGTGCTGGAGGGACTTGAGTGCAATTAAGGGAAAACTTGGAGCTTTAGTGGGGAGAAACCCCATTCCTTCTTTCATTTTTACGATTTTGAGAGAAGAGAAGGAGCAAGGGGGCGATTTCAAGAGGGATTCCAAGGGAGAAGTTCATTTCCAGCAAGATCTTGGTGAATTACATCAGTTCATTGAAGATTTAAGGTAAGAAATCTCATCTCTATGTTGGAAACCCACTATGTTGGGAAGATTGAGTTCAAATTCGGGTTTCATGGTTGGGGGAGATGAACTCTATGATCCCAAAGGTTTAGCATATGAATTCTAGTGATTACCTCTTTTCAATTCAATGGTTTCATGCTTGGAGAATCATTTGAATGTTGGTTGATATCCATGAACCCTAATTTTTGGGGAAAAACCCACTTATGGGTGGAACCTTGATAATTTGGATCAACTTACATCTTAATGAATTCTATGAAGAGCATAAGTGAATTCCTAATGATTTCAAGTTATTGGAGGAAGGATTTCATTATTGATTTGTCATTTGATTGGGTTAAATTGGATACTCCTTGGATCTAAGCTCATGGAGTGAATTTGAAATGATAACATGGATTTGATTCAATGGAGATGATAATGGATGGTTAGGAAGGATGTAATGATGTATTATTTTGAGTTAGAATAATGTTATTTCAATGGTTATGAGTTTGGAGAAGTGTTGGACCTTGATTTGGGTGAAAAGGAGTGAAAATGACCAAGAACCAGAGTTGCAGCAGGTCTACACGACCCGTGCAGGGTCACACGACCCGTGTGAGTGGGTCTGAGTTCTCGGATTTAAGCTCACACGACCCGTGTCAAAGGACACGACCCGTGTCAGCCTGTACAGTCCTGAATAGTTGGATTTTGACCTTTTAGGGCTGGGATGTTGAGTCTAATGATCAAGTTAACTCTTAGGACATGTTTAACTAAGATTTTACTCTTAATTAGTGAAGTTTAACTAGTCTAGAGTTAATTGTAATGTCGAATATTATTTCTTGTAGGAGAGGAGTAATCAAAGTAAAGCAAGGATTAACATACTACTTTGGGACGTAAGAGAGGTGAGTTATCGGGAGTACACATCCCCCTTTTTACTTGATGTTTTATTACAACTATCATGCATACTTCTATGTGTTAAATGTTGCATAAACCTTATGTGTGCATAACATCAAAATGAGTCTTTTCGATGTAAATCTTATAAATAATACAAAGAGGTTTTGAGAAACATTTGGACATCCTATTTGTGCATCACATTACATGTAGGATGGGGTTTGACTGTGAGATGCCTTTTTGACGAGTTTGACCCTTCTCTAAAACAAAGAGGGTGAGGAGTTTATAAGAGTTTGACCCTTCTCTAAAATAAAGAGGGTGAGGAGTAGTTCCCGACATTAAGGAATTTGCATGAGGGAATTGCTACCCCTCATGAGGCTAGTGTAATGGCCACTAGTCTTAGTTTCAACCCATACGGGAATCAAGTATTATGCTCCGTGCGTTTGCTTGTGAACTTAGGTGGGTGCCATTGAGGTGAGATGGACTTTATGAGGTGGACATGGGTGGGGATAGTTGCATTGCATATGCATATCATGACTTTCTATTTTGAGAAAACCTTATGAAGTTTTATCTTAAATCTATATAAGTGTAAAAGATATTTTTGGAGGTTGCCTCGGGTGTTAAGGTTATCCTTTCCACTCATAATGAGATAACCTCGGGTAACTCACTAGGCATTTCCATTGCCTAACTGTTTTGATGTGTACTCAGGTTAAGGCTAGGAGATTAAGGCGAGGCGGGAATTTTAGAAGACCACGGGATGTGTGGCCATTTAAACCTTGTTTTTGTACTTAAATTATGATACCTCCTCGCTATACATTGTTAAACAACTTTCAATTTTTTGATGTTTTTGGGACCGAATTTCCGCGATGATGAAACTCTTTTTGAATTAATGAAGTTATATTTGAAGGTAAATGTTTTAAATTATTAAACCCTAGCGAGGGGTGTCACAATTTGGTATCAGAGCATTGGTTTAAGTGAATTAGGTACTAGGATTAGTACTTAGACTTAAACTTAAGGTGCTCATGAGTGAGGGTTATGTATTAGTTAACTAATTATGTACCACAAGATTAATGTTTATCTTTCTCAGAATGGTGAACACTCGTAGCATGGTTCCGTCGGGTGAAGTTCAAGGAAGTGGGGCAGGTGATGAGGCTCAATCACAACCCATTTCCCTTGCAAGCATTGAGAAGATGATGCTTGACTTAATGGCCAAGCAAGAAGTGAAGATGATTGATAAGATGAAAGAGTTAATGGAGGATCAAGAAGTGCGATTGAGAGACGAAGTGAAGAATTTGTTTGGGGATAACACTGCTTCGTGTGGGCATGATACAAGTAGTTCGTACGATAGTATGCAACATGGACCACCTAGTAACACTGTGTCCCAAGACATGGTAACACCCAGGAAAAGGTGTAGCTTCAAGGACTTCAACTCTTGCAAGCCACCTACTTACAATGGGACTCTAGACCCGGTTGTACTCCACAATTGGGTAATTGAGATCGAAATGGCCTTTTATGCTTGTCAATGCGGTGATGATCAACGCGTGAACTTCGCAATCACTACTCTCAAGGAAACGGCTCTTGAGTGGTGGTTGGAGACTAAAGAAATGATGGAGTTGCATGTGTTGGAGAGTTTGACTTGGGACGTATTCTTGGAAAAGATGAAGGAGAGGTTTTGTACTAAAGAAGAGATCCGTGATCTTGAAAGAAAGTTCCTTGACTTGAAGAAAGACAAAATGACTATCACGGAGTACAATGCTAAATTCCGGAAACTTTTGAGCTTTGCTAGAAGATTGGCCCCGGATGAGGCCACTAAAGTGGATCAATACGTGGGAGGTTTGCCTTGGAACTACCGACTTAACTTTGAAGCTACTACTCTTGAAGTTGCCATGAGGAAGGCAAGGAAGATTGAGAAGACATTAGAAGAACGAGACAAGGAGAGACCCCAATTTGCAAACAAAAGAAAGGAAGGCCACGACTCACGTGGAAAAGGAACAACCGAACAGAAGAAACCGAAATTTGATGGGGAAAGAGTGGTGAAGCCATATCCAAAGCCAAGGAAGATGGTACGTGTTTCAAGTGTGGTGAGAAAGGACATTTCTCAAACGCGTGTCGTAAGGGTTTCAAGTGCTACCAATGTGGGGATTTCGGGCACAAGGCGAACGAGTGCACCACAAAGAAGAAGGAAGGTAGTGGGAGTGGGAGAAACGAAGCACCTCGAACTCGAGGAAGGGCTTTTCAAATGACTGAAGAGGAAGCTAGAGAGAAGGCGAATGTGGTGTCAGGTATATTTCTTGTTAATTCTCTACCCGCTTCTATGCTTTTTGATTCGGGGGCTACTTATTCCCATGTGTCACCTAATTTTGCAAAAAGACTACAATTACCTTTGCATAAACTTGAGTATGAGCTAGTGATAGATGTAGCGGGAGGTGCAAGCAAAATTGTGAGTAAAGAGATATCGCATGTAAAGGTGGAGTGTAGTGGAGCGGAATTTTGGGTCGATCTCATACTTCTGGATATTGGTGGATTTGATGTCGTGCTCGGAATGGATTGGCTTGCAAAGTATGATGCTGAAATTTTATGTAGAAAGAAGATGGTGAGAGTGAAGACACCAAAAGGCGAACCCATTCTTATTTATGGAGACAAAAGAAGAGTACCCACTAGTGTGATCAACGTGATGAAAGCAAGAAGATGTTTGAGGAAGGGTTGTCAAGCTTACTTAGCGTATGTGGTAGACACCGTAAAGGAAAAGAAGACTTGGGAAGATATTGAAGTAGTACGAGATTATCCCGAGGTTTTTCCCGATGATTTACCCGGTTTACCACCGGATCGTCAAGTGGAATTTCGTATCGACTTGGTACCCGGAACTGCGCCCTTAGCCAAAGCTCCGTATCGTTTAGCACCCGCAGAATTGAAGGAGTTGATGACTCAATTACCAGAGCTTCTTGATAAAGGTTTCATTAGGCCTAGCTCTTCCCCTTGGGGAGCTCCAATCCTATTTGTGAAGAAAAAGGATGGCTCCATGAGAATGTGTATTGACTACCGGGATCTCAACAAAGTGACTATCAAGAACCGGTATCCTTTACCTCGTATTGACGATTTATTTGATCAATTGCAAGGTGCGGGTTACTTTTCAAAAATTGATCTTCGGTCGGGTTATCATCAATTGAAAGTAAGAGATGAAGACGTAGAGAAAACGGCCTTTCGAACAAGATATGGGCATTTCGAGTTTCTTGTAATGCCTTTCGGGCTAACTAATGCACCCGCAGCTTTCATGGATCTCATGAATCGGGTGTGTAAGCCGTTCCTTGACAAGTTTGTGATTGTGTTTATTGATGACATCCTCATTTACTCAAAGTCGGAGGCGGAGCATAAAGAACATTTGAAGATGGTACTCGAAACTCTAAAAAGAGAGAACTTGTATGCAAAATTTTCAAAGTGCGAGTTTTGGATCGGGGAAGTCCAATTTCTTGGGCACGTAGTAAATAAAGATGGAATTAAAGTGGACCCGGCAAAGATTGAAGCGGTAATGAAATGGGAGAAACCGAAGAACCCAACCGAAATAAGAAGTTTTCTTGGATTGGCGGGATATTATAGACGGTTTATAGAAGGGTTTTCCAAGATTGCATGTCCGTTGACTTCGTTGACCAAGAAGAATGAGAAGTTTGTATGGACCGACAAACAAGATAAGGCGTTCGAGTTGTTGATGAATAAGTTGTGTGAAGCTCCTATTTTGTCCCTTCCGGAGGGCACCGAAGATTTTGCGGTTTATAGTGACGCGTCGGGTTTGGGCATCGGATGTGTTCTTACTCAGAGGGGAAAGGTTATCGCGTATGCGTCACGACAATTAAAGGAGCACGAGTTGAATTGTCCCACGCATGATAAGGAGTTGGCGGCGGTGATCCATGCCTTGAAAATTTGGAGGCATTACCTTTATGGCACTCAATGCAAACTCTTCACAGATCATCAAAGTTTGCAATATTTATTTAGTCAAAAAGACTTAAACGCGAGACAAAGACGGTGGATTGAAGTGTTCAAGGATTATGATTGTGAAATCCTTTACCACCCGGGTAAAGCGAACATTGTGGCGGACGCGTTAAGTAGAAAAGAAATTAGTGAGAAAAGAAGAGTTAAAGCATTAAGAATTGAAGTGGTATCCACACTAGTTGACATGTTGAAAAGTGTTCAAGAAAGAGCCCAAGAATAGGGTAACATTAAAGAAGAAAGACTTGGCAAGTCGGTGATCTTTGAGGAAAATTCTCACGGATTGAAAACATTTCAAAGTCGTGTTTGGGTACCGTTGTATGGTGGAAAAAGAGAATTGATTCTTGATGAGGCTCATAAGACCAAATATTCCATTCATCCCGGATGCACAAAAATGTATATGGATTTGAAGCCTTTGTATTGGTGGCCGACTATGAAAGTGGATATTGCAAAGTATGTCAACAAGTGTTTAACGTGCTCTTTAGTGAAAACCGAGCATCAAAGACCTTATGGGGATCTCGAGCCGTTGGAGGTCCCGGAATGGAAGTGGGAAAAGATCACTATGGATTTTGTTACCAAATTACCGCGAACAAGAAATGGTCACGATATGATTTGGGTCATTGTGGACCGGTTGACTAAAAGTGCATTATTTCTTGCGGCGAGAGAAACATGGCCTGTTGATAAGTTTGCGGAACTATATAAGGATGAAGTCATTCGGAGGCACGGAGTGCCATTATCAATTGTGTCGGATCGGGACAGCCGGTTTACATCACATTTCTGGAAAAGTATGCAAGAGGTATTGGGAACCAAGTTATGTTTGAGTACGGCTTATCATCCTCAAACCGACGGGCAAAGTGAGAGGACGATTCAAACGCTTGAGGATATGCTACGTGCTTGTGTGTTGGATTTTGGGGGAAGCTGGGATAGACATCTTCCTTTGATTGAGTTTTCTTACAACAATAGTTACCATTCATCCATAAAAATGGCCCCGTATGAAGCTTTGTATGGAAGGAAGTGTAGATCACCTTCATGTTGGTTACAAGCGGGAGAAAAGGTGTTGGTGGGGCCTAGTTTGATTCAAGAAACCGCGGAAAAAGTGGAGGTGATTAGAGAACGGATGAAGGCGGCCCAAAGTAGACAAAAGAGTTATGCCAATTTGAAGAATCGACCCATGACATTTCAAGTGGGAGATCAAGTGTTACTCAAGGTGTCACCTTGGAGAGGTATAATACGTTTTGGGAAAAGAGGAAAGCTTAATCCAAGGTATATTGGACCGTTGAATGTGTTGGAGAAGATTGGGAAACAAGCTTATAGACTCGAGTTGCCACCTGAGCTGCATGGAATTCACAATGTTTTCCACGTGTGCTATCTTAGGAAGTGGCTTGGGGATAAGGTCGACTTCCTACCTTTAGAGGAAATTCGGGTGGATGAAAACAAGAGACTTATGGAAGAACCGGAGGAGATTTTGGATAGGAAGGTTAAAAGACTAAGGAAGAAGATGATTGACTTGGTTCTTGTCAAATGGAAGCATTCGTCGGGAGCAAATCTCACGTGGGAAACGGAAGATGAAATGCGGAAGAGGTATCCACATCTTTTTGGAGCAGCCGAGATTCCGAGGACGGAATCTTCTTAAGGGGAAGGTAATTGTAACATCCTCTATCTAGGGTAATTAATTTATTGAATAATAGTAATAATAAAAATACTTGATAATCTAATAATCCTAATATTTAAATCATAACAATTAAATTAATGAATTCATTTTGAAGAAATAGTTAGTTTAGAGTAATTAATTAAGGGTTAGTATGGAAATACCATAGGAGGTTCTAGAAGGGGACTCTTATGCAAAGCTAGAACTTATAGTAGTGGTGGGGAGGGGCTTTTTGGCAAATATGCAAGAGTAAGTGGTGCTGGAGGGACTTGAGTGCAATTAAGGGAAAACTTGGAGCTTTAGTGGGGAGAAACCCCATTCCTTCTTTCATTTTTACGATTTTGAGAGAAGAGAAGGAGCAAGGGGGCGATTTCAAGAGGGATTCCAAGGGAGAAGTTCATTTCCAGCAAGATCTTGGTGAATTACATCAGTTCATTGAAGATTTAAGGTAAGAAATCTCATCTCTATGTTGGAAACCCACTATGTTGGGAAGATTGAGTTCAAATTCGGGTTTCATGGTTGGGGGAGATGAACTCTATGATCCCAAAGGTTTAGCATATGAATTCTAGTGATTACCTCTTTTCAATTCAATGGTTTCATGCTTGGAGAATCATTTGAATGTTGGTTGATATCCATGAACCCTAATTTTTGGGGAAAAACCCACTTATGGGTGGAACCTTGATAATTTGGATCAACTTACATCTTAATGAATTCTATGAAGAGCATAAGTGAATTCCTAATGATTTCAAGTTATTGGAGGAAGGATTTCATTATTGATTTGTCATTTGATTGGGTTAAATTGGATACTCCTTGGATCTAAGCTCATGGAGTGAATTTGAAATGATAACATGGATTTGATTCAATGGAGATGATAATGGATGGTTAGGAAGGATGTAATGATGTATTATTTTGAGTTAGAATAATGTTATTTCAATGGTTATGAGTTTGGAGAAGTGTTGGACCTTGATTTGGGTGAAAAGGAGTGAAAATGACCAAGAACCAGAGTTGCAGCAGGTCTACACGACCCGTGCAGGGTCACACGACCCGTGTGAGTGGGTCTGAGTTCTCGGATTTAAGCTCACACGACCCGTGTCAAAGGACACGACCCGTGTCAGCCTGTACAGTCCTGAATAGTTGGATTTTGACCTTTTAGGGCTGGGATGTTGAGTCTAATGATCAAGTTAACTCTTAGGACATGTTTAACTAAGATTTTACTCTTAATTAGTGAAGTTTAACTAGTCTAGAGTTAATTGTAATGTCGAATATTATTTCTTGTAGGAGAGGAGTAATCAAAGTAAAGCAAGGATTAACATACTACTTTGGGACGTAAGAGAGGTGAGTTATCGGGAGTACACATCCCCCTTTTTACTTGATGTTTTATTACAACTATCATGCATACTTCTATGTGTTAAATGTTGCATAAACCTTATGTGTGCATAACATCAAAATGAGTCTTTTCGATGTAAATCTTATAAATAATACAAAGAGGTTTTGAGAAACATTTGGACATCCTATTTGTGCATCACATTACATGTAGGATGGGGTTTGACTGTGAGATGCCTTTTTGACGAGTTTGACCCTTCTCTAAAACAAAGAGGGTGAGGAGTTTATAAGAGTTTGACCCTTCTCTAAAATAAAGAGGGTGAGGAGTAGTTCCCGACATTAGGGAATTTGCATGAGGGAATTGCTACCCCTCATGAGGCTAGTGTAATGGCCACTAGTCTTAGTTTCAACCCATACGGGAATCAAGTATTATGCTCCGTGCGTTTGCTTGTGAACTTAGGTGGGTGCCATTGAGGTGAGATGGACTTTATGAGGTGGACATGGGTGGGGATAGTTGCATTGCATATGCATATCATGACTTTCTATTTTGAGAAAACCTTATGAAGTTTTATCTTAAATCTATATAAGTGTAAAAGATATTTTTGGAGGTTGCCTCGGGTGTTAAGGTTATCCTTTCCACTCATAATGAGATAACCTCGGGTAACTCACTAGGCATTTCCATTGCCTAACTGTTTTGATGTGTACTCAGGTTAAGACTAGGAGATTAAGGCGAGGCGGGAATTTTAGAAGACCACGGGATGTGTGGCCATTTAAACCTTGTTTTTGTACTTAAATTATGATACCTCCTCGCTATACATTGTTAAACAACTTTCAATTTTTTGATGTTTTTGGGACCGAATTTCCGCGATGATGAAACTCTTTTTGAATTAATGAAGTTATATTTGAAGGTAAATGTTTTAAATTATTAAACCCTAGCGAGGGGTGTCACATCATCTCTAATTGATGTGCCGGTAAACCACACACGCTCCATCAACAATGATAATACCCGGGAAACCCATTGCAACTCTTTATGAACCCCAATTGGCGTGCCGGTAAACCACACACGCTCCACCAATGTTTCATAAAGTGCAATGTGCAATTTCATGGATTAGCACCAATTCACATTTTTCCTAAAGTAACTAGATTTGGGTTTTATTTAGCTGTTCCAGTACTTTGAATAATATCATTATACTTTTAATGAGATTAGGCGGTCCTATCAAACCCGTTCGGCTAACGACCCTCCACTGAGCAGGCGAGCGGTGGACGGGAGTGTTCACCCATTAGACCGCCATTTTATAGGCAGTCTCCTTATACCCACTTTATAGATTAGCTTCGTGAATGAGGCCTACTAATGATTTGACTAACCATTTTAATCTTATACATATAATAATAACTTCCTAATTATAATATATATAAGATGTAATTTCTTAAACCTTTTAAAAAATTGTTTCTGGTTTATCTTTTAATTTATTATCGATTTAAGCTATTAAATTTAAAATTAAATTAAACCATTTAAAGACGATTTAATTATCTTTTAATTAACCAATTAATTAAATTAATTAAATTTGATATTTTAAACCTTTTAAAATATTTCTAGATTTTATCTATTAATTTTCGCAATTTAAAACAATTAAATCGAAATTAATTAAATCCTATTAATTATCTTTTAATTAAACAATTTAATTAAATTAATTAATTTTGCAGATAGGTGTCACAAAATAATCAAATTAATTTAAACCTATCATTATCCCCTAATTTTCGAATTTTAGGTTAAGAGGTTTAAGGTTTTATCTATTTAAACAATTAAAGTTACCAAAAATAGAAAGCCTACTAAACCCTTCCTAAATTCACGCCAAGCAGGAGGGAGGGGCCAGGGTTTTCGAAACCCTAACCATAAAATTCGAATTGGCCTTATTAGTGTTTAGAAACAATAAACCCTAATTTTCAGGAAAGCGAATTGCAATAAGCTAAAAAAATAAGCTAGGTTAAAGAAACAAATACTTATAAAAAATAACGAAGGAAATTTTTTGACATGTAATGAATACATTTAGGATATGTTTGACAAACTAACTGAAAAGCTACTGGGTAGCTAGAAAGCTAGCGACCAACTGAAAAACTAGCTGCAGCTGAAAAGCTAGCTGATAATAAATTATGTTTGGTAAAAACTATTTGTATAACTAGCTAGAAAACATAAAATGACATACACAAAATTTATCAATACGTTTATATCTATATCCCATTATATTTTGAAGTGTAAATTTGGAAGATTTTGAAAAAGCTACTTTAGATGTTACTCATACTAGCAGCTTAAAAGACTAGTTTATATGCTAGTTTATAAGTTTAGTTTTTTGTATGCCAAACATGTATAATAAAAAAACTAGGAAAAGAAGCTAACTTACAAGCTAGATGTGGTGTGCCAAATACAAATCTCTATAAATCCAAATCATTTAACGAATTTAAAATCTCATAAGATAAATCCTACGATCCAAAGGCTATGTAACTGATTTTGCTCATTAATGACGTCAAGGATGATGTTTATCCCCAATATAGAGTATATATATTATGACATCTCCTGTCCAACCCCATTTATGAGTTTAACTCTGTTTATGGAGTTAAAATGCTCACCAACTCAATTTCCAATTCTAAACATGAAGTTTTGACCAAAATAATTAAAAATATACACTAATACTATTCACCAACTCCATGTTTTCGCATTAAAATGGAGTTAAAAATAAGAGTAAATTACAGTTTTGGTCCCTATGGTTTGCCCAATTTTTCGCATTAGCCCCTGAACTAGAAATCCCACGGTCTTGCCCTTGTGGTTTGTATTTACTAACAAATTTGGTCCTTAGTCCATGTCAAAAGACAATTTTACCCTTTTTATTTCTTTTTCTTTTTCTTTTACCACTTTATTTCTTTTTAACTATTAAAAAAAAAGAAAAGAAAAAACCAACCCCCACCCCAATTACCCCACCGACTTCTCTCTCTATCTGTCTCTCTTTCTCTCTTCTCTCTCTCTCTCTCTCTCTCTCTCTCTCTCTCTCTCTCTCTCTCTCTCTCTCTCTCTCTCTCTCTCTCTCTCTCTCTCTCTCTCCATCAATTGACAATGGTCATCACATAAGAAATCGCCAGGAGATATGTGAAATGATCCCAATTCATGACCAATCAAATTTGGGGTTCTTCTATTGGAAACTACAATTCCATGAAGTAAATCAATATGTGTAAGGTTAGGGAATCTAAAGAACATACGACCAGATATAAGGAAATCCCAATCGAAAACCCTGAGTGATCTTACCAAACGGCCTTGGAGATTCAACCACCGTTTTCAGACTAAACAATTAGAGTTCCGTTGTGATGTTTCTGGATGTTTAGAGAGGATGTGGAGGAGGATCTCGTCAGAAAGGAGAGGAGTAAAATCATCGGATACAACAATTTGGGGGAAATCAAAAGCCAGGATCTTGCTGATGTTCGTGGGAGGTTGTAGAGGAGAAGAAGCAACAGTGACATCGTCTAGGTATGGTGGCGAAGAGGGAAGGTGTCTGTTGGATAAGGAAAGTCAACGTAATGTAGCGTAAACAACATGATCAAGAACTTTTTTCGTTCTTCAACCAGAGATTTGAGAAATTTAATGGCCAACAATGGCGGCTATTGTCAATTGAGAGAGAGAGAGAGAGAGAGAGAGAGAGAGAGAGAGAGAGAGAGAGAGAGAGAGAGAGAGAGAGAGAGAGAGAGGCCGGTGGGGTAATTGGGGTGGGGGTGGGTTTTTTTTAATAGTTAAAAAGAAATAAAGTGTTAAAAGAAAAAGAAAAAATAAATAAAAAGGGTAAAATTGTCTTTTGACATGATTAAGGACCAAACCTGTTAGTAAATACAAACCACAGGGACAAGACCGTGAGATTTCAAATTCAGGGGCTAATGCAAAAAAATGAGGCAAACAAGAGGGACCAAAACTGTAATTTACTCTAAAAATAAAGTTACTTTAACAATGAAGCAAGGCTAAAGATCAATCATATTAAAAAAGAGAATTGGTGTTTTGCCATAGATATACCCGGGGTAAAACACTAAAACGACTCCGAATCCAAAGTAATAAAGGATCAAACAAGGATTTACAGAATTTACAGATGATCATATTCAATTCCTTATTCCCCATACCCGACAACGAACAACTTGAGAGAATTGGAAAAAAGTGTTGCCAATTTTTGGCGCCAACGATGATGCCTGCGTCTAGTCCCTCAAAGGTACCTTTTCTCACAGCTATGGACAGACGAAGCTTCTAATTATAAACTATAGAGTCTTTCCCTATGCGATTTACCTTGTGAACGGCAGCATTATACTGACTGCATATTCACTGGTGTAAATTGTAAAGCGTAGATCTTGTGACAACTCCGCATCGTCTTCAACGATGTCTAAGCTTCGTAGACATCGATTTCTCAACCTGAAGCATCTGTATTATTTCTGTCATCGGAAACGACAGATTTGCGCATCAAAACTTAAGACCAGTTTCGATTTCTCATTGTCTGTTATCGACTTTCTCAATTTCTGGTTGTTCCCCCCAAGTGTTTGATAATATTCCTGAACCAGATAATGCCGTTTAGCTATTGTTTTTGTTCAACCGCGTCGTAGAGTTTGGGGGATTTTAGACTGTTAGGTGTCTGGATATGGAGAGCCCGATACCATATAGCAAAGGGTTGCAGA
The DNA here is from genome assembly GCA_023525715.1 of Cichorium intybus. Lineage (NCBI taxonomy): Eukaryota > Viridiplantae > Streptophyta > Magnoliopsida > Asterales > Asteraceae > Cichorium > Cichorium intybus. The sequence continues at coordinate 124,429,333 of CM042011.1, read as the reverse complement.
AACATTCGATCATGAAACAGTCGCGAAGTGGATATGAACCATCTGACACCGAAACAGAACGAAATGAACCTCCATGGAATCAATTCAATAAAAAAAGCATTGAATTGAATTCCGGAATCCATAAGATGAGTTCCGATTTGAATCCTTTGAGACTCAGTAGAAGACACTCTTCAAAATTCGATCCCGAAGGTCTGCCGCCTCCACGACGACACAGCAAATCTCCTTACAAGACACGACGAGACGACGGAAACCCCCGGTCACCATCTCCCGGTCCACTTCCGCTTCCACCCGGCCGGAATATCAGTCCGTTTTCGAAATCTGAGCGTCGGCGACACGTTTCACCGTTCGTACCTTCCAGAGGGGACGATCAATCGGACAACAACAAGCAAAAACACAAACTATCCAATCATGAAAGTTATCGGGAAGTGAATTACGCTAGAACATTATCAGCACCTAGACTCCGACCACGAGACAAAGACCAAAGGGTAAAACGGAGAGACGAAAGAAGCAGAACACCTCCATTACGGAGAAGTATCACTCCACGAAAAGACAAAGAACTAAACTCCAAAAACGCCCCTTCTGTCGGCGAGATCAACGAAATGGTCGCAAACGCAAAACTCGCTAAAAGTCCAGTCCGACGAGTTCCGGTATTCGACAGCACCGACTCTCTTCCCGGCGGCGATATCTTCTTTTCTCGCGACTATCCACCCGTCGCAAAACCGATCAAACCGAAGCTCTTCATAGACAGAAAACCCGACCCGATTCAGCTATATAAACCAAACACAATACCTAATTACAACACTCCTGGTTTATCTTCAACTAGTCCGTTAACTCCGACGACTATCATCTCGACGTCTGCCGTAAGTAGACAAAGTAGTAATATAAGCGATGCGAGTGCGAAATCAACCGGAAGTTCATGGAAGTTCACTGCAAGTCGCCGGAAAAACCAGACGGATACGTGGTTTTCGTGTATCGGGAAAGGTTCTTGCCGTACGACTAAAAAGTCTCCCGAAAGAGCATTTGATGAAGCTTCGTTTATCGAAAAGGCTTTTGTAGTTGAAAACGTTAGACAATTTTGGGCAGATAAACATCAACCTTCTTCTTTAGATGGATTCACTTGCCATAAACAAGAAGCCCTGCAACTTAAACAACTGGTAAGTATTTATTTCTAGGTTCTTAATATATGAATGTAACAGTTTATTGTCCTTTTTTGTTAAATTTATTATATTTTGTTATAAAGATTTTTACCATGTTGGAATTTAGGTGTCCCAAGAAATATTTCCACATATTCTTTTGAAGGGACCTCGAGGTTCAGGGAAAAAAGCTTTGACAATGGCTTTATTACGTGAGATATATGGAGATGCTGCCCGAAATGTAATTTTATTTTTAATCATTATAATACTTTTCCGCTTTATAATTTGTACCAATTTAATTTGTTTTTTTGCAGATATCTCATGATTTAAGATACTTCCAGATTCAGGTATGTTAACAAAATTTCCTAGTGGATTAAGTTATGAAAATTGTGTTCTTAAAGGTAAGTTTCCATAATTACCCTTATCTTCCCATAAATTAATCAATTCACTTTTCTTCCAAAATCAGGATATTTTTCTTTTTATTTTTTTAAACCAGCAGTATGGGAATAATAAAAATCATACATAAATTTGAATGAATGTTAAATGACTCCTTCTTTTATTAATGTTTTTTTCTTTCTCTAATTGAGGTAATCATTGTATTTATTTACAACGTTTTTGTAAACAAACTTCAAAATTGTTAATTGGTTTTATTATTTAAACTTATTTTCAAATTATCTTAAATTTATGTTACTAATGTTATCTTTTAGATTATTTAAAATTTTAAAACTTTTTAATATGATAATTTACAGTTTTACTTTGTAACTGTTATTAAATAAATGGTAATATGTTATTTGTCAAATTTGAACACGAGGGTAAATTAGTCATTTATTCAAGTTCAGATAGTGTATTCAGTCCATAAAAAAAAAATATTATACAGCAAAACTTTACTCACACACATATTTTTATCCATTCAGTACACATTATCATTTCAGAACTTACTAGAAAAAAAAAAAAAAAACAAAACAAAACAAGGCGAATTATTTAAAATTTCACTCCACATTATTATATATATTTTTATCATTCTTTTTATAGGAAACAAGGCTTACTCAAGTGGCTGTACCAATAACTTCAAGTATTCACCATGTAGAACTTAATGTATACATGGAAGCTAATGCTAGATACGCCTTAATGGCTTCAGTCAAACAAATAACTACCAACCATTCAGTTGCACCTGACATCAGCACGGTTAATTCAAAGCCGGATTTTACAGGTTTATTCATTTTCACTAAAAATTGAAAAAAATAATCATGATCCAAATTTAGAGTGTTGTTCCATTTGTCTTTCTTTTACAGTGATGGTTCTTTATGATGTTGATAAAGCTGATGAAAGCATTCAGCACTTAATAAAGTGGATCATGGATTGTTATTCAGATGTTTGTAAACTTGTCTTATGTTGTCATGATGATGTCCGTGTTCTTGAACCCGTGAAAACTCGGTGCCACGTCATCAAACTTGATTCTCCAGTATCCCACGAAGTAAGTGCTTCGTTTTAGTTATTGTGAAAATTGTTTGTTGGAATGTAAGGGTAAAATGGTCATTTACATGATTTTGTAAAATGAAATTTCAGATTATGGAAGTGCTTATTCAGATAGCAAGAAAAGAGGGATTTGATTTGCCAATGAAATTTGCTGCAAAGATTGCGAATAAATCGAAACAGAATTTAAGGAAAGCAATTATGGCTCTTGAATCTTGCAAGTCTCACAAGTAAGTTTTTTTATTATGTAGTTTTGTTAGTAAAAATATATTTATATTAAATAATTTTTTTTTTTTAATTATAAGGGCAATTGTGTATGCAGCTATCCTTTTGTTGAAGATCAACCAATTGCAATTGGATGGGAAAATGTCCTTATTGACCTTGCTGCTGAGATTCTAGCTGATCCATCACATAAGAGGCAAGTTTTTTTTTTTTTTTTTTTATAATGTTTTAATTAAATTTCAATTTTATTTTCTAAAAAAATTTAAACTTTATGGTTGTATTTTGCCAGGCTATTTCTTGTACGTGGAAAGCTACAGAAACTTCTGGTGGAATTTGTTCACCCAAAACTGATTCTTCTGGTAAATAAAAAAAAGAAAAAAAAAAAAAAACTATCTTTCAGTAAAAAAAAATTATATTCTAAATTCTAATAAGATCCACATTCATTATTCAAAATGTTAAATTATAATGTTTCCACACATCCAGAAACTCATTGAACAGTTCTTAAAGGGCGTTGAAGCTACCACTAAAAGGGAACTATATTATTGGCATGGTTATTATGTAAGTTCCAATCTTTTTACCATTTTTATTTTTTTTACCATTTTTATAAATAATTGTGACTAAAATTTCAAGCCAACCTACAGGATAAGAGACTCCCAGTTGGTACAAGCGCCTTACTAAAATTAGAAGGTAATAAAGATAAAAGATAAATCAAAGTCTTTCATATACATTTAATTGGGATTTTATAATAAACAAATAAAAGAAAGTAGGTTGCTATTTTGGTTGCCTAACTATCATTGTTCCAACTATGCAGAGTTTGTTGCCAAATTCATGAGTATACACCGAAAGAATTTAAATAATCGTCAGTAATCAAACCTAAGTATTGGAGGTTACTTTCAAGGAAGCATAAAATAATGGTAGAGTTATGGAGATTGCAACATTTTCTTTTTTAAAAAAAATGTTTGGTGTGAAATTAAAGATTTACCCATCTTAATCATTCGGAATAGATTGATTGTGTTGTTTTGGGTCCTTTTTAATATTTTGTTTATGTTTAAGAGAAATTTGAATTTAGGAAGTTTAAATCAATCACAAAGTAGTACATAAGAGCTCATTGATAAAATGTATGAGTGTAAGTATTCGTGACGCTTTTTGGTACTTAATTTGACGACTTGCTACACACTTATACATATGGTGTGTCTATTAGCATACCCTAAAAAAATTTAAGAGTGATTGTTATTCATGTGTTTTCAACCATATACAATGTGCCTAGTTCTGATACTCATAATATGATAAATATGAATAAAATGTAAATAGTTTGAGGGTAGTTAGAACTCAAGAATTTGGGGAGTTAGGAATTTGCACATCAATACAATGATAGTTGGGATTTTGTTTGAATAAGGGCAAGCCCAGGAAACAACTTTGACAAGTCCGACCCATGACCAAACCAAATAAGGTTCGGTTTAATCGGTTTTGGTTTATTCGGTTACGGTTTAATCGGATCGGTTTACCAGTTAAACCAAATAAACTTTGGTAAGAAAAAATAGGCATAAATTTAAAAAAACAAAATCACTAATTGGGCTTACCGGTTTAACTTTCGTAAGAAAAAAATGGGATCGGTTTACTGGTTTAATAGTCGGTAACTGAGGTATAGCTAATTTATAAAGTGGAAAAAAAGGACGGTAAAAAACAAAGACGATCTCAAAAAGTCAAATGAGTATGTCGAATTGGACTAATCAGGCTTTATACATACATACTTCATTGTAACTTATTAACGATCGTAACTTATTAACGAGTTATAAAAATTTCCTATTAACAAATATATATGAATTAAGATATAAAATATTAATTTATAAAAATAAAATATAAAAATATATTAATTAATAATTTATTCTGTTTAACCAAAATAATTAAAATTTAACCAAAACCAAACCGAATAAGGTATCCTTATTCGGTTAACCAAACCAAATTAACCGAAAACCAAATAACACAAACCAAACAACCCAAACATCATTGGGTTCGGTTCGGTTATTCGGTTTCAATTTTTTCTAACATCCCTAAAAACGGCTGCCTGACAACATGAGCTATCACAGTCCATTCCCAAATTAGTAATTTCCACTGCAAGGGTTATTGATGTCCATTGATCTTGTCATTCCTTGTGTTTGAGATCAACCTCGTCTTATACATATGTATACTCTGCACCACTACTAAGCTTGTATTAGATTACAATTTGAACCACTTTAGACACTCGTTTCAATTACAGAAGCAGATCATATGACACTAAAATCATCGATACTGATTATTCTAACACATACACTTTGAAGGTTCAATATTCAAATATTATATTCCACTAATGCGTCAATTCTTGATAAAGAGTTTTCTATTTATCAATATTCAATTATCATGTTAACTCAAGGCTCAAACCTCAAGATCAATGTGGAATAAACCCGAAGACTCTTTGAAAAGTTTCAAGATCCTCATCTTTTTATTTTGTATGATTTTATGAATTTTTTATTATCTAACCAAAATATCGGTTTTTGCAGTAATTGCATTCATGTTTTTCACTTTAAATAATCATAAAATAATAATTATTTTCTCAAACAACTAAAATGATGATTGCTACTTCGCATTGTATTAATCACTTATTGTAAATACACCCATAATCACATTCTCGAATATAATGAACTTATTAAATTTCGAAAATGTTATTGTTTGTGCATGGCAATAGTTATGTTACTTCTTATAAGAATCAAAATGACAATGTTGTGCTTCACGGGCCTTGTAAACATATATTTTGGTTGTAATTTTGGTTGAAAGTGTGATCAAAACGACCGCAACGTATGCTTCTGGCGAAAAAAGTGCATAAAAGATATTTATGTCTATTGTGTCTGTAGGTGGAGTTTAATGAAGTTATCAGGACATGCACAAAAAGACTATAGACATGAGTCAAATGTGACTTGAGAATTGACAACACGAATAGATATCGAATTGTCTCACTAGAGCAAAGAAACCCAACATCCAAAATCAATTAGATAAGTGTTTGGTGTAGGCTGACGGTTGTTAAGCCCGAAGCCCTACATGAACCAAAGGTTATACGATACTTGAAAGGAACAACTAACATTTTTCTGGCTCATAGTGCTAATACACAAGTAAAGGTTTGGTTGGCTATGAATACTCAGACCATTGTGGCTATCTAGTGAAACGAATTTCAGATGCATGTTATATCTTTACTTTATTCGGTTGTGTTATAGGTTGGAAGTCAACTCTATAGTCTACTGTTGCCTTGTCTACAACTGAAGCAAAATACATGTCAATGACCAAAGGAATATATAGTGTATACAACTAAACAATCTCATTAAGAGTCTTGGGTTGAATGTGGAGAAACATATATTGTATAGTGACATTCATTGTGCTTTGTCTTTGCAAAGAATTTAGTCTATCACGGGAAGACAAAACACATTGATTTCACTTTGAATTTCATTCATGATATTCTAGATGAAGATAAATTCTCTATCCTAAGATAGACACCAAGGATAATCCGACGGATATTGTAACAAAGGCGTTATCAACAGAGAAGTTCAAGCATTGCTTGGACTTGGTAGATGTTCATAGAAAATAAGCCCCTTAAGGAAAAATGTCATGAAGGGGTCAGAGTTTTTGGTTTTTGGAGTTTGGAGTATACTTAAATTAAAGTGGAGATTGTTAAATGCAACTTGAGAATTGACAACCTGAATGGATATTGACTTGCTTTAGTAAAGCAAAGAAACTAATCCCCCTCCCCCTAATCAAAGAGAGAAATGTTTGGAGTAGCTTGAGAACTATGTAATTAAACGTATGGTAATCTGAAGAACTCAATAAGCGATGTGTTTTCCATTTTGTTTAAATGTTTCAGGTACTTACGGTGATGTCGGGAAGGGTATGACGTGACCACATGGCATCGACATCCGCATTTATAACTTCCGCTGTTATTTTTCTTTTATTATGTTTATGACTGGATTTACAGAACCTAAATGAATGTTTTATGAACGAATGGTTTGGAACTTAATAATATTATTATCATGTAATTGTAGAAAAATTTTGGCTTGAATTTTTGGGATGTTACATATTTTTTTTTTTTTGAAAAACTTGAAACTATTTGCTGACATAATTTAAATATTTCGTAATTGTGAAAAAACGTGATTAATTGATCATTTTAAAACTTTTAAATGAGCTATATAGAATAATGGGCAAATTGCAAAAAAGTCATTATGTTTACATAAATGTTTGATTTTGACACTGTATATTTTTTTTTTTTGCATTTAAGTCATTAAGTTTTCTAAATAGTTGCAATTTTGACCATTTGACTGATCATCCCAGTTGCCAACTGACGTGGTATGATGATGTATCAGTATTTGATGACGTCATACTGACGTTGCATGATGATATTTTCTACTTTAGCATAATTTTTTATTTTTACGTATTTGACTATTAAGATAAATAATGACCCAATTAACAAATCCACACATATATAAACCATAATTACCACTTCTACTAAATATATATTTTACACTTTTAACATAATTATCAGTAGATAGTATATACAATCACCGTATATTATCTTACTTTCAAATCAATTTTTAAAAGCATGCTTTGAATTTCTTTCTATGATTATTAGTATATAGTATATACAATCACTCTATATAATTTTACTTTCAAAATATTGTATTTGTATTCTTAAAAAACAAAATAAAATACATCATCCCTTATAATTGTTGTTTTAAATATTGCTTCAAAGAAACTATGGTCATGATAACAGTCCGTTTGACCGGTCAAATGGTCAAAACTGAAACAAATTGAAAAACTTAGTGACTTAATTGCCAAAAAAATAAACACAGTGTCAAAATTAAGATTTTTTGTAAACTTAGTATCTTCTTGTAATTTACACTACGAATAATTACAAAATTGATCTAAAAATTCGCTGTATTCCTAAGTTTTTTTGTTTTTTTTTTTGGAACAGCAAATATAATCCTATCTAATCTACTCCTAAATTATACCTTAATTTCCAACTATGTCTCTGCCGAGGCTTGAAAACAAGTTATAAAAATTATAATTTTTCAAAACAATCAAATAAGGATCGGAACTTTAAATTTTAATGCTTAAAACTTGAAAACAAGTTCGAGTAATATATATAATCTTCGCCTGACCGTTGCAATTTTGTATGGAGCAATTAAATGTTAAAGATTCTGTGGTCGTAATTGGTGCAGAGAGCGATGGTCATTCGCAACGAGAGAAAACTTTAAGCGGTTGTTTTCACCACAAGCCATGGAGAGGAGGGAAGGAGTCTTGTTCCAAACTTTCTCACGGGATGATCTTCTTCTTCTTCTACATTTCTCCTTTCCCTCTCTGATTCCTTTGCTCCAATTCCACCACATTTAAAGGTACAATTCATGTCCACATGTTTCTTTCATCGATCTGGAACTTTTACTGCATCTGCATTCGATGAATTGTTTTTTTGTTTGTGATTTTTGGAATTCGAGGCTTGATTCGGTTACGTTAGAATGTTTCACATTCGACTTCGATTGCTATTACGCTTTCATTCTAATTTAATTTGTTCATCACAACGGCAAGCATGTCTACGCGATGAATGTTGTTTCCATTGAGGTTTGGTTTGGTTATGTTAGGTTGTTTCACATTTGAAGTCGCGTGTGATTATGATTCAGGTTCAATTACTTCGTTTCGCAGGTTCTAGGGCTTTAATTTGTAGTACACAAACTAATTGTTCGATTTGGCGTTCATATATTCTGAATGCATACCATGCATCCAATTGTTAGGGCAAATACGAATAGATTCTCTCTTATTTTACGAAAGAATAACCATATGACTAAACTTCAATATTCAAAATTGTTAGAAAATGTAATGTTCAATACTTCAATTCAAGTATTGTGATTAATTACATACTATCGAAATTTATGTTTGTTGTTACAGATCTTTTAATGGTGCAATGCCTACATTCACAACAGTGGCTTTGGATAGTTTAATAGAACCAAAAGCTTCTAAGCTGGCATCATCAAGGAACACCAAACCTGAACCAAACCTGGAAACAAAAACTGTTAACTCCATTATCACAAGACAAAGTAGTGGAATTCACAGCACTGATGGAAAATCCGAATTGGGAAACAACACAATAACATTTGATAGAAAGCATCATTGGAATCAAATCTCACCTGCTCTTTATGCTACACCTGAACCAACACCACTTCCAGATTCCCCATTATCATTCCCTTCATCACCTTATGTTGTTGACCATAAACGACGTGGACCAAGACTTTCCAAGACTTATTCTGCTTTTCTTCATCGTGAAGTTGATGATGGAAAAGTTGTTGAAATTGGGAAAAGTTTAGAAGCAGAAGATGTTGGATCTAGCAAGGTTCTTGATAATGGTGATAGTAAAAATTCCCATATCAAGTTTCTTGATAATGGAGATCTTGGAAGAATTGTAGAGGACATTGGATCTAAAAAGGTTGTTAATATCACGAATAATGCAGATGGACATGATCATTTAAGAAAGCATGATACATTGGAAAGAGAAGGTGAGGTAGATGACTTTTTTGACCCTCATGATTCAATGAGTGCAAGGAGTGGAAGTGATGGGGAAACTAATCATGTAGTGGTAGAACGGTCTTTAAATGCCCACACTCCATTTGCTGAGTTTTATGATGCTTGGGGAGGTAATCTGATTTCATTCTTGTTAGTATCATTTTATATTTTATGCTATCTTTTTATTCTTTATATATATATTATGGTAAGCTTTCCCAACATAAATGGTCAACTGCTGCTATGAAGTTAAAAGGGTTAAATGCAAGAAATGGCAAAGTACTTTCATTTATTTGTTTATTATAGCATCCTACTTTTTTTTTTCTATTACAACATTGTTTCTGAAACATATACTCAATTATAGCATTGTCATCCAAATACAAAACAATTTTAAATGGTATTATTAGATTATATTTGTCAAAGTATAATGTCCTACTTAGGAAAAAAAAGCTATTTCTCGGGTAGATTTTCAAAAGAAAGTACAATGCTAAATCGGGTAGATTTTTTTAGTAAAATGCCTTCATAATGATAAGGCTAAATTACAAATTTGGTCCCTGTGTTTAATTGTTTTTCTTTTTTTGGTTTAGGTCCAAAAAATAATCTTTATGCAATTTTGGTTTTATTTCATGCTTTTGGCCCCTCTGACTCACACCATTAAGAAATGAAAATTGAATCTTTAGAAATGAATATTCTACGTCTTCTTTATTATCGTTATAATATTTTATGACTAAATGACAAATTTGGTCCCTGTGTTTAACTGTTTTTTTTGGTTTAGGTCCAAAAAGTAATCGTTATTGCAATTATGGTCTATATCTCATGGTTTCCTAATGCTTTTGGTCCATATGACTCACACAATTAATAAGTGGACGTTAAATTTTCCAAAATGACAATTCTACCCCTTCTTCATAATCGTATAAATATTATTATCTATTGTCCCAACACCCTATCGTTCTAAAATGACTATTCTACCCCTTCTTTATATACTCTAAAAAAAATCGAAAGTACAATGCTGTAATAGAACGAAATAAAAGTAGGACGATGCTATAATACACAAACAAATGAAAGTACATTGCTATTTCTTGCATGTTGACAAATCAAAATCACACCCATGTTACAACACTACGGAATTGCTGATTCCAGTTGCGTTATTTCCACAGAACTGGCAACCGAGACCGGAATCCAGCATACAGCAACTGACGTCGAGGGTGAATTACGTGAAATGCGTTCCGGATTTCTGTATGAGATGGAGAAAAGAAAGCAAGCAGAAAGCCGATTAAATGATATGAAAAGTCAATGGGGGCGTATTCGGGAACAATTAGCCATTGTTGGCTTGAATCTTCCATTAGATCCTACAATCTTGGAAGATGAACCAGCCAATGATCCTGGAGAAGAGATATGTCGCCAGGTGGATCTTTTACGGTTTGTTTCCAGTTCCGTTGGGAGGGGAATTGCAAAGGCGGAAATTGAGGAGGAAATGGAATCGCAATTGCAGTCTAAGAACTTTGAGATTGCAAGGTTGTTGGATCGTGTGCATTACTATGAGGCTGTCAATCATGAAATGTCTCAGAGGAATCAAGAAAGTGTTGGTGAGTTTTGTTAACTGTTAGGTGGATGGAATTGGAATTCGTGATTCCGTTCCGTGGCTGGTTTGGTTGCTAAATGGACGGAATTATGTTCCTTTGGAATCCTTCAAATCCCATGTTTGATGGATTTCATTGTTCCTAGGGAACGGTGGAATTGGAATTTGTGATTCCATTCCATGGCTGGTTTGGTTGCCAAATGGACGGAATTCAATTCCTTCGGAATCCTTCAAATCCCATGTTTGATAGATTTCATCGTTCCTAGAGAACGGCGGAAGGAATTCAATTACATTCTTCATTTTTCTATTAGAAGACCAAAATACCCTCATTTTTGGTAAATTACCATTTTCGTCCCTTCATTCTAGTTTTCTCAAATTTAACCCTCATTGTCCCTGAAAAGTTTATCTGTCACACTTTTGGTCCCTGGGTCCTGTAGCTTAACGATACGACTGTTAAGTCCATGGAAAATTACGAATTTGCCCTCATCGTCTTCATCGATCATTTGTAGAAAACCATGAATTTTACCTTCTTCAATTCTTCGCCTCCTACATAAAGATGAAGAAAATCAGGGCAAGTTCGTCATTTTCCATGGACTTAACGAGGGTTAAAATTGAGAAAATCATAGGGACAAAAATTCAAAATTGTAATTTACCCTTATATATCGAAATAAATAAAAATGAAAAATTCAATTATGTATATATTTACAAATTACAATGAACAAAACATATTTAAATATAAATAAAAAAATTCGAATATTATTTGATATTACTATCGACTTCCTTTGACAGATTCCATTAAACATTCTACAAACCAGACAATTCTTAAAACATTTTTAAGGGTTGTGCTATATGTACCCCCCAACACACACATTCGGGGGGGGGGGGGGGGTACACATAGTAACTTTGTGTGTGTAATTTGCATTTTTTGGGGGGGTGCGGATAGAATCACCCCATTTTTAAATTAATTTTTAAATTTTTTTTATAGAAACAATGCGACGTCTTAGGCAAAAAAGGAAGAAAAGACAAAGGTGGATTTGGGGTTCAATTGGTGTTGCAATTACACTTGGAAGTACTGCATTAGCTTGGTCTTACCTACCAACCACAAAACCATCATCATCTTCCCCAAAAACTTCCCACTGATCACCAGGTAAAATGCCAGAAATAGCAACCTACTTTCATTTCTTCTTATTACAACAACAAAAATCCACTCAAAGTACGTTGCTATTTCTTGGTGCAGGTGTCTGGTGACAGCTGGCATTAGCATGGAGGTAAAGACAATTTTGTAGTATATATATAATATATATATACAAGTACATAATACACACTTTTTTTTCGGCGGTAATAACACATTTTTGGCAGTAATAAAAACATGGTAATTACAGTTTACATTACATGAATGTAAACGAAAAATTACATGTGTAAGTTGCTGACGTATGCATAAATGCATGAAAGCTTGTGGGATGATGATGATGGAGTGGAAAAAGATATCTAGAATTACCTGTGTAATTATGGATTTTGAATTTCTTTTCATTTGAATCCGATTTATACTGTTAAATTAAGTTTTACGCATGTCGAATTAAAAAAAATCTTGAATTTGTATTTGTTAGTCGTTTTGTTTTTTAATTCTGTTTTATCTGTCAAACATATGGAAATAGGTGAATTAGGAATTTAGGTTAGGATTAATTTAGTCGTTCAAAAAAAAAAAAAAAGATAATTGATAACATTAGTGCTTTTAATCCTTCTTTGTTTTGTTATTGGAATTTGATAGTTAATATAGTTATTATATTTTAAAACTTTATATCATATAAACAGTATATCATATAGCAAATTTAGATTAATAAAACTTTTAAAACATTAAAAGTCGGATACCTAGAAATGGTTCGGTTTCAGTTCTAATAAATTTAGCCAGGTATCCATCTATTCTCGTCTTTATAATATTTTATTTAATCACAATTTTAAAAATATTTGTAAAATCGTGCTACATACTTTTTGCAATATATTTGGAATTTTTCCATCAATATTATCGCTTTCTAATGTTGAGGGTAAATTAAACAACAGTGACATCATTTGATTAAAGTATAAACGAAAATTTAATGCACAAGAAATTAAAATAACATATGGTAAATAGTTAGTATATGGAACAAAATTAAATACACAAGGCATGTTCCTCATAAAAACATATTTCTTAAGATTTTTTAATTTTTTAGTTGAACATAAAAATTTAAATAATATTATTCTTACAAGTATTATTTATTTCTTTTGTCAGTTTTAGCATTTATAAATCAAAAAACAATTATAAATATATATTATTTTTAGGTTTAAAGTTTTCTACTCATGGATAGTTTTCATTACTACAGGCCGGCTTCAACAGATAACCAGAATTCAAACAGTTTAATCGTTCGGCCAAAAAATAAAATACGAATTGTTGATTTCAGTAATATTAAGCTATTATGGGTCATTTTTCGTTAATTCGGTTCCAATTCAGTTTTTTGGTTAATTCGATTTTGGTTCAATTCTTCATGTTATTATTCTCACCCTTAATTTAAGCATTTATAATGAAGAAAACCGGTATCTAAAAACACTGCAGATGTATACATACATTACAATA